>CM061063.1:147808950-147826143 GCA_030762895.1 Sophora flavescens
ATATTCTTTCCGAATTTACGTTTCAATCTATAAGTCTTTCTTCTTTATTTTCTACTTTTCTTGATTTATTAAAAATTACAAGGTTAATTATATTTTAAGTCCTTGAAAATGAGGAATTTAAGTTTGGGTTCTATGGTTTTTTTCAGAAATTTAAACTCTAATATTTGAAATTACTAATTTTGTCAATATAAATGAGAAAATTTTGGTTTTGGTCCCTATAAAATATTTTCTTGGTTTCAGCCATTTAAAAATTTGTTATCACTCATGTAGTCCTTTCTAATATCTATTTTAAGATGAGTAAATATAATTAATTTTATGGCTCAATGAAAATTTAATGGAAATCACATGCTAAAATGTTTATTACTCACAGACAAGTATTATTGGGTGCTATTTAAGATTACCGCATGACCACTATTGTATTGGCCATGTGAAATACTAAGATGTCTCGTGATAGTAGCGGCCAAAATAGCTATTTTGCATTTAAGACGACAAAAACCAAAGAATATATTAAACAACGACTCAAAACCAAAATTCGCCATTTAATAAGTGCATCAAAATGATAGTTTAACCCAATTTAAATAAATATAATCCTCGTCAAATGAATCAGAAATAATTTTTTTCATTGTTCATATAAGATATAAATGCGGCAAAATATATAGAAGTTTTTATCAAAATATGTTATATGGAGCTAGAAAAAGAATAATAAAAGTTAAAATCGAAGTGATATGAACCTCCTTAGCAAACGTGAATCTTTATCTCCAACCAAATACAACATAATGATATGAACCCTACGTTACCGGTAGTCACAATTTTAATGTTACTATTATAAAGGTCATTTTTAAATTATTGTGACAGTCATTTCTACTGCTTGTATATATAATTTAAAAATGTAAAGCTTAACATTCTATGCCAAACATTAAATAGTAAAAGTGTAACACAAGAACAAGCATGATTTGAATGCACAAAATATTAGTGTTTACTAACTTATAAAGAGTAATTTAAGATTTTGGTTTGTTTCTTATTAGGAGTTTAAAAATTTGTCAACGGAAATGTTGAGCTGACTATAAATATGGTCTTACTAATTACCTGTTGTTATCAACAAAGTTTTCAATACCTAACAATAATATTAAATCTCGGAAAAGATATGGCAGCATTAAACAAGTTTAATAGTTCTCTTTATGGTAAGTATTTTTTGTTGATCAAAGCCAGAGTTCTATCCAATGTTCTTGTACCATCCGAGGAACCCAAGTACATTGAAAAGCAATTATGCTCCGGCGCCATTATCTTCATATGCAAAATATTTGACTGATTGTGCAGCTAAGTTACATCCAATTTGTGGTAAGCAGATCTTCTTTTGGGACATTTTTTTGGCAATGAGACAGTTGTTAAAGTTGCTGCTTCAATCTTGTTCAAGACATGGGGTGAAGCCACATGATAGCTTGACAGAATACATTCTATTAACTAGGTCACGCAGTTCGCCAAAAAAGAAACCGAAATTTAGGAAAGAAACAACTAAATTTGGAATGCTATGGTAGCCGTCTTCCAAATCCATCCACAATTAGTTGGAGTTTTTTTTTGACAAATTAGCTGGAGTTTAAGAATATGTATGTTTATGACATTATATTATTTGTAATAAGAACTGTCGACAGTTCATTTTTTGGGAAATAATGGATTTGAAATATATGAGAATCAAAAGAGTAATATAGCATATTAATCGTTCAAATAAATGAATCTTCCAAAAGGGAAGACTTCAAAATCTTTTCACCATAATTCAAAAAAAAAATGATCCACCAAAATTTTCGGAGGGTGTTGATAACCTACACTCTACAATCCATGACCAGTTCTTATTTTTGTTATTTTAATCAAACAATCTCAAACACTTTCATGAATGATTTTATTAAGGAATGATAAGTAAATTTAGCTTTTGTTCAAATAAAAAGTTTATGAACAAAATCAATTATAGGTATATATATAAAAAGTGAGAAAACCGTCTTTGATAGTGTACCTTATTTTAGTATTCATGGGGCTAAAATTAATATGTTTGTATTTTCTACATAATATAGCCTAAAATGAGACAAAACAAGAAAAAGACCGTAGTTGTTCTTAACAAAACCAAAACTTTAAAACATAGAACAATGTTCAAACAATAAAAATAGTTTCTCCTGAAATCATGCGTGTCATTGTTATCTATGTATTTAGAAATTTTATTTACTGTATGACCCTTCATATATCAACGACAATATAGACATGAATTTGAATTACTTGTTATAGAGCAGAAAATATGCATTCCTTCGTATGCTAGAATGAGGAACATAAATTTTTTATCGTTCACAATCATCATAATATAGTTTTTGCAACCCGATTTTGGTCTTTGAATCTATTTTGCTGCAAAATATGTTTGAACTATTTCTATAAATAAGCACATACATAGCAAGCATGGTACCTAGAATAAGGCTGTATCACACATCATACAATCACTTCAATAATATTCATGTGGGATTCCTAGTGTTTCATCCAATCAAGTTTTCTCTTGTACTTGGTGCCACTTTAAGTATCTAACAATTCTAGTGTCACTCTTCACTGACAACGGTATGACTTTTGATGTTGTTATTTAGCCTTGTCAAATTTATAGTTGAAACTATGAGTGCCCACGACCATTCTAGCCCGATAACCTATTCTAACTCGGATATTTGATTATGTTGGGTATAAATTTTTATATAACACCCCTTTTCGTTCTTTGACCGTAATTATATTTATATTGTTACGGGGATCCTGAAAATTATTTTTTGAGAAAAAACAAGATCATTTGGCAACTATCATATCGCTAGTTATCATGGAAAATTCGGGTTTAAACCTCGGGATTTTAAACCGATCAACATTTTTATCGACAAGACCATGTTATACATGCAAAACCCTAACTTGACTCGAAACTGAAAAATTTACATTTTTATATTATGTTCGTGAGGGAAGTCTATTTTCCAAATTTTTTTGCTCAAAAATAAAATATTATATTTTATTCGAGCAATTTTGGTGAAAAAATGACCAAAACCCTAATTCGTAAAACGCTTTTAACCAAAATAGATCTACTGGGTATGTGCCGTGGGGATAGGTGATGACCAACTGGACAACTCACCCTAGTGAGTCATCTAGTGACTCACCACTTGTCATTATGACTTTAGATATTTTAAAAATATCTATACATGGAAAAGTCCATAATATCCTTAAGTTCCTAACTAATTCCCAACGTGTCCAAAGATATTTTTGGACCCCAAATTCCTCTCCAATTTCGTGCAGCCACATCCACCCAACCAAAACCATTTCATTTTGCTTTTCATTTCATCATCTTCCTCTCAAAAACCCTAATCGGGTAAACAACGGAATCGAACACTGATGTTCGTGAGATACACCGGAGACATAACGATGAGCCATACATGATGACTCAAGGGGAATGAGTCACCATGATGAGTCATGGTAACTCACCCTAGACATCATGACAACAAAGAAATATCAAGATATTTTCATTACTAACCTAACCTATCTTGGTTAACATCAACTATGGTTTCATTTGAAGTTAACACGACAAAACCAAATTGAACTCTCCTTCCTCCATGTGATGCACACACGCCACACCCCTAGACACACCTCCACCACACATTTCTTTCATAGCATGATGGTTCAAGAAAATGGATAGGTTATAATATGATATTTTCTTACTAACCTAACTTATGCCTAGTTACCTTCAACCATGGTCTTCACTTGAGTTGATTAACCAAATTTCTTCTCCTCATTTGACAAAGAGTACACACGGCCGACTCCACCTCCACCCATTCCTTTCATTTAGTTCATTTTATTTCCTTGTATCAAAACGCTTAAGTTGACAACTTAAGTTAGTTTTAAAGATCAAAAACCTATGTTCTTTCATTTCCTCTCACTTGTTCTTCATTTGTTCTTCATTTCGCTCCCATTTTCCACCAACTTAGAGACATGATTTCATGATTCTTCCTTTATGAAACTTGTCTCGAGATCATTGTCTTCACTTTGATTCACTTTGTTCTTAGATCCATGAACTTTCAAGTTCATCTCCTTTTATATCAAATTCGGCCCACACCCATAAATCATCATCCAAACCTTGTTTTGATCTTTTAAGATCATATTCTTAATACTCTAGATGATCTATCGCTTATTTCACACAAAATCCATTTAGAGCTTGTGTTTAAAATGGGTTTCTAGAGGCCATATTCGGCCAACCTTGTCTTTCCACCAATTAAACCGACTTTCCTAAAGCTAATCATCATTCCAAACAACTTTCACGTTGAAGCTTATCAAAAAAAATTCATCTTGACATAGTTCCTTCAAGATCAAAGTTGGAGTGCTTTTGGTAAAAGTCGCTTTCTTCTTTCCTATAGTGATTTTTGAACTTCTAACTAAGATTATATGTTGATAATCTTATTACATGCTTCATTAATATCCTATATAGTAAATTATTTTACTTTCCATATTCTAGATCATTTATGAATTAATTCATAAAAATTTGCATACGTAGATTTTTGAACATCCGACAATTTTTCTATAGTAGAAATACCTATCCATACATGTCTACCAAATTATTTTGAAAACAAATAATCCTAGCCCTATAATCCAGTGTTTGTCCACGAGCACCTCCTGGGGTTTTGACCTTGGGGTTTTCTTGTTTTAACTAGTTTAATTGTTGGTTGATTAAGGTTTGGTGTTAGAGTTGGTTTGGTGTGGCTTTGTGATTAAAATGGAGTTGGTTAATTGCTCTATGGATTAAAGAGGATCTTGTTGCACTTTGGGTGCTACAAGAGTGTAAGGAGAGTTTACGTGAGGTTTTTTATAGCTATATGCTATTAGTCTATCGTATGTAATTTATCTGTGGTAAATTGTTTGATTTAATTATTACGTATTTGTTTATGTGATTTATAATGTTATCTGTGAAAGCATGTGATAATTGTGATGTATGGATAACTGTGATGTATGGATTAATTGTTGTTTGAGTTATTGGTCAAAGCTTGACAAAGGTGGTCGTGCTCAATTTATAATTAAGGATAAAACTTTAAAAAGTTTGAGGAGAAACTTAAGGGCTTTGAAATATGAAAGTGGAAGAAAATGGAAATTAATAATTTTTAATGAGTTTTTTTGGTGAAAGAGTAAGTCAATGAGTGACAAGGAGGACGAACAGTGAAAAAATTTCATTTACGTTAATTTTTCCAAAATAAATTCAAAAAGAAAATAAATAGTAATTAAAATAAATTAGTTTCAAAATATATTAATTTTAATGGCAAAATCTTTTTGTAAAAGAAAAGTCATTTGATTTATAAATGATTTTATTCTAAACTAAAAGTGAGTTAGAAAAATGTTTTTACTATAAATTATGCAAACAATTTTATTACTTTGGACGGTGAAATGGGTTATAAATGGTTCTCAAGAATTTTATGGGGTTTTAAAAAGGAAATTTAAAAGAAAATGATATTGAGGAAAATGAATTCTCATGTAGATTTAACATTTTATAAACGAACTCAACGGGAACAGATTTTGTAAAAATGGTTTTTAAATCAGCAAAATATTTCGATAAACTTGGATAAGTTTTTGGAGTTTGTTTCCCGTAATTGTGTTTCACATAATGAAAATTGTGTTAAAGGAATTGAGGAAAGAAGTAAGGACCCTAGGGATTGCCGGACATCGGCTAGTGTTCCTGTTGGAAAAATTGAGGAAAGAGATATGGATCTAGATTGCTTAAATATCGGGCTAGTTTCCTGTTGGAAAATTGAGGAAAGAGATATGAGACCTAGATTGCCGAGCGCCGGGCTAGTGTTCATATGGGAAAAAGAATTATAAATCACGGATTTTAAAAACCCCACGTTGGTAGTGAAATGAATTTAATAACCGAGTAAAGGTAGTGTGAGCTTTGAAACTCGACAAAGAAAGAACGAACAAAAAAGAAAAGTAATAAAACAATCGGTTTACGTGCATAGTCCGAAGACGTGCCATTGTGTATCGAGCTACATTTCACATAAGGGTGGATTGACAAATTGGATAGGTACGGACTAAATATATGTTCTTGGGTCTTTGGGTCTATTAGGACATTCGGCTCGAAATCCACGGAATGCTCGGGTCTTTGCAATCTTGGTCATGGAACTTGGTTACCCTTCACGGATGTACTTAATAGGAACTATTTAAAAATTACTTAGGTGCTTAAGTGTGATACCTTTGAACAATTGAGCTCGAACCTAAATTAAGGCCAACCTTCCTAAAACAATTGTAAGCATGGGCATATTGCAGCCTATAATGCTCGATTTAAGGGAAGTTAGGATCTTCGAGAATAAATATCGAATATAGATGAGGAACATTGAAGTGTCATGCATTTTTACAAATTAAGTATGACCCCCCGTGTATGAATCCCATTGGTTAAAATTATTATGATTATTGTTGGAAAGCTATGTCCGTATATATATGTATATGTTGTTGTTCGTGTGTCGTGCATGTAGTTATCATGATAAAACTCATTTATCAGGTCTCTCACCCTTGAGATATATCTGTTTTCTAGTTTTACTGTTGTATCTTGTATACTAGTAAAGATGATGCAGAGGAGTTCCTAGTTTCATTCGTAATATTAGTTCCGTTTTGAATAAATCGCTGATGGGGGAATGATCACGGGTCTCCCCAGTGGGTATTTTGTAGAGTGATCAGCTTAGGATTTTCTTTGGGTTATAGGTTTGAGGAGGTCGGCATATGATATGTGAACCCTTATTGGGTTTAAATCTTGATTTAAATATTGGAAGGCGATTTTCAGATAAACAGGTACTGGGCTGTTTGATTATGAATACAATCAGTTTTTGTGTTGATAACCATATTATAGTTTTACTGTCTAAATGGTATTGTCATATTTTCAAAGTATTCCGTAAGAAAAAAATTAACGAAGTTTCCTGACTTATAGAAAATAATTTTCCAAAAACAACCAGCCGTTTATTTTAAGTTTTATTTCGCACGTGTTCACCATGTAATTCCCAAGGGGGGTGTTACGTACTTTAAACTAGACCTATGATATTTTCAAATTGGGTTCATGATGCTTCATGTTGATCGAACTCGGTGAGTTACACATTTGAATTCTTTTTTATTTATTTATAATATAGTCATAAATTGGAAGACCTCTTGACATGAATTTTCCATAACATTAGATTAATTTTTTTAATACTTATAATGCACAACTTAATTATCCCCACATGGGTTATAAGCATTTTCAACCATGCCTAGTAATATTGTAATATTTTCATGTTGATATTACATGTTTTACAATACAGAACAATAAATATCTCTTAGTTTTAATTTTCTAGTTCTAAATTTTTGACTAATGAATAATACTCACTTTTTACATTTAATCTAAGTATCGAGTAAATGTGGTCTTGACATGTCCATCAACCAAGTCCTGCAATTTGAATTCGGATTCAATGAAATGTTCTTATCAACATACCATATTCGGTTCAAGCTAGGCTTAACCTTTGCCATGAACAACCTTTGCTCAAACCAACGAAAGCGTATATATGTAATTGACTCCAAACTAATCTTTCAATTCCTCAATTATCAGAAACAATGTAAAATATATCAAGTTTTTATTGATTGACTTTATTCATTAACATAAATTCAAAAAATTATCCCGTATTATTAGTCTATATTTATTTAATTAATTTTTGTCTTCAAATAATTAAGGTAAAAAAAAACTATAATTTCTTATTTTTTTTCTTATAAAAATTTATTAGTATAAAGAAACCCTTAAATTCAAGTGATTTTTCCTTTGTATATTTATTATTCTTCAAGCTTATGAATCCATTATCTTTTTTTTATATATATTCTTCCCGAATTTACATTTCAATCTATAAGTCTTTCTTTATTTTCTACTTTTCTAGATTTATTCAAATTGGAGGGTTAATTGTGTTTTTAGTCCCTTGAAAATGAGGAATTTAAGTTTGGGTCCCTATAAATTTTTCTTTCAATTTTAATCCCCCTAATATTTGAAATTACTAATTTTGGTCAATATAAAATGAGAAAATTTTGGTTTTGGTCCCTATAAAAATATTTGTTTGGTTTTCATCCTTTAAAATTTGATATCACTGCTTTTAGTCCCTAACATTCCCTTTAAGACGATAAATAGAATTCATTTTAGGGTTCAAGGAAAACTTTAGGAAATCACATTCTAACATGACACTACGAGGCAGTTATTGGGTGCTACTTGGGATTATTGCATGACCTTCTATTAGACACAAAAGTAGTTAATGGATGTTACGTGACAAAGTAAGGACCAAAAATAGTTATTTCAGATTTTGACTGGATAAAAATCAAAGAATATATTTTACGATTGACCAAAACCAAAATTCGCTCATTTTATAGGGACCAAAAACATATTTAACTCAATTTAAAATCAAATATAAATCCTCCTCAAATGAACTAGGAATGCTTTTTTTCGGTCATTCGCATATATGTAACACCCTTCTCTGGCGCAACATCCTAAAAGTGACATTTTAAGGCCAAAAAGTAGGTTAATTAAAATTTTCTATAAAAGAATGGGGTTTTTTTCTTTTTCGTAAGTCGTAAATATAACTACTTTGATTTAAATGAATGGACAATAAAATTTTCCATTATCACAATTAGGATCATAAGTTCAAAAATCATTTACATAATACCCAACCCGACTCACAAATAAAATCATTACAATATATAGATCCAATATAAAGATATGGAGACACAGCCTCCCAAAATAAAAAATACTTGGAGTCGTAGCTCCATAAAATGAACATTAACTCCCAAACATACCCAGCTGGCCAAATTAAAATATAAAAGACAATCCTCTCTCGTACATCGTGAAGAGGACAAACCCAATCGACGAGATCTAGTGGAAACTCTATTTGAGTCTACTACCGTCCGCCGTTTCAAAAGACACTCATCGGGAGTTACTACAATAGTAACTCTCGCACTAAGCCATTTCCCTTCCAAAAGGAAATACATGGTCTACTAACCATCGGACGGTCATGCCGATCTCAAGAAAATAAAAAAGTCGCATGACAGAAAACAAACACTATTGTCTTGGGCTATCCGAAGGCTGGGAAGATGTCTCTAGAAACCCCAATATATCGGCCCGCATGTCAACCTCAACTTCTATGATACATCACCAAGTGACATCTTGACGCCTCAATCTTCTCAAAAGAATATAGATAGCACATAGCCAGCGACATAGGCAATAAAAATAAAGAGTGAGCTTTTCATTTATCTTACACATAAGGCAGATATGTAATGGTACGACTCTCGTGTACGTACAATTATCAATATTCAATCATATCTACACTCATATTAGAACAATAATGTTTCGGAGAAACATGACCACAACACAGCGTTTTCCCTAGATAGAAGACATCTAAGACTTGAGGACGAGAACATAGTTTCACTATGTGTTTAGGCAAACTTGTGAAATGTGTTCTTCTTGCTTATCCATCGATGGCATCTTGATTCCATCGAATTCTCTCAACATGTTTTTCTCGGATGCTAGATGTTCTTAAGTCCGAATTACGGTACTTAACATCGAGCTGAAGTTCTCAAGTAACATTTCATCTTTGTGTAAAGATATCTTAAAACACTTGATTAAAAGTCCTAACTCATTATGAGATTGGAACGCAAGTCCAATTATTTATTTCTATGTACTTTTCTAATCGAGCCTTTTCTCCGGCTTCCAAGAAAACAAAATCATTCTGCATCCATTAAATTTTATGGAATATGGATAATTAATTATCCATACTTTGTGACATAAGGTCGTGTTACACCCCACGCCATAAACTATTACGTCAGATTTTCACTAAGTCATTCTTGACTTAGGTTTTAGCATTTTACCGTAAAAAGCCCGCCTTTGAAGACTAAAATCCTTTAGGCTTAAAACCAAACCTTTAGATAAAATCAAATCAATTTTCAATAATAATTTCCATCAAAGATACATAGGTATCGCTTTCCCAAAACAATTTCTCAAAATCCTTAGAAACGCTTAACGATGGTTTCACCGCATTTTTATCGAATATAGGCCCAAAAGCCATACTTTTGAAAATATTGTTCTTAACCTCAAATATATTACTCTCCTAGGTTATAATACTCATGAAATGTTGGAAACACTAATTTTACATCTTACTCTCCATTTATACGAAATTCTAAAAATGTGACCGAACGCTGTTGCTTTGTAAATCGCGTAAATCCTTTTTTTTCAACGATTTTAAACTCTAATAGTCCAAAACTCATTTTGGAGTTTTAGAACAGTTAGATAGGTATGAAAAACAGTTTCTAACTGTCCATTACATAAATTTTCGAAAATTGCAGTTTAGTCCCTAAACTTTCATTAATTACAAAAAGATCTTTATTTACTTAAAACCTTGTAACTTTTATTTATAACTTCAAATCACACAAAACCAACTTCTATAGAAATATTTTTCAGTTACCATCAAATTTTCAGAAATTACATTTCTGTCCACATATTTTACACTATTTGCAAAAAGGTCCTTGTTTACTAAAAAGCTTATATCTTTTTATGTATTAATCCAATTAACGTTAAACCAATTTCCATGGTTTTACCTCATCAAGGAATACAATCCTAACACACAAGAATACAAATTTCAGTACAGCCACTGAAATTCTCGGAAATTGCATTTTAGTCCCTAAGGACTCATAAACTCATATCTTTCAATATACATATCCAAATCAATCCAAACCAATTTCTATCCTCTTGTTTATTCATGCAATCCCTATAAAAATTATCCAAACAAATTAAATCAACATGTAATCCCATTAGTCAGTTATGACCGAATTGCCTAAATTAATCATGTTAGCCATTTTTTTTAACAAATCAATCAAATAATAATCAAGGTTCCAATTAGAGATCATTAGGATCAAAACCAACATATATCACAACCAAGCATCAACCAAATCCTCCAAGAGGATCACACACATATGCAAATAAATATACAATTTTCATACTTAGGAATTACAAGACTATACAGACACTAAATAAACCATCAACATATCTACATTAAGGTAGGATAGTGGAATCTCCCCCATACCTCTTGTAGATCACTTGGGAAAGTCAAGTAATAGAAGGATGTTGTTCACCTAAAGCCTCAAGGTTTGAACCAACAAAACCTAGCCATGAACAACCAACATGAAAACAAGTTAAAGAATGAAGAAAAGCATCCTAACCCATTTGAGATAGGGTTCGGCCAAGTTAGGAAGAAATAGCTAGGATCTCTAAATTTTTCAAGCTCTTGGGTGATGAATATAGAAGTCATATGGAGATCACAGAAATTGATCTCACATTAAAATGTTTTTTCTATGATTTTCTAGGAATTATTTAAAAAACTAGATCTAGGAATTTGAACTTGAAAAAAAACTTTGATATTGGAAGAAATTTTGTGAAGTGAAGTGAAGGTATGATCATGGATCATAAGGCTATACCTTTGGAATTTCAAGAAATGATCAAGATCTTAGAGTTCCTTTGTAAATCAAGAGAAAGAACTTAGAGTTTGGTGTAGGAAAATGAAGAATGGAGATGAAGTGAAGATGAAACACTTGTGAAGAGCAAAAATGAAATGACTATGTGTATTTATAAGGGGTGGACCGTGAGCTTCAAGGGCTAAATGGTAAATGGTAACTATGGTGAATTTTAACCAAAACTTGGTTAGAAATATAGTATAATAACCTAGCTAGTTGATGGATCATGAAGCTAGGAAAAGAATGTGTGGTGGTGGTGTGTCTAGGGTGATGTGGCTACGTTTGCACCACAAAATGAGGAAGAGAAGCCATCTTGAAATTTCCATGTGAACTATGATTGAATTAACCAAACATAGGTTAGGTTAAAGCTCAAAATATCTAGATATTTCTTTGTTTTCATGATGACTAGGTGAGTCACCACCATGACTCACCATGGTGACTATTCCTCTTGAGTCATCGGGATGACTCGCTCGCTCGTCCCCTAAGATATCTCTACACATTCGTGTCCGGTTCGTTGTTTACCCAATTAGGTTTTTGAGAGGAAGATGATGAAATGAAATCAAAATGAAATGAGTTTGATTTAGTGGAGGTGCTGCACGAAATTGAGTAGGTGGGAGGATATTTTGGTCAAAACTCACTGTGGATACTCTTGAAATTCCACTTAAAGACCAAGGGCATTTTGGTCTTTCAATAGAATAAATAGAATGATATTTTGGTGTCAACATTATGCTTCATAAATGCTAGGTGAGTCACCCATGTGACTCACCACCCTAGGTGGGAAGATGTCCCATCATCCGATGTCGAAGTTTTGTCTCTACACATCCGTTCGACTTTGTCGATTACCCGCTTGTTGATGATGCCGCGGATACAATATAATAACTTATTTATTTTGAGAATTGTCAAAATAACCAATATCATTGGAAAAATAATATAAACCTAAACCGTGTCGTTCACGAGTCCAAATTAGGTCTTCTTATCAGTAAACTTTTAATGTCAGCGAAAAAACACAGACCGGGTTCTACCTGAATTCTAAACCTAAAGTTTCACCGTAACTTCCTTCGATATAGAAGGTCTCAACTATGATTTTTTTTCTTCAAAATCATTTTCTAGATCCTGGTAATAATATAAAATATAATTACTCTGGCCAAGACGCGAGAAAACGCGGTGTTACAATATACATATATAAATGTGTAAAAATATATAGAAGCTTTATCAAAATATAAGTTATATGGAGCTAGAAAAATAATAATAAAAGTAAAAATCGAAGTGATATAATAATTTTTTTGTGCTTATTAACAAATGTGAATTATAACACCCCCCCTGGCCATTATTTTGTAAACACGTGCGGAAATAAATTAAAAGGAAATTTTGCTGGTTGCTTTCGAAAATTTATTTACTTTAAGTCAGAAAAACTGGGTATAAAAATTTTTCTTTCGATATACTTCAAAAAAATGATACGCACATCACCTTAGTAAAATTATCTTATACTCACCAACACACCTAAACTGGTTTTATTCATAATAAAAAACTTCTACAACGTACAGTTTTTCCTAAAAGTCTTTCCTTATAAACAATAGGAAAAAGAGCATATAAGCCACCTAAACTATAACCCTTTAGCAAATAGGCACCATGAACTATTAATTCTTCCCAATTAATTATTAAACTGTAATAATTAGTGAAATTGACCCTTATGTTAACTTATTGTTAAATCAGTAACAGTGATCCAATCCTGTCATCCATTTTCTTAAATCTCCACCGTCAATTTTTATATCTTATTTGTTTCTACAATTTCATAAAATTTAAATTTTGTTTTTTTGAAGAAAAGTATGCCAAAAAAAACTGAGAAAAAGCTCCAACACTCCTTCTCTTTGTGCGTTTCTTTCACTTCCATGTTTTTTTATCGGTTCCTTGCTCTCCCCCTGCTTCTTCTTCCGGTTCATTCTTCCTGGCTTTCACCTTCCTCCTAAACGCCACCAAAACCCATATATTACCCATCACAAACCATATGGCATAGAAAAGCTCAAGTGAAGGCCGACACTTGTTCATGACATCCAAGATGTGTGCAAATTAAATAACATTTTCAAATTTCACCAGAAAAAGAAATTGTGTAGTTAGAATGAACTTGTTATCTAATTAGTAATTACACTCGATTATATGACTATGATGAGAGTCAGAAAAACGCACGAAGAGAAAGAGAGAAAGAGTGTGATAGCTTTTTCTCAAATTTTTTCACTTTTTTTTAAAAACAATTGTTATAAAATTACAACAAATATAAATAAAAAATAATCTATAGTTGAGAGTTAAGAAAGAATGGATTACTAGATTCAATCATCATTAGTGATTTAATGGTGGGTTAACAAAAGGACCAATTTTACTAATTCTTAGAGTTTGAGGATTAATTGGGAAGAATCAATAGTTGATGGTACCTATTTGCAAATGGACTATTGTTTAAGGTGGGTGTATGCTCTTTTCCCTAAACAATATGAAAATTATCAAGACACACATACAAAACTTCTCAAACATACATCCCCAAGCACAAACCTAAGCTGGTCGTTCTACAAGACATTCTCTAAAAAGACCCCATGGTCATCCCCATGATCAAACACATTTCAAACATCCGTACTTAAGTCCCCCGAGTGACTTAGGGAACTTTTCCGCAACATATGTACTGTGTACCAAGGTACAACAACAAAACCAGAAAAACATATATATGCAAGGGTGAGATACCAATATATGGATTTAAACACGATAACTACATGCGCGAGACACAAAGACAAAGATATATACAGATATCCATAACAGAGAAAATTTTCAACATAAACACAATAGTTAATCAAGGGGTTTCATACCCAATGACCATCATTATTTAAAATAATGCATGACATTTCGATATTCGCAGTCTAAAATTTTGTACTTAATCTCCAGAGATCCCAACACCGTATAAATGAGCTGATCAAGTTCTCTTTGCCAAATAAGGCATACCGGATTTAACCATAACACTGTCCAAAATTAGGCACAATGGTTATTGTCTATGGTTTCATTGTCCATCAAGGCACAATGATACAACTTCTTGCATATCTTGCCATCAAGATATCCAGATTAACCTATAGGCACGTCTGCTAAAAAAATACATGTAAAACATTTTGTTTCTCGTCACTTATCTTTTTGTTCATTCTTTCCTTGTTGAAGCATCAAAGGCTCACGACCATCTCGACTTATAAACATTTAAGTTTGCCTTCCAATTTCGACAATAGGACTCGAAGTCCGATTGTGTAAATCACGAAGGTCTAGACCGATGCACCAGTCTTAGATTCGTAGATTTTAGTGCACAAAAATCAGCATAACGTTTATGGGACACAGAGTCCACAACTTCAACTTTAGGGGACACAGTCCACAACTTCATCTTTAGGGCACACGGTCCACAATTTCATCTTTAGGACACACAGTCCACAATTTCACCTTTAGGACACACAGTCCTCACCATAGAACACTAAAGTCCTGACGTCTTGGCTACTAGGTTCACTTTGCAACTTTAAAATTATTTTCCTTCTGTGAAAAACAAATCAAAAGCAAAATCTCCTCAACTTATCCAAGTTGTCAGAAATAACACCGTTGTGTAAAACTCATTTACAGAAAATCCTTTCGGTTTGAAATTCATTTATAAAACGTCAAATCATAGAGAAATCCATTTTCATTTGGAAACTCCTTTTTCCGAAACAACTTCAAATCCTCGTGAAATCATTTCCAACCCATTTCTATCCAAAATAATAAAATTTCTCTTCATAATTTTTGTTGTCAAATACTTTTCTAAAGTATCTTTCGTTGGAAATAAAGTCATTTATAAATCAAATGATTTTCTCTTTTACAAAAAGTTCATCATAATCACTGTTAAAATATCCTTGACACATAAATTTCTTGGAATAACTTTTCATCTTATTTTTGAATTTATTTTGAAAAAGATAACGTAACTGAAATATTTTCAAGATGTCGTCCTCACTATTACTCATCAATCACTCTTTCACCGAAATATCATCAAATATTATTATTTTCAATATTTTTCTTCAACTTCTATAAATCAAATCCTTTAAATATCTCCTCAAGCTTTTTCAAAGCTTTTATCTTTAATAATTTAGTTGAGCACTAACCACTGTCAGGCTTCTCAGTCAATCAACCAACCAACATATAATCCATACATAGAAGATATCCAAACATCATAGATATAATTATGCTTTCACAGAAAACATTACAACCACATAATAGTCATATAGCAACTTAATCTTAACACCACCCACCACAACAAATAAAATCACATATGACACACATATAGCATATAACAACTTAGTCTTAACACCATCCATCACAACAAATAAAATCACATATGACACACAGATAGCATATAGCTACCAAAATCCCTCAGGTAAACTCCCCCTTACCTTTGAGGGCAAGAGAAAGATGCTCGTCTTAATGCTCCAATTAGTTCCAAGAGTACAAACTCTGCTCCACCAAGCAAGCATAGCCACGTTCAACGTCCCAGAGACATAAACCAAGCATGATATCAAACAGACAATTTCACCAAATCGATTTTCATCCTCAAAACATACAATCAAAAGAAACCATATATTTAATTTAACAATATAGAATCATTTTTCGAATAAATTGATTTTGAGTAAATAGGATTCATTAACATAATTGGGAAAAAATGAATTGATTATCGAAACATGAAATAGTTTTGTTAGGACATAAATTAACAGTCCCAATTACATAGATAAATAGGTAATCTTACAAAAACATAACCAATTCCAATTAAAATCAAATTGGGGTTTTAGGGCTCATATCATAATTTTTGGGAAAAAGAGATTTGATCGCCGAAACATGAAATTAGCTTAGGGAATCATCAATTTATAACTCCAATTGCATTAAAACATAATCAATTTCATGATTGGATTAAGATAAGAATTAGGGTTCTTGAATGGAATTGGGGAATATGAAATTGAAAGGAAATTTGAGAAATTGACATGGGGAATTTGAAATTGACATATCCAATTAATAAGCAACATCATCAATTTGGACAACTAGGTTCCAATTTAATAGTTAGGGTTTTAAATTGGGAATTTAGGGTTTGGGGAAAATGGAGTCTACACAACCAGAAGAGATCAAGGTGTAACACTCACCCAAGCTAGAAGGAAGAGGATGCGGCGGCCAGCCATGGATGCGGCGGCGGCATAACGCAACTCCGATGAGGTGGAGGTGGCGGAGGAACACTCCCCTACAACAACCATGATCCACAAAGTGAAGCTAAGCTTCATAGAAGGGGAGAAAAGAGCTCAAAACACCATAAGAATGGTGGAACCACCATGGACAGCAACCCAGAGGCTTCACCACGGCAGAGGATGGCGCGACCCACGACAGTATGAACCAGAAGGGACGGCGGAGAGTTCGAGTCGTCTGCTCCATGATGTGCGGTGGCCGAATGGTGGCCTCAGGGGTGGTAGTCACGCGGCTGCAAGGGAAGAGGGAGGGGAGCTTGAAGTTTGAAAAGGAGATGAGAGATGTGGTCTCATGTGGAAGAAGGAAGAAAAGAAATAAAAAGAAGAGAAAGAGGGAGGGGGTCGTGTACGTTACAGCAAGGAAGAAGGAAAAATAAAGTTTTTCAATTTCTTT
>CM061063.1:147826643-148238450 GCA_030762895.1 Sophora flavescens
CACCTTCTTAACCCACACTTGATCTTCATTTCATCCATTTGTTCATGTTCTCATATGACAAAAAACACAAAGTTCTTTCTCTTGATTTTCAAAGTCTTGGAGTATTTGATCATTTCTTGAGATTCAAAATTATAGCCTTATGATCCATGATCATACCTTCACATCTCTTCATAAAATTTCTTCTTAAATCCATGTTTTCTTCAAGATCAAATTCTAGATCTAGTTTTTCAAATAATTCTAGAAAATCTTAGAAAAATCATTTTAATGTGAGATCAATTTCTCACGATCTTCATATGACTTCTACTATTCATCATCCAAGAGTTTGAAAAATTTGAGAGATCCCTAGATATTTCTTCCTAGCTTGGTGAAACCATACTCAAATGGGTTTGGTAGTTTTTCTTCATTTTTAACTTGTTTTCTTGTTGATTTTTTCTTGGCTAGGTTTTGTTGTGCAAAACCTTGAGGCCTTTAGGAACAACATCATCTCATTACTTCGACTTTCGAGTTGATCAACGAGGTAATGGGGAGATTACCATCATCCTACCTTAGGTGTATATATTTGGTGGTTTTTATTTAGTGTATAAGGTCTTGTAAATTATAAGTGGTTAAGTTGTGTAATTTATTGATTTATATGTGTGATCCTCTTGATTTAGTTGATGCTTTTATTGTGATATATGTTGATATTGGTGTTATTGATCTCTAATTGGAACCTTGATTTATTGTTTGATTGATATGTGAAAAAAATTACCTAACGCTGAATGAATTAGGGCCATTCGGTCATAGTTAATTTAATGTAGTTCCATGATTTAAATTGTTTGAATAATTTTTATGAGTATTGAATGAACATATAAGAATATAGGAAGTGGTTTTAGGATTGATTTGGATGTGTATATTGAAGATAGCCATGAGTCCTTAGGGACTAAAATGTAATTTCTGAGAATTTCAGTAGCTGCAGCATGAGGTACTTATTCTTGTGTGTTTAGATTGTGGTGTTTGATAGAGACAAAATGTGACACCTAAAACCTGGCACATCCACATGGTTACCCATTTTGCGGAAAAGAAACCTATTTAAAGCAATTGGCCTTGAGTAACCTTTATTGAAGGTTCTTTTGAAAAGGTACTCTTTTTTTTTTTTATGTGATAGTTAGAAACAATGATGAACACCTCGAGCATGTGAATAAACTATCGTACATATAAATGTCTGCCCGACCCACTTGGGATCTTAGGCTTTTGGTTATAAAACCAGGCCTTATCGAGCGGCCAGCTCACTCTTGTCTGAGAAAAAACTGAAGAAGTAGGTAAAAGATAACATCCTGCCAGGGAATAGGGATTGAATTATAAGGCTCAAAGATGGCTCTAAAAGCCAAGGGACCATCGAGGCAACTCCAAAAACCAACAACGATCTATCCCATGCCTCCACACTTGCAGCGGAGTGACGCGGGCAGCTTCCTTGGGACTAGGGACACTTGTTGGATGATAACGTCCACCTTATCATCGATAGGGATGCCGTCGTTTGCCAGGAGTCTTTGTGGATGGTACTCGCTCCTCTCCCCGAAGTCCTCGGCCTCTATGAACTCATAGGGTTCTTCCTCGAGATCCTCTTGGGATCTCTTCCCTGAATCCTCTTCGGCGGTTCGATTGGGTCAAGGTGCTCATGAAGAATTGCAGTGACTGTAGCGTGTAGGTAGAACCATGGAGGGTGGGCGCCCACGATCCTAGTCTCGACGGTATGGATCCTCATTATGGGTACTCAGATTGGCATTTGTCTCGTGGTCTCGTGATCGGTTCCAAATAAGTCCGCAGTCGTCGCTCCTTCATGTATGGTCCAACTCCCGCCGCCCCAAGCGTGATCGAGACCTCATTCCTCGGAGTTCGTTGGTGCGGGAGAACGTCCGCGAATCCATCTAAGAGCACGTGCGTTCCCGATGCAAGGAGAAAAGGACAAAACATACGTTGTGCGAGAGTTGAGATACCCGTCATAAGGTATATTACAGCGACCATATACATGATACATACATCACTGAAGTCATATAAGCGAGTTAAATCATGCATATACACAATATATGAGTGTTATATCGAAGAGTCTCAAACCCTTGCGAGTCAATCTTTCGAAAATATACTTGGCACTTCAATGTCGAGGCTCTAACTTAATCTCTCATGAGATATCAACACCATTTTTCCTTGCGGAGAAGAATTAGAGTTGGTCAATCTCTAACCCACGGGCAGTTTCCTCCTTACCCTCATGCATTAAGGTCTCCCGGGACGAGCAACATCACATGTGCCTCTTCACTACGGTTTATGAATGAGACTCCCAGGATACCATATTTGTATCGATATATATATCAATAGCACGTGCCCGGGAAATGCACATGAGAAAATATTTTATTTAAAAGGATTTCTTTTGTGTTCATTCTCTTTTCACTTTGTCATTTTCAGCTAACGACTTGATATGTTCCCCATCGCCCGAAAACTTCAGGCTTTATAGGACTGTGGTTCAAGGATAACAATGCAATGCCGAAGGCCGTGGTCGCGGTCAAAGGAGTTGTGGTCGTGAAAACAACCTTCACCTTTAACCATGTTTCTTCACACGCGGTTAGAATACGATCCAACTAGCGTGATTGGGACCTAAGTCCATCACAACGAAGCTCGAGCAGGCATCCTCGATTTCGAGGAGGTGGACTCTCGGTCCATAACATCATAAGTAGGACTCGTAGTCCCAGTGCTGCGATCCAAGATCACGTGCGCATAGCCCCGAATACTAGGCGGCGTCTCGCGTGCTAAATTCTCTTTCTTAGGAGATGTATTTTTCGTTCGGTGAAAAACAAATTCAAAACCAGATCCTCGATAACTTTATCCAGGTTATCGGAAAATTTCTAAAATATTTAGGAAAACCTTTTCTTTGAAAATCTTTTATGACATCTTTGAAATTCTTTTATCTTTGAAATATTTCACCCCCCCAATAGGATATTGCCAAATAATCTTGAAAGTTTTTTCACTTGAAGGCCTGTGGATTCGAAAAGGATTTTTCGTATAACAATAATTCACCAAAAATAGTACTATGAGTTAAAACAAGTACTTGGTTAAACTGAGCTTTTGGAAAAAGGCACCAATCCCTTCATCTTCAAAGCTTATTAAGGTTTAATCCCTTTATTAGGTTGAGCACGGAGCTGTACGTCGCTTAGCAAACTTTCAATCAACTTTCTTTGATATCACCAGTTCAATGCTAATATCACGATTTAAGCAGTTCATCACATATATGCATTATATCATTTAGAACAAGTACAACTCAGCTTATCGAGATAATAGCATAACAGTTTCAAGTACATTAGATAATCAAAGTAAGCTCAGTCAACATATAAATGTCAGTTAAACACACATACACACATGTATACGATTATTAGATATCTTTAGAAATCCCTTGTACACAAAGGTAAAGAATGCGAAAATCTGTGAGTTGTGAACGTTCTTCAAGGTTGGTTAAGATGCAAGTCTAGTTTTCAAGACACAAGGTTCAGATTAGGACTCAACCAAGAACTTAGGGCTAGAAGTTTCCAAGCATTACAACAGAGGTTTATGATCCTCGAGTGCTAAGAGTTTAAAACATGATTACTTAAAACAAAGTTGAACAAAAAATCACCAAGTTACACTTTGATGGAGATTCAGCCTTGACAAATTAAATAGGCTAGGAACATTTAAACTTTCTAATCTCTTTGGTTTAGCATCCATTAATAGTAGAACTCAAACCATGATCACTGGATAAATGAAAAACGAAACACCCTGAGTCCATAACCTTTAAGATTGACCATCCTTGGGTTTTTATGATTAAAATCTTTAAATTATTTCAATCTCTTAGACCTTTTAGCATCCAATAACTTATGGGCTCAAGTCTATGATCATCTTGAAAAGCAACATAGTATTTTAAATATCAAAGCTCATAAGCACATAAAGTAAGAACATCATGAGCTTATAAATAATTAAAAGTATAATGACATAAGTAAATGAATCATAAATGACATAAACATAAATGACATAAAGTAAATGACATAATGTTAAAATGACATAAAGTAAAATGGCATAAATATAAATGACATAAAAGTAAATGACATAAATGACATAAAGTAAATGGCATAAATATAAATGACATTAAATTAATGACACAATATCAAGTAGCTTTAAATATAAATGGCATGAAAGTAAATGACATAAAGTAGAGTAAAAATCTTTAAACTTTCAATCACTTTAATTTTAACATCCTTTAACATAAAGGAGCCTTGGTCCATGATCATTTTAGGGAAAACAAATCTTTAAACTTTCGATCACTTTAGACGCATGTCATTTTAACATAAGGAGCCTTGGTCCATGATCATTTTGAGGAAGGCAATCTTTAAATACAAACTCATACTTGTAAAAGTTGAAGCAAGATCCATCTAAACCATATGCATGGTTCGGTCTCGAAGAAAGTAGGAGTTAGGAAACTTTGTTTTTGCAACCTTTTAGTATGTTAAAATACAAGTAATCTGAACCATAGAAATTGGTTTCCTTTCAAAGGAGTTTTTCTTACCATTTTGAGAGATTTTTGAAGATAAAGCTCATATATGACATAAAAAAGAAGAAATTTTAGAAAAAGATGAAGTTTTTAAAGAAAAAGAATACATGAGAGTATTACCTAAACAAGAGAACAACTTTGATGAAAGATACTTAGTGAAAGAAGAATAAAACCAGAGCTTTGGAAGCTTGAAGTTAAAAGATGAAAGCTTAAGAGTGGGTAGGAGAAAGTGATGAAGTGAAGTTGATGAGTGATATTTATAGAGGAAAGGGGAGGGTGCACGGCCTTGAGAGGGAGAAGAAGAAAGAAGATGAGTTGCTTGAAGAGAGGTTAAAGAGTTAATGGATGTGGTGATTGGAGAGAGAAAGATGAAAAGTAAGATTTTGGAATGAAGTAAGGATTTACTTTCCTTAGGTGTGTCATAAGCATTTAATGAGGCTTCCCATCAAGCCTTTTCTCCTCTTTAGGGTTCCTTTAACTTTAACCCGTCACGTACTGGTTACACATGGAGTAGTATTTTTACGAAGGTTTCGTCAGGATAAAATATTATATTTTATTCTGAGGACAGCAAAGTCGAAAATTTACCAAACACAAAAACATCATAAAAACACCCCCAAGCGTCACCGTTCCACGAATTTAAATTTTGTTTCTACTTCATTAAACTTGTGGTAGTGAGCCCAGACCAGTTTTCGTCCCGAATTTTGACTGAAAATTTTCTTGTGACTTCTATGGTAAAAAACGACACAGGAAATAAATTTTATTTTAAATAAAATCATCTTAGTCCTGCTCCGAAAATAAATGCTAAAGCGTATATTTACCGATAAAAAAGCATCCGAAAAATGGGGTGTTACACAAAACCTAGAAATTGGTTTGGTATTAAGTGGATTAATACATAAGAAATATATAAGCTTTTTTGTAGCAAAGGACGTTTTTGTAATTAATGGTTTTAGGGACAAAACTGTAATTTTTCGAAAATTTATGTGTGGACAGTTTGAAACTGTTTTTCATACCTATTAAACTGTTCTAAAAACTTTCCAAATGAGTTTTGGACTATTGGGGGTTTAAAATCGTTGAAAAAATGATTGCGCGGTTACCAGCGTACCGACGTTCGGTCAAATTTAAAAGAATTTCGTAAAATCAGAGAGTAAGATGTAAAATTCAGTGTTTCAACATTTTCATATAGTATTAGAACCTAGGAAAATAATATATTTAGGTGAAGAACCATATTTTCAAAGTAGCTTATTTGTCTAAATTGGTAAATAGCGGTGAAGGTAAGTCATTATACGTTTTAAGAATTTTAGAGAAAGGTTTTGGAAGCCCGATACCTATGTATCTTTGGGGAAAATTATTCTTGAAAATGGATTTGATTTTATCTAAAGGTGCTGATTTTAAGCCAAAGTTTTAGTCTTCAAAGACTAGATTTTCAGTAAATGCAAAACCTAAGTCAAAAAGAATGAGCTTAGTGAAAATACGAAGTAATAATTTATGACGTGGGGAGGAACAGCCCTTATATGCATAAAGTTAGACAATTCATTATCCATATTCGATAAATTTAATGGACTCAGGAATGATTTGTTTTCTTGGAAGTCAAAGAAAAAGGCTCAAGTAGAAAATACAAAATAAATAATTGGACTTGTGTTTTAATCTCCTAATGTGCTAGGATTTTTAGTCAAGTACTCTAGAAAACTTTGCACAAATAATAAAAGTTACTAAAGAACTTTAGCAGTGATTATTACAGTGGTGGGATTAAGAGGCATCAGCATCATTATGATACATTAAAGTATTGAGATGGGATCACGATAGAGTTGGATGGCGAAAGAAGAAGCGCATTCAGGTAAAAGTTTGCCACAAACAAATAGTGAAGCCATGTTACCAACTTGAGAGTTGTGCCCGGGAGTATTGAGCTAACGCTTTAATGCGGTCGGAATTCAGTAGTGTGGATCCGTTGATGTAAGGGAGCTGGTATGAAATACTCATATGAACCCCAGTTGGTTGCTCCTTATGGCATGATGATCTTCGATGCCTTCCCGAGCATACTAGACTAGTACACTAATTGTTTTTCTGGTAGTGTAGGATGTTCCCGAAAAAACCTACACACCATGAGGAATATTGAATTTTATTACCCAAAGTGGTGGACTGGAACAATCCTCTAAACCACTCTCTCCATTTGTTAAAACCATGGTATAGGGAATCAAAGGTCATTCCTCGAGGTTGAAGTATATCTTCTACTAGGCGGTCTATGTAATTATTTGTTTGAAGCATTATTACCTCCTGTTGATGGATGATATATTGTTTATTAATATTTGTATGTACTATGTGTGTACTTTGATATCTATTAATTAACAAGATGAATCTCACTCATTACTAATTCTTGTTTCTGTTTTCTATCTTACATCAGGCGAGAATGATGACGGCATTGTTATCCACACCCGCCAGGTTTGAGAGTATTTGAGACATGGACACGGTCTCGAGGGCTTTATGTAATAGTTATTTTGTCATTATTTTGCTATCTAGCGAGTCTCGCATTAATGCGTATATTTTGTGCAGCTATGTCTCTAATACTATTATTATTATAAAACATAATTTCGATCTAGTTTATTTATTCTGCATGGGATTGGTAAATTCTTTATTTTAAGATTATGTATGTTAAATATTAAGTGGTACTTGGAAATGGTTTGTAAAATAAATTATATATGAGTTGGTGATGTAGTAAATAATATGTATAGTATCGTTTGAAAGAGAAAAGCAAAAATGACGTATTTTTGGTAAAAAGTATTTCCAGCAATAGATCTTATAAAATAGAAATGTCACCAGAGATAAAATGTATACAAGGAAAGGTGTTACAATTTACATATGTCCAATAGAGAGCGAGAAAAGAAGATTTAAAAGGCTATCAATGTTGTGCACGTTAGAGACAAAAGAGCGGGAAGGAAGCTTCCTGCAATGCCTCAATATACGAGATATGTACACAAATGTAAATATGAGCATGACACACAGGTTATTTGTTGTTTGGTCAGCCAAAACATATTATTTAATTTCACAATGCGCACTCAACATTAAAAATATTTAAAAATTAAAACTTAAGTTAATAAACATATAACTTAAACATCACACCAAGCAAGGCAGGAAAACCTTATATTGTAAGGGTGAGATACAACTATAGGATTAAGTATGACAATACAAACTCAAGACTCAGAACAACAAATACAAATAATCAATCATATTCATATATAATTTCAGGGAAAAACATAATATAAATTAAGCATTAATTTTTTTTTTTTTTGAAAAAGATCCTGGCGCTTCTATATTCACCCGTTCTATTCTAATCTCTTGAGATCACAACTTCTTTAAAAATCAGGCTGGTGGAGCGATTGCCAATAAGGCACACGTGTTTCCCAACTCTTTCCCAAAGCTCCAGCTGGTGATCAACATGTGGATGTCCATAGCATATTATCAATGCAAGGCGCAACAAACGATGCATCTGGACTTCATTATCAATCAAGCACAATGAAACAACGTAGCATGAAATATCTCACCACTAGAAGGCATTCATACGAAACAATAACCCCTCTTCGAAATGCATGTAAAAATGTTCTATTTTCGCAACTTTTCTTTGTGCTTAGATTCTTTCCACTTGTTGAGGCCCAAGAAACACAACCTTCCATAATACTTAACGTTTTAAAACTTTTATTATCAGCACAGGACCCTTAAATAAATTAGTGTCTAACCACAAAAATCTGGGCTGCACAAGTCTTGAAACTTTTGTCTCAAAACCACTTTCACCTTTCCTTACGTTCACCACTTCTTCACGAGTAAATGGGACCATCCCTAACAACCTCCGGACACACGAGTCATAACAACGTATGTGAGGACACGGTCTAAAACATATATCATATATAGGACGGATCCCAACAACGTATATAGGACCACCCAGTCCGACAACAACATATCGAGGACACCCCAGCCACAACATCATGACACGGATCGTAGATCCACGCGCTTTAAAACACTAGCATCCCGGCGTCTAGGTTACAGTTACACCTTTCAAACGTTCTTTTTTCCTTCGGTGAAATACCAAAATAAAAAACTTCCGTAACTTTTCCCGGTTATCGGATAATTTCGTAATAGGATAAAGTCATTTGAAAAACTACTTTTGAAATTTTAAAAAAATCTTAAGTCATAAAACTTTTTCTTTTCTACAAGAATCATTTCATTTTTAGAAAAACCACCTTTTCCAAACTTTAAAAAAAACTTTGCAGAACGAAACTTAAAGGTGTTGGAGATAAATAGTTCATTTCAAAGGACTTGAAAATGAGTTTACTTTTTCTTAGTAGATCAATTTTTCCATGAGTTATCCTCAAAAATTCAATCTTTCTAAAATAAAATCTCTATAAGTTCCCAAAATAATCACTTTTCATCTTCATAAAAAATTATTTTATAATTTCTAAATCTCACCAAGCATTAAAATAATATTTTCCTTCACCTTTTCAAAATATTGCTTCAAAGTTCAAAATCTATTGTGTGGCTTTCTCCTAGGTTTTTCTTAAAGCTATTATCTACATTAATAATTGAGCTCTAACAATGGTTGAAGCTTTCATGCAACAACCAAAGCAACTTAACAGTTATAACAACCCTTCAAAATACATGTATTCACAATTCATCTAAATCATACACCATTCAATCAACCAATATATCATCAAGCCACAAAGATTAAAAATTTCACTCGGGGACACATCAACAATGTCCAACAACACATAAAAAAAACATATCAAGCACTGGTTATCACAATTAACTATCCGCAGACTTTCTCCCCAACGTTCGACGGATGGTAAGATTACTTGTTTTCGGTGCTGCAGTGAGCTTTCTTTCCGACACATGCATTAGATCCCACAAGAATTAAACGAATGACTTAAGATTAAAACACAAAGTCCAACTATCTTTCCATGTAAAATTTTGGCCATGCTGAAAAATGGTTCTAGAGATGTCAGGTTTTGGAAATTGCGTGGATTAATTTATCCAAAACTTATATATATATATATATATATATATATCTCTATATATATATATGTATCTCTCTCTATTAAATACTTTAACCATATTTTTATATAACATCACTGGTGTGTAGTCATTTTATGCCAAAAATATTTGCCTGATCAGTTAAAAGGCGTAATTTTAAAAATCATATTTTCATTAAAATTTGGATGGACTCTTTTATAGTCTTTCAGAACGGTGGGTTTAAATAGTGAATGATGCTCAAATGAGCTGTAAATTTTCAAAATTTAATTGAAGGTACCACTACATATAAACACACATTTCGGTTGGTCCCATGTCAAAATTTAAGGCATTGATTTATTAAAATCACACACTGCCTCTGATTTTGACCTCCGAAATACAGTTCACCAACATGAAATTTATGAATTGTATTTATATACATGTAAAAATCTCAATTATTCAACAAAACTTTAGTCATAATTTGTATTTAGCTAAAATTTTAGAAAAGTTTTGCATTCAAAGATCATACTCAAAATCATCGTGCAACATGTTTTATAATTTCGTGACAGACTTTGTTCTACTTTGTGGGTGTTTTGACCTAGTAAATCTTATTAATACTTACATATTATATATCAAATTAAAGCCCCCAGAAGTTGTATTTCCAAATATGTATTTTTTTACAGAAATCCTTTTTGTATAAAAACTATAGGCTTACAAATAATGGTATATCATGCTGACAGAATCACATTCTACACAAGTTTATCCACCAAGTTATTATCTTCACTCTACATCATCCACAAGCCATAAATCCAACATGCAAGGGTTCTAGGCCTCAAAAACATACATGCAAACTATATCAACCAAAAATAGTAACTATTATCATCAAATAATGGTTCAAACAAAGAGTTGTGAGAGGATCTTTAAGTCAAGTATGTGAGAATTTAACAAAAACATCCTTTTCTCAACATAGGGTTTTGGCCACCCTATAAAATAGGTTTTGAAAAAATTCTTTTGTGACATGCAAGTGCTTAAAATGATAGTAGAGATAAGTGTAAGTGTATGAAATTAATTCCATGCTAAAACACTTTTCTAAAGATTTTTTCTTAAAATTTCAGTTAAAACTAAAAACATGCAAATAAGAAAATTGGCAGCATGTTGTGAAAAAAGATTCGAAGTAAAAGAAGCGAGGAGGTTATTCCTTAGATGATGAAGAATTAAAATGGTCAACAAGAAGCTTAAAAGTTGACGGCTTTTGAGGATGTAGTGGTATTTTGAGTGTATCTCCGTCTACTCATCCAACAATTATAAACAGGTTTTTTTGGAAAGTTGAAAGAATGGCACAACTCTGCTGTTTAGGTTTGTGGTTCAGAGGACAGAACAGGGGTGAAAGGACCTTTTTCTACTATTCTCAGGTTGCTTGGGGAGTTTTGAGAAATTTTGGTGATTTGGAGAGGAAAAGGACCATTTTTCATGTGAAGTTTCACGAGTTTAAGTAGAAAAGGGTCAAAAGAGACGGGAGCAAATGAGTGTGTGGTGAGTGATCTAGAGAGGAAAAATGGAAAAAAAGTGAGTGAAAGGGAGAATAGAAGGGTATTTATAGAGAAATGAGGGGAGGGATGTGGGAGTGAGAAAATTGAGGGATGTGTTTTTTGAAATTTTTTTTTTTTTGAAAAAAAATTATGAAATTAGTTTTTGTTAAAATATATAGTTACTTGGAAATATAGTAAAAATAATGACATGTATGTAAATGATGAGATTCTAATGTGACAAAGTTCTCATCAAGTTAATTCATATCTCTTCCAATCTGCATAAAATCTGGTTTAAAATAATTTTTGCTCGTCCGGTTCCATTGATTTCCAGCGGTGTAAACCAATCGGGTTTTGCCGTTAATTTTCACCGAAAAAATTATATTGAAAGAAATAATTTCTAAAATCATTAAAATGGTTAAAATTTAGTTGGGAAAAAAATTAAAATTATCTTTTGTGATTCGAATTTATTTTTCGAATTCGATCTGACTTTCTTGACAAAAACTAGGACCTGGATCGTACGAAATTTCACCGGAAATTTAATATTAGTTTTCGTACTATAAAATAATTTATGAAAGTAATTTAGGTTTATTAAAATAATTTCTAAAACTTAAAATTTAAATATATTAATCATGCCATTATACATAAGCACAAATTATAGAAAAACGAGAAAAATCGGGGTGTTTCATTTTCACGCATTATATATTTTTATTGTATAATTTTATTAATTATTTTTTCCTTAATAACAGGCCCTTGTCCGCTAGCATCAGAGCATGCTACATAAAGATCCGTGACATCTTTGAGGCAAAAGCAGGTCCTATACTCGCGAACATGCTCCGGGGTGTAGGAACAAGCATCGTCCAGTTGGATCAGCTGACATCGGACCCGACTTTGTAAGTATTGGAACTCTCCAGCTTACAAGCTAAAGTGTTAGTGAGTAAAGAATAATCGGCGTCCAGAAGGACGGAAGCCTACACATGGGTGGTTAGATTAACCACATCAACATACCATTAACATGGTATGTATATATATATATATATATATATATATATATATATATATAATTAATTAAATTTATAAACTTTATATTTTCTTTAATAATTTATTTTATAATTAATTGATTTTCATTCGTTTGTCATTTGCGGCGGGAGCACTTGGCGGTCGAATGATCTCCCTACGGTCTTCGCAAACCCTATATGGGGATCGGCCAGGGTGAGTTTGTTGATGAGAGGTCCGGGCGGATTGTGGTGAGCCTAAGTATTTTTATTTTTGACTTTTAATTTGTATTATTATTATAATTTAATAATATAATGTTTTTTATTTATTGATAACGGGAAGAGTTCACTACATGGTTTAGTCGGGTAGCGTCAGGCTTGCCTCTGCTACGGTGCCTTGAATCCCTCCAAGGTCGACCTTGGGAAGAGAGACTAGAGACCCAGGTGTGGGTTGATGTTGTTTGTGGCTACACACTCCAAGAGGGGAGGGGGTGAATTGAGTATTTAAAACTTTTCCAGTACATAGTCCATAAAACAAAGTTTTCTTGTAAAAAAGTGTTTTCAAACAATTTCAGATTTTTCCTTTCAAAATTCAGATTACAACTTTTTGTTGATTATAACAGAAATCCACATATTGTTCTAACTATTTTTAGAACAGATTTCAGTAAAAGATTCAACTACTACATGTATTCAATCATATATATCAGTAAACATGCATATGAAACTTAAATGAAGTTTTAAGGGTAAGAAAGAATGCCTAAACCAATTTATCATGGTTCAGCTACCTCACTTGGTAACCTACATCCAGTCCACTCCTCTGTGGTTTCCTCCACTATAATAAAAAATTACAATATCTGATTACAATCATCACAAGGCTTCACTACCTTGCACAAAACTTCACCAAAAAGCACATAGCTTTTTCTACCCAAGAATCCTTCTATCCTGTCAAAAACTAGAGATACCCTCTCTTAAATCTATGAAACAACTAAGAGATACCCTCCTTAAATCATCAAGGCTTCACTACCTTGAAAACCTTTAGAACACACTTGCTTTGCACCTGAGGGATCCCTTCTATCCCAGTAAATCAACAGAGAGACACCCTCTCTCTAATCAATAAACAGAAACTTGAATGAAAAGAATTTGACTCTAGAAGTCAGATATTACAAATTGAAGCACTTAGTGAATATCACACTCTTCTCTCTCAAAGATGAAGCTCAATAGGAAGGCGAGAATTCGTGATTATGATTTATGAATGAATAGTTATGTAAAAATGTTTCTATAATGCTCCTTTAATAGTAATTTAAAGAAATAGATCCGTTGGACAAGTTATAGAATCAGTTACAAGTAAAAATAATCAGTTTACGAAGCTGTCGACATAATTTGTGTAGTACATCTGTGTATTAAATTGTTTTGAACTTTTCTACATGTATACCGATTACGATCTTTGTACATCCGTGTATCTCTTGCTTTGTTCTTGAGTACATAGATTATCATCTTTGTAATTGGTGCATATTAGAACATCAGCTCTGGAAACTTATACACATGTTGTGTACATCGATTGAGTTCACAAAATCAAATTCAAGTTTCTAATTTAAGCTATACGGGTGTATGATTACGTACATTGATGTATACTTCAGTTTTCTCAGAACCAGCTTTAATACACATGTGTACAACTCGCGTGCGGGTATACTAAGGATTCTCACTTTAACTAGCAAATCATTTGAATATACACATGTGTAACACACATGTATATAACTCCATTTAATTTCCTTTTTCTTTTAACATATTTTGAAAAACCTGATTGATTAGTCTTTTAAAAACTTGTGTTTTCCTTTGTTTTCCAAGCGCTTCACTAAGAGATCAAGTGTGTTATTCTTACAATAACATCTAAGAACTTAAGGTCTTCAATCAACTTGGTCTTGATGCTTTGTTCCATGTTATCCCCTTTAGATCTTTGAATCTCATGATCTTCTTTGAACTTTGTCCTTTCATCCTTTGGCTTTCTCCTTCATGAGTAAACTTGCAAATACTTGAACACTTTATTAGTGTATAATCAAATTGAAAACTCATATAAAATTCACATTGTTTGTCATACATCAAAACCACAAAAGGGCTTGGTCTTACAAACTCCCCCTTTTTTATTATGACAAACCTTACCATACTTGACCTTTAATTTTATATATCAGAGTGCAGCATTTCATTAAGCATGGGTCTTGATTCTATTTGATTCTCCCCCTGTTTCATAGACATCTTTCAAAAAGATCAATTGTAATAGAAAGTCTTTTTCATTTCCATAGAGATTCAAATTCAGGTGTTTCTCAATGTATCAGGCATTTGTCGAATTAAGCAATATGCATTTATGTGTAATCTTTTAGTCATGTTCATATTGCTTTTCACAATGTATGGTTTATGTCCCCCTTTGTCATTATCAAAAATAAATATATAAGATATAAACCAAACTAAAATTTATATTGCTTTCATCAAATTCATCATTACAAACCATGAGAAATACATCAAAACATACTAACAAAGTAAATGAAACAAAGATCAACATGATTCAAAGGCGTGTATAGATTAAAGCATGTACATTTGTGTAGTAAGCATGTTTATTTTGAATACATATGTGTACATATTTGTCAATCTGTGTGTTATGCATAAGATATGAAGTCTGATATATGTACTGTGTAACAGCCTGATTTTTAATTACGCTATTTAACCGGTTAAAATATAATTAATTATATTTTAATCTGAGAGTTAGAAAGTGATTTTAAATAAAATAAAATCATATTCAAAGTCTCTCTTATGGTAGAAGGCTATGGTGAAATTTTGGGTTGAAAATTGCAGACGGAACCTTTGATCCTGCGTTTTAATTAATGAGTATAATTTTATATTGGCAGAAAACCCTAATTTGGCCCGAAAACTGAAATTTGTAGATTTTTATATTTTGTCTGTGAGGAAGTCTACTTTCCAAATTTCTGATCAGAAATAAAATATTATGTTTATTCGGACAAATTTTGGCAAAAGTTACGACGGAAAGCGGTTGGTGTTTTCACCGGACGGTAAGATTTTAATGATCAGAAAACCTGATTTTGACTCGTGAACGAAATGGTTTATATTTAAATCATATTTCCAACGAGTTTGAAATTTTTCAGTTGAAAACGAATATGACGCTTTATGGAGGTGTAAAACCCTAATCGAAGAACCGACGGGAGTCGGAAGGAGAGTGCAAAGACAAAACCAGGCCCGTGAGGGAGCCGAGTCATGGGGTGAATCACCACCATGACTCACCAAGCATTTATGAAGCATTAAATGTAAATTTAGGTGAAATGCCCAAAATGCCCTTTAGCCTAACCTAACCAAAGTTAGATTTTAACCATGGTTAAGGAACCATGGTTAGTTTGTGTGGTCTAAAATCAGCCACACCCTCCACTAAATGTGAGCCACATATTTATTAACCATAGTTAGCAAAGTAACCCTAGTTAAGTTAATTATTAACCAAAGTTAACTATTATATTATTTAATAGTCACAAAACCCAGTAATTAAATTGCTTAGAACCAAACAAGGCATAAGATTACTCCTATATATACTCCCAAAACTGCAGTCCCCCCTCCCATTTGCTCTTCACATTTCTTCACTTAAAATACATTGTTAACTTTCCAAATCTTCAAGTGTTCTATTAAAAACCTAGCTAGGATCATAAACCTCCTTCATCTCCTTCAAACAAGTGAGTTAACAAGATCATCTCCTTTTCTTTCTAAGATCTTGTTCTTCACTTTTTCATGTATTTATTTTCTTAGATCTAGAACTTTAAAGAATCTTAGAAAATTGTAGAAAAATCTTAAAAACGTGAAACCAATTTCTATGATCTAGTTAGGAGCACTCCTTTCATTATCCAAGAGCATATAATCAAAAACATTTTCCTTCCCTAAACACCATTGTGGGCCGAACCTAGGAGAGAAAATGGGTTTGAAGTTTTTGTGTCATTTCTCAATTCTAACACTTGTATCATGCTCTCTAATACCTATATAGTTATAATCTAAGAGCTTAACTTCAACAAAGATTTCTATCCTAATTTTATGGTGTTGGCCTAAAATCTAGGGTTTAGGAGTTTATAGATTTTGTTGAATTAATGAATTCTATTGACTATGCTTAGAAGTTGGGTAGTGAGCCCCACGATAGTTAACGGTTATATGGCATATATATACTAGTTTTATGTAGCATTATATGTCGTATACCAATATTGAGAAGGTGGAGCTGGAAAAGGAGTTCAGCGGCGACCCAGCAGATGGCTAGACCTCGGAGCCCTTGAAGAGTGTTTGCAAGTGAGGGAGATGCATTCTCAATCTGGGAGCTTATACAAGGTATATATTTGATATCAGGTAGACTTTATTTGTTTGTCTAAGTAGCATGATAGACAAGAAAGTAATGAGAGTTTTGTTGAGGTATAGTTGTGACTAGTAGGATGTGAACCCTTAAGATCATTATCAGTGAGTAAGACAATTACTATAAGTCAAATGTTGATCGAGGCATAGTATCATTATGGAACTAGGGCAATGATTAATGTTTGTAGTGAAGATGGATTGTATGAGTTTGGGAAAAGTAAATGAATGTGCATATAGTAATTCCACCTAAGTTGAAAGGAGCACCGGTGTTCTCTAAGATTGATTTAAGATCTGGGTACCATCAGATCAGAGTAAGAAAGGAAGATATACCCAAGACGGCTTTAAGGATGGGGTACTGGCACTATGAGTATTTAGTTATGCCTTTCGGTGTAACTAATGCCCCAGCCGTGTTCGTGGATCAGATGAACATAATTTTCAGACCATTCCCCGATAAGTTTGTTGTTGTGTTCATCGACGATATTCTTATCTATTCGCGTATGCGGGAAGAGCATGAGGAACATTTGAGATTGGTGTTGCGAGTTTTGAAGGATAGGCAGCTTTATGCCAAACTTTCCAAGTGCGAGTTTTGAAGTACAATTCCTAGTTCATATGATTAATAAAGAAGGAATAGTCGTAGATCCAGCTAAGGTTGAGTCAGTTCTTAAGTGGGAATGACCTAAGTTAGTAAGTGAAGTACGGAGTTTCTAGGACTAGCTGGATATCATTGGAGGTTCATAGAGGGATTCTCGAAGATTGCGTTGCCTATGACGCATTTAACGAGGAAAAATATAGCTTTGTATGGACAGAAAAGTGTGAACAAAGTTTTCAAAAGTGAAGGACAGGTTGACTACATCACCCGTGTTGATCTTACCAGGACCCACTAGGACAGTTTGGCATTATCTTGTGATGCGTCATACCAAGGTTTAGGTTGTGTCCTGATGCAAGAGGGAAGAGTTGTGGCTTATGCTTCCCGACGGTTGAGAATTCATGAGAGAAATTATCCGACTCATGATTTAGAGTTAGCAGACAATAGTGTTCGCATTAAATATATGGCGACAATTTTTGTGTGGAGCAAGTTTAATGTCTTGGTGACCACGAGGCACAAAGTATCTATTCGATCAGAAAGAATTGAATATGAGGCAGGGAAGTTGGATGGAGTTTATCAAAGATTATGATTTTGAATTACTGTACCATCCTGGGAAGGCAAATGTGGTAGCTGATGCTTTAAGCAGGAAATCCTTGCACGTGTTTGCGATGATGGTTAAGGAGTTAGAATTGCTTGAACAGTTCAGGGATTTGAACTTAGGAATGGAATTGGTAGAGAATGAGATTTGCTTAAGTATGATCACTATTAGTAGTGATTTTATGAAAGATCTTAAACTTAAATAAGTTCAGGATCTATACCTCCAAGAAGTAAGTAGAGGAATCAATGAAGGTAAAATTTCTGAGTTTAGTAGAGGAATGGATGGTGTGTTAAGGTTTAGAGATAGAATGTGTGTGTCAGAGGATGCAGAACTTAGGAAGATGATTTTAGAGGAGGCTTATTAGAGTAAGTTGAGTTTCCATCCTGGATCCACAAAGATGTATCAGGATTTGAAGAAAATGTTTTGGTGGACAAGGATGAAGAAAGAAGTAGCGGAGTATGTTTTATCTTATGCGGTGTGTGTAAAGCTAAGATTGAACACCAGAAGCCAGTAGGATTATTACAATCTTTAGATATCCCAAAGTGGGAATGGGATAGTATAGCTATGGATCTTATGGTCGGATTACCACGAACTCCTAAGAAGCATGATGCGATTTGGGTTATCATCGATAGGTTGACGAAGTGTTCTTACTTCTTATCTATTGGTGAAAGGTATAATTTGGAAAGGTTGACTCAGATTTACATCAAAGAAATTATTAGATTGCATGGTATGCCATCGAGTATTGTCTCAGATCGAGATCCTAGATTCATATCTAGATTTTGGAGACAATTGCAAAACGCCAGTGAGGAACAAATTTGAGGATGAGTTACGCTTATCATCCCCAAAGCGATGGACGGTCGAAAAGGACAATTCGGTTATTCGAGGATCTATTGAGAGCTTGTGTGTTGGAGCACACCGCGGTTGGGATGAGTTCTTACCATTGATTGAATTTACTTATAATAATAGTTTCAAAAGTAGTATCGGAAAGACACCATATGAGGCTTTGTATGGCAGAAAGTGTAGGACCCCGTTATGTTGGTATGAGACTGGTGAGAACCAAGTTTTGGGTCCAGATGTGGTGCAACAAACTACGAGCAAGTAAGGAAGATACTTGGAAAAGATGAAGGAAGCACGGGATAGGCAAAAGAGCTATAGTGACAATTGGAGAAGACCATTAGAATTCCAGGAAGGCGATCACGTGTTTTGAGAGTTACTCGGAAAACTGGAATTGGTAGAGCTATCAAATCCAGAAAACTTACTACTCGATTCATTGGACCTTTTCAGATTCTTCGATGAATTGGTCCAGTAGCTTACCAAATTGCCTTACCACCCAATCTTTCCAACCTTCATGATGTCTTTCATGTTTCTCAGTTGATAAAGTATTATCCTAATCCTTCACATGTCATTGAGTTTGAGTCTATACAACAGCGAGAGAATCTAGAGCATAAGGCTTTACCTGTAAGGATAGCGAGATAGACAGTTAAGGAGCTTCGCGGAAGACAAATTCCTTTAGTTAAGGTAGTATGGGATGAAACTACTAGAGATGATACTTGGGAACACGAGGAGGATATGCAACAACAATATCCACATCTTTTTCTAAGGTACGTAAATTCGAGGACGAAATTTTCTTTTAGGAGGGTAGTAATGTAAATGATCTGATTTTAATTATGTTGTTCAACTGGTTAAAATATAATTAATTATATTTTAATCCGAGAGTTAGAAAGTGCTTTTGAATAACATAAAATCTTACTCATAGTCTACTTTATGGTAGAAGGTTACGGTAAAATTTGGGTTGAAAATTCGGACGAACCATAGTCTGCGTTTTCACCGAAAAAGACAAGTTTCTTGAGCGAGAAAACCTAATTTTGAACCATGAACGAAATGGTTAGTGTTTTTGTGATGTTTTGTATGATATTGGAAATTTTAGAAAATTTGAGTTCGGAAATAAAATATAATATTTATTCAAGGCGAAATACGATCGGAAACTTGAATCGGATATGCAATGGAGCAGAAAATAGAGCTCAAAAGAAGTGAAGTGACTTGATGGGATGTGATGGACATGGGTTATGACACACTCCAAAAGCGAAATCATCACACTTTTCAAATTATATCATATTATATTCTAAAAACCCATTTTTCTCTCTCTTCTTCAACCAAACAAGGCATAAGCCAAAACTTGGCCATCAAGACTTACTCCTTCCTTCTCTTTCACGCCCATATCACCTCTCCCTCTATAAATACCCATTTCATTTTCTCTTCATCACTTTCCTACTTCTTCACTTTCTCATTTTTTAAGTTTCTAACACTTAAAGTTTCCATTTTTACTTAGTTTCAAGCTTTAAGTTCTTCATACTTTTTTTTTCTAGTTTCAAGGGTAACCCTCTCATGCTCTTCTATTTCAAGTTTTACACTTATTTCATGAGTTTACTTTATGTCTTCTTAAAATGTTCTTAAAGCTCTTTTAACTTCTAAAATCTCTAGAAAATGGTAGAAAACTCCGTTTGAGTTGAAACCAATTTCTATGGACTTCTACTAATATCTACTTTCATATTCTAAGAGCTTGTATCAAAAAAGTCTCTAAACTATTTTTCCAAGGATGGCCGAAACTATTTATTAGTGGCCTGGGAAGTTTTGTTTCAACTGTTTGAAAGATGATTATGTATTTGAGCTTCTAGATACCCCTTGATCTTAAATCTAAAGTATTGGAAAGTTTAAATATTTCTAGCCTATTTATCCTATGATGGCCGAACCTATGATGGTTTTGAACCTAGGATGTTTTGTTTTCATTTTCTAATATGATCATGGAATTGAGCTCCTTAATACATTTGGATGCTAAGTCTAAGAGATTGGAAAATTTAAATATTTCTAGCCTATTTATCCTATGATGGCCAAACCTATGATGGTTGTGAACCTAGGATGTTTTTTTTTTCATTTTCCAATATGATCATGGTCTTAAGCTCCTTAATATATTTGGATGCTAAGTCTAAGAGATTGAAAAGTTTAAAGATTTCTAGCCTATTTCTCCTATGATGGCCAAACCTATGATGGTTGTGAACCTAGGATGTTTTGTTTAAATTTTCCAATATGATCATGGACTTGATCTCCTTAATACATTTGGATGCTAAGTCTAAGAGATTGGAAAGTTAAAATTTTCTAGCTCGCTTATACTAAAGAGGCGGAAACCCTAACATAAAAGGGGTGAAAGGTTTTTGATTGATTTGTGAAATCTAATGATTGATTCATAATCTTTAATACTCTAAGATCATTGATCTAAGAAATTGTGTTGTTTTGAAAACCCTAGCCAATTTTGTAATACAAGGTCGGAACCTACCCTAAGTGGTTGGATGATTTTTATTCCATATTTTCAAGTTATAGCAATTTATCTAAGCTACCTAGAACCTAAGTGATAAGTATCCAAAGGCTTTTATTGAGAAAAGAATCCTAACTCTAATTTGAATTAAATGGCCAAACCTAGCCTAAAGAGAACATAGATGAGTTTGTTTGATTTATTGGTTATTATGTTGATTGGTTGAAGGTGGAGTTAGTACTTTGTGGTATGACAACGAGGAGCTTCGAGTTCGGGAGTTCGATGATAACCCAGGTGGGGGAAAGAACCAACCTATGGTCGGAATGGATAAGTAGTAGATTATATAATAATTGTGTTGGGCGACCTAAACCCTACTAGTAGTCGAGTAATCAACAAGCCTAAAATCACATTGGAAACCTTTTCTGAAAAACTAATGGAGATTCGGGGATTGTAGGTTTATCGACATTAGGTTGATTTTATATTTTTTATGGTTGATTTGAGCTTATTACCTTTATTGAATTGATTTTGTGCTTTGTTGGTGAGATTGGAGTATTTTGATTGATATTGTGTCATGCATGATCTGCCTGATTTTTATCATTATGCTTAGTGGATTTTAAGCAAAGATATATATGTTGTCTAAGAGATGATTGTTTTGGGTGTGAGGATAATGATGATTTAGAAGTACCTAACTTAGATGAGGAATGTTAAAGAGGTGTTATGGCATAGAATATGTGTCAAGTTCTAATGGAAGGTTAAAGCACTAAGATGTTGTTAAAATGGGTTGGTGAGATTCAAGTATAGGTGTTGTTGTCCACAACCGTGTATTGGTAATATAATACACAAGGACAAAAGTGTATTGGTAATATAACACACAAGGACAAAAGTGTATTGGTAATATAATACACGATGACATCTGTGTATTGGTAATATAATAAACCATGTATTGGTAATATAATACACGTAAATCACGTGTATTGGTAATATAATACACGTAAAATCAAGAGTTCTCGCGAGACCACTTCCACCTTAGGGAATAGGTGTGCAACTATGGTGTCTTTGAGTAGCATGAGAATGGGGGTAGAGGATGATATATATTAACTTGTGGATGATTCATTAGTTATGTTTGTTGATTGTCTGTGACAATTACTGTATAATTTACAATGACTATTTTCCGCTTTTGATGATAGAACTGTGTCTTATCCCCAGTATATTTATGTATGTTTTATTTTATCTTTGATGGGATCGTACGTGAAGACCCTGTGAATGAGCTGATCGAATTGGAGTTGGATGGAACTCCCTATGAACCTGAAGCTGGAGGCCGAGCTATGACCCATGATGATTAGGGTCTAGTTAGTTATGGCCAGTGCGTCTCGTGAGGCGTATTTTAGTATGTTTTTCGTTGTTTAACATTTTGTCTAAGTATATGCCTGTGAGGGATCCTACCAATAGGATATCCTCAACAGTGTTTTGTAATATGCATAATATACTTTTATTGTGATATGTCATTCTATATGAAGGGGCACAGCGGGGTGTCTCAACATGTTCTTGGATAATGAAAGTATAGGTATAAGAGAGTTGACAACAATAATCATAACTCCTCAAGCATTTTTCTAAGTATTTTGGCATGATTTTTAAATAAATAGATCTAAGACTTGAAATAGAGAAAAACTTGATGAAACTTGAAATTAGTTGAGGATTAAAAGTATAGAAACCCAAGATAGCTTAGATCCAACTTCATCTAAGTTTAAAATTGAACAAAACCAACTTTGCTCCTAGAGGCATAGGTTCGGCCTCAACAAGTAAAATAGGGAGGAAAATGATTTTGATTATATAGTCTTAGATGATGATAGTAGAGATCATAACTAGATCATAGAAATTTGTTTCACATTTTTATGATTTTTCTACAATTTTCTAGAATTATTTAAAGTTATAGATTTAGAAATGGTAAACTCATGAAATAGGAAGAAAATGAATTCAAGAGAGGAGATGATCATGGATGATCATGTTACCTTAAGTGTGTGAAGGAAATGAAGAAATGATGATGATCTTGGCAAGTTCTTCAATGGAAACATTTAAAGCTTTTGAAGATGATAATGGAGTTTGTGAGATAATGGAGTTTGTGAATAAATGAAGAAGAAGAATGAAAAAGATGAAGAAAATGAAAGAGATGAAGTGAGAAATGTGGGGAGGGGGGTTGCGGCCTTGGGGAGTATTTATAGGGGAAGTCTTAGGCTTTGTTTGGTTCCTTAGAGTCAAATTAATGGGTTTTGTGAATATTAAATAATATAATAGTTAACTATGGTTAATAATTAACTTAATTAGGGTTACTTTGCTAACTATGGTTAAGATCATGTGGTCAAGAATTCATGGGAGGTTTGTCAATCCAAAAACAAATGATATCTAGCAAGTAACCAAAATACACATATAATTAATAATATCTACCATAAAATTTGTCAAGTCTTACATTTAATTCCATAAGTGTTGTACCGTCTACCATGCATGTATTTATAAAGAGATAACACAGAAGGACTTCATTTAACTTTTCAAAATAAGATAAACACATGCTTATTCTTTATATAAAAAGAAAACCAACGGGTAAAGGATACCACATTGTAACAAGGACTCAACACGAAAAATAAAACATGTTTAAAAAGAAGACTTAACATAAACATAAACAAAGGATATAAACGAAATCCAAACTCGATGTCACATTACAGAACAGGTATAACCAATCCGATAAACAACTCGGCAGCACAAGTAAACTATCCTCGTTCCCTCGAGCGGCTCGATGAGTTCCTCAAGCCTTGGACAAACACAAGTGGATTAACCAATTAATCCCCAATGTAAGAAGAATAAAGAGGATTAACAAAAAGGGATGACAGGGTACACGAATTCTACCTGGTTTAGAGATCCAAACAGAAAACACAATGAACACGTGTTCGCATCGGTGTTCCCCAATTGAAGAATGGCGAAGAATGGTGAACGAAAAGGTCCTTAGAGAGAGTTCTTAGAGAAAAGAGAAGAGAACTCAAAGAGAAAGGTGGGAGGTAGTTTCTGAGTGTTAGAGACGTGTAAAATAGGGTTTAAGGCGTGATTTAGAGGTTTAAAATGAATTAGGGTTCAACTGGGCCGAAACAGAAGCCCCAAATCGAATTGTTGTCAGTGTCGTTTGGCCAGGCTCAGAAAACTTAGGCCGAGTGCAGACTGTTAGGCCGGGCTCATAATACATAGGTCGGACGGATTATGCAGAAATCCAAAATGTGGATTTTCCCGCACTTTAGGCCGGGCTCATAAAACATAGGTTGGTCGGATCCCAGAAAACCAGAATTCACTATTAAGACCCTCCCAAAGGCTAAACTACCTCTAACATACACATATGTATAAAGATCAAAGATATATGTAACATATATAAACGCATTAAACTTATTTACGAAAAACGGAGTGTTACAATTCCACCCGCCTTATAGAAATTTAATCCTCAAAATTTTTATCCACTTTCACCAACTAGGCACATACCCTGGGTTAAGTCCTTGGACTCGAAGTCTCTAACCAAGATGGAAGAATTAAAGGTTCTTAACACTAAAGCATCACTATCTATAATGAATATAGATAATTCAAACAAAAGCTCACAAAAGACTCACAACAGACTCATACCACGTCCGGTCAGGGCCGAACTTCACCGATACCACTAAATGTGATACCTTCTACTCCGCATGTATTTATAAAGAGATAACACATAAGGAATTAATTTAATTTTTCAAAATAAGATAAACACATGCCTATTCTTTATATAAAAAGAAAACCAACGGGTAAAGGATATCACATTGTAACAAGGTCTCAACGCGAAAAATAAAACATGTTTAAAAAGAAAGACTTAACATAAACATAAACAAAAGATATAAACGAAAACCCAACCCCGATGTTACATTACAGAGCTGGTATAACCAATCCTATAAACAACTCGGATAAACAAACTAAAACTAAACATAAACTAAACTACGAGTAGCGGCTCCTCGGAGTCACTCCTCAGCAAACTGTGACACCCAAACTCGGGTCATCACATGGTTACCCGTTTGCGGAAATAAAACTTAATTTGCTGGTTGCTTTCGGAAAATAATGTTTTCTCAACGTTCATCTTTTCAAAATATGGTGATAATTTTTTTTTCTTTTCTCCTCATAACCACAACAACGTAATCAAATCACACTTAAATACATAATGTATATAAGTCCTCCAACTATACCGCCTCGTATGTTTTCTCACATAAATCATAATCAACATTATTCTCAAAACATAATATTACCTAAGCTGGTCATTACTAACGGACACTACAACCGATAAAAGCAGCAACAGCATGCCTCGAACTAGACAGCCTTCTTCTTCTTGTAGAGATCATACCCCTTGTACAACTATGATATGTTTGTAAGGGTGAGACACCAATATATGGATTTACCACAATAACTAAATGCGAACACAAAAGAAGACACATACACATATACATGTCTATAACAACGTACTCATTCATATTATATCACATCGTTTATCAATGGGTTTCACACCCCAAACATCAACGTTGGAAAACTATGCATGAACACTTCAATACATCATCTAAAACTTCGTACTTAATCTCATGAGATATCTCCAACCTCGTGATGAGTTGATCAGACTCGATTGCCACAGGCACACCGCCACAGGCACGCCCATCGCACACTGTCCAACATCATGGCACAGTGATAACAATCTGAGATGGGGCCTCATTGTCCAAACCCTGGGCATAATGAGAACATCTTTGTATGATCTACCCTGACGCCGCAAGGTAATACCTCGTTTGATCATGGCACGTCTTCCAAATGCATGCAAGAAAACATTTTGTTCTCAACACTTTTCTTTGTGCTATATCTTTATTGTCAAAGCTCTCAAAAGCTTACAACCCATCATCGTTTTAAACATCTAATGCTCTCAAAAGCATCATCATTTTAAAACATGGAAGCTCCTAAAAGCTTACGACTTAACATCGTTTAAAACATCTTTACATCTTTTATTAACAACACAGGACCTCAAAGTCCGAGTGCTCAATCACGAAGCCCCTAGACCTTGCAATCAGTCTTAGGTTCGTGGTAGTAGAAAACAACTTAAAACGTTTTAACTTCTTTAAATAGATACCCAGTCTACAACACAACGAACCTTGATACCCCGGCGTCTCGGTTATTAAGTTCCATAACATCATTTTACATCATTTTTACATCGTTTTACATCCGTTTACATCTTTTACATCGTTTTACATCTGTTTACATCTTTTACATCGTTTTACATCTTTTTACATCTTTTTACATCTTTTACATCGTTTTACATCATTTCTGTCTGTGAAAAACAAATCCAAAATAGGATAACATCATATGAACACTAGTACCCCGACATCTCGGTTACTAAGTTCTGTATCATCCTTTACGTCATTAAGTAAAACTCATTTACAACAAATCCTTTCTACTTGAAATTCGTTGGTAAAACATCAAATCATAGAAAATCCACTTTTCCTTTGGAAACTCATTTTTCCAAAATAACGTCAAATCTTCAACAACTTCTTTTTACTGAAACTTCAACTCTAATAAATCAATTCAGATTAAATCTCCTCTAAACATAAGTACTGTTGTTTTTAAACTCCCACCGTAAATAATTTCGAAACTTGCCGTCGTTTAGCATTTTCAAAGAAAACGTCTTTAAGTCAAACTTTGACATTTCTTCTAAAATAATTTTCTTATCTAATAAATAAGGTCTTTTCAAATATTAATTTCACAAAATCAGTTTTTATAATATTTCGGAATTTCTTGTGTAAAAATTAGCAGTACTAAAAAATTTCACGGTTACGCTCTCACCGTGACTCATAAACTTCTTTTACACTAATAAATCATTAAAATAATAATATTTCTCCAAAACGCATCATTTTTCAAAATAATATTTTCCACCACTATTATATTCCAACATTCCCCATAAAACATTGAATATAATTTTCACAGCTTATTAAACCTTTTATCTGATTAATCGGTTATGCACTGACCACTGTCAGGCCTCTAAAACAACATTCAACATTCAACAACATCATCATAATTATATCCCCAGGCAGATCATGCATCATAGCAACATAATATACTACTGCAGATAATTAAAAGCATATCAATCACCGATACACAGATAAACAACACATCGTAAACAACATAAACAATTAATCACAAACCACATATAAATCACATAAGCCACACTAAAAGCAAATAGTTATTGAGAAAATCCCTCAGGTAAGCTCCCCTTACCTCTTGAAGACTCAAACTAACATTTTCAAACAATCTCCCGATTTGATCCGGTTTCCTCCATCGGCTTAAATCAGTTAACTCGGTTGTTTCCTTCAAACGAATTGCAACCAAAATAAATCAAATCAACCCACAACATAATTAGTTCATGAGGGTTAGGTTTCAGCCAAGGGCTGACTTTTAGGTTCAAAATCCTTAAAATTGCTAATCATGATTAAGTCATAGATTAATGGTCCTTAATCAACCTAAATCATGGATTAGTGACTAAACAACTAAATTTTAAACTCAAAACTTCCTAACTCTCATATACTTAGATTCGGCCTTGACATGTTCATGGGGCTAGGGTTTCTAGTTTGATAAACCAACTTGGATTTATTAAGCATACATACTAATAGCTTGATTACTAAGATCATTAATGAAAACTTTGAACAAAACTCATCTAGTTCCAAGAACTAGGGTTTCGGCCTTTATGAAACAAATAGGTTAGAGTTTGATTTTTGATATTCTATATACTTTTATACAAGAACTATCAAGATACTAGAAGATTGAATCATGAATCAAGACATGAAAATGAAACAAAACCTATGAACATGATATTGACCTAGGTTCGGCCAAGTCCAGAAATTAGGGAAAGAAATTTCTCATGATCATATGCTTCTAGATGATGAAAATAGAGATGATTATAAGATCATAGCAATTGGTTTAATGTCAAAAGGATTTTTCTAGAATTAGTTATGAATTTTCAAAGTTCTAGATCTAGAAACTTAAAAGTGATTAACAACTATGAAATAAACTTTGAATCAAGAAATTGATTGAAGAACATAGGCATGATTAGAGAATAAGAATAGGATTCACCTCTTGGAGATAAAAAACAAGTGAATATCCAAGAACTTGCTTCACAAACTTGACACTCAAAGACTTATGAACTTTAGGTTTTTGAACAAAAGGCAATAGAAACTAAGTGAAAGGCGAGGAAGGGTATTTATAGGCATGTGGACTGCGCCACTTTTGAGGACCAAGTAGAAAGGAGGTGGCTTTTCAAAGGATTAAAGTGCAAATAACTCATAGGGACCATTTTGCAAAGATTCCAAAAGTATAAGGACTATTTTGCAAATTGTCAATAAATTGTAATAATGACCATGTGCCACATTAAATGTGGTCTTATCTTGTCTCATCTTGGCTCATCTTGACTCATCTTGGTTGAATTTTCATGAGACTTTTTGGAAAAACCTAGAACAGTTGAGAATTGTGTGGAACCTTGGAGAATATGGTGGAATTGTGTGGAATTGTGTGGAAACTTCAAGAATCAACTTGATTCTTCCAAACTAAGGCAGCCCCCGCTCCATCTTGGGCCTGCGCATGGGCTTGATAAATTTGGGCTTGAATTCATCTTTGTGGGGCCCACCAAAAAGGCTTAAAGCTTATCATGATGACATAGGAAACTTATATGGCTTCAAATGGGCTTTATGAAACTTAAGTCATGGGTAAGGAATTTGGGCCTCAAAGCCACGGTCCTCTATGGATTTGGAACAAGGATTCTAGCCCAATTCACTTGGAAAAACATAGAAAGTAACTTAGGGACAAAAGGGTAATTAATTGAAAGTTCAGGGACTTAAGCGTAAAATTAATAAATTTTTCACTTTAACCTTGTAGAATCCTCTAGACTTAAAAGTATGATTCATCCCCATGAATCATCTCAAAATCCTAAGATAACCTCTTTTTCTGCTCTTGGAAACTCCGAAATCCACTCCGTCGTCTACCCGATTACGTATTCCGCCCGTAAAACGTAAATTATTTTATTTTTTCCTGAAATAATTCTAAAAATACACTCTTGTAGGAAATAAAATAAAAATCTTAAGTCTTTCGTTCACGAATTAAAATTAGGTTTTCTGAGCAGTAAACTTTTATTGTCAGTGAAAACACAGAAAACGGCAGACCGACTTTCGTCTGAATTTTCAACCAAAAACTTCCCCACAACCTTATGAAAATAAGTATAACAAGGAAATGACCTTGGTTTATCCAAAATCATTTTCCAAGTCTCGGATAACAATATATATTTATATATTTATTACCGATATTACAAAGCAGCGAAAATCGGGGTGTTACATTACTACCCCACTAAAAGAAAATTTCGTCCTCGAAATTTCGTCACTCGAAACTAAACAGAATTCTGTAATCTCATCTTAACCTTAAGATTTTACATTGCCCTTCACATCACTTCATTCCTCTTATTTCATATTCCATAACACAATTCATTCTTACGTCATTTCTACATATCCGTACTATCCTCAAAATTTCATCAGAGTCTATCACACTCGAAAAGAAAAATCAAAACTTAATCACTCCTCTTATCCACATGGTTCCACCAGAAATCTTATTCCAATCATCTAACTCTAAATTTTATCATTAATACTAACAATGTTTTCACAGCACCACGCATCAATTCCCTACTCAAAATATTTAATCATAGTCTTAGTTCCTCTTTATTGTAATTCAACACACAAATTTGATATCACCTCACACATCTCATCCTCAAAATAACTTCATTGCACATCTCATCCTCGAACTTTTCTATCAACTTAATTTTTCTCAAGAACTTTTCTTTTCCGTTCACATTCAACTTAGGTAAAACTACCATAGACATTTTTCTGTAATTCCATACTCATTTATTAACACATATTGCTTCTAAGAAGTAATTCAAACAAAACTTAACTCAGATAAAACACAACGTCAACACAACAGACCTATCTCCCAAAGATCCCGAAAGACTCGACCAGCTCTGATACCACTAATGTGACACCCAAACTCGGGTCATCACATGGTTACCCGTTTGCGGAAATAAAACTTAATTTGCTGGTTGCTTTCGGAAAATAATGTTTTCTCAACGTTCATCATTTCAAAATATGGTGATAATTTTTTTTCTTTTCTCCTCATAACCACAACAACGTAATCAAATCACACTTAAATCCATAATGTATATAAGTCCTCCAACTATACTGCCTCGTATGTTTTCTCACATAAATCATAATCAATTTATTCTCAAAACATAATATTACCTAAACTGGTCGTTACTAACGGACACTACAACCGATAAAAGCAGCAACAGCATGCCTTGAACTAGACAGCCTCCTTCTTCTTGTAGAGATCATACCCCTTGTACAACTCTGATATGTTTGTAAGGGTGAGACACCAATATATGGATTTACCACAATAACTAAATGCGCAACACAAAAGAAGACACATACACATATACATGTCTATAACAACGTACTCATTCATATTATATCACATCATTTATCAATGGGTTTCACACCCCAAACATCAACATTGGAAAACTATGCATTAACACTTCAATACATCATCTAAAACTTCGTACTTAATCTCATGAGATATCTCCAACCTCATGATGAGTTGATCAGACTCGATTGCCACAAGCACACCGCCACAGGCACGCCCATCGCACACTGCCCAACATCGTGGCATAGTGATAACAATCTGAGATGGGGCCTCATTGTCCAAACCCTGGGCACAATGAAAACATCTTTGTATGATCTACCCTAACGCCGCAAGGTAATCCCTCGTTTGATCATGGCACGTCTACCAAATGCATGCAAGAAAACATTTTGTTCTCAACACTTTTCTTTGTGCTATATCTTTATTGTCAAAGCTCTCAAAAGCTTACAACCCATCATCGTTTTAAACATCTAATGCTCTCAAAAGCATCATCATTTTAAAACATGGAAGCTCTCAAAAGCTTACGACTTAACATCGTTTAAAACATCTATACATCTTTTATTAACAACACAGGACCTCAAAGTCCGAGTGCTCAATCACGAAGCCCCTAGACCTTGCAATCAGTCTTAGGTTTGTGGTAGTAGAAAACAACTTAAAACGTTTTAACTTCTTTAAATAGATACCCAGTCTACAACACAACGAACCTTGATACCCCGGCGTCTCCGTTATTAAGTTCCATAACATCATTTTACATCATTTTTACATCGTTTTACATCTTTTACATCGTTTTACATCTGTTTACATCTTTTACTTCGTTTTACATATTTTACATCTTTTACATCGTTTTACATCATTTCTGTCTGTGAAAAACAAATCCAAAATAGGATAATGTCATAAGAACACTAGTACCCCGACATCTCGGTTACTAAGTTCTGTATCATCCTTTACGTCATTAAGTAAAACTCATTTACAGCAAATCCTTTCTACTTGAAATTCGTTGGTAAAACGTCAAATCATAGAAAATCCACTTTTCCTTTGGAAACTCATTTTTCCAAAATAACGTCAAATCTTCAACAACTTCTTTTTACTGAAACTTAAACTCTAATAAATCAATTCAGATTAAATCTCCTCTCAACATAAGTACTGTTGTTTTTAAACTCTCACCGTAAATAATTTCGAAACTTGCCGTCGTTTAGCATTTTCAAAGAAAACGTCTTTAAGTCAAACTTTGACATTTCTTCTAAAATAATTTTATTATCTAAAAAATAAGGTCTTTTTGAATATTAATTTCACAAAATCACTTTTTATAATATTTCAGAATTTCTTGTGTAAAAATTAGTAGTACTAAAAAATTTCACGGTTACGCTCTCACCGTGACTCATAAACTTATTTTACACTAATAAATCATTAAAATAATAATATTTCTCAAAAACTCATCATTTTTCAAAATAATATTTTCCACCACTATTATACTCCAACATTCCCCATAAAACATTGAATATAATTTTCACAGCTTATTAAATCTTTTATATGATTAATCGGTTGTGCATTGACCACTGTCAGGCCTCTCAAACAACATTCAACATTAAACAACATCATCATAAATATATCCCCAGGCAGATCATGCATCATAGCAACATAATATACTACTGCAGATAATTAAAAGCATATCAATCACCGATACACAGATAAACAACACATCGTAAACAACACAAACAATTAATCACAAACCACATATAAATCACATAAGCCACACTAAAAGCAAATAGTTATTGAGAAAATCCCTCAGGTAAGCTCCCCTTACCTCTTGAAGACTCAAACTAACATTTTCAAACAATCTCCCGATTTGATGCGGTTTCCTCTGTCGGCTTAAATCAGTTAACTCGGTTGTTTCCTTCAAACGAATTGCAACCAAAATAAATCAAATCAACCCACAACATACTTAGTTCATGGGGGTTAGGTTTTGGCCAAGGTATGACTTTTAGGGTACAAAATCCTTAAAATTGCTAATCATGATTAAGTCATAGATTAATGGCCCTTAATCAACCTAAATCATGGATTAGTGACTAAACTACTAAATTTTAAACTCAAAACTTCCTAACTCTCATATACTTAGATTCGGCCTTGACATGTTCATGGGGCTAGGGTTTCTAGTTTGATAAACCAACTTGGATTTATTAAGCATACATACTAATAGCTTGATTACTAAGATCATTAATTAAAACTTTGAACAAAACTCATCTAGTTCCAAGAACTAGGGTTTCGGCCTTTATGAAACAAATAAGTTAGAGTTTGATTTTTGATCTTCTATATACTTGTATACAAGAACTATAAAGATACTAGAAGATTGAATCATGAATCAAGACATGAAAATGAAACAAAACCTATGAACATGATATTGACCTAGGTTCGGCCAAGTCCAGAAATTAGGGAAAGAAATTTCTAATGATAATATCCTTCTAGATGATGAAAATAGAGATGATTATAAGATCATAGCAATTGGTTTCATGTCAAAAGGATTTTTCTAGAATTAGTTATGAATTTTCAAAGTTCAAGTGCTTGTAGTTAATATTGATTGTATGAATTTTGGAAGATTAACAGGAAGAGTGTCTATAGTAATATCACTTAAGTGGATTCGAGCGAGAGGGATAAGCTTTTGTGAAAATTAAGTTTCTGAAGAAGTTCAAAGTTGATAAGTTAGATAATCCTACCCAAGGAATGTTTTGATGTTTTACTTGAAGACTTGAAAAGTGTGAATTTGATATAACCTAGAAGAGTAGACTAAGCCAACGGGACTGAGACTACGATTGAATTCTTTGAGTAGAAGGTTGATGTATGTTATGGTAAAGTTAGTGTTGACTTTGATGTTAGCTGTGAAAGTTAGATGTTGGAGAAAGTTTTCTAGTGGATCAATATTGGGAAGTGAAGAGATTAAGTGTTGATTTTGTCCTTTAAAGTGCAATAGACTAAGGTGAAATGTCGAAGATGGTGGGAATAATGCGGTGGTGGAAATTTCAAGGATAAATAGAATGAATCATAAGAATGAATTTCGTTATTAAGTTGCAATTGTGAACTGAGGGAAATTAAACGCGGGAAGTGAAATGTAGGACTTTGGGATTAAGATATCCTGTCTAGTTACGAGTCACGAAATTTCGAGGACGAATTTTTTTTAAGTTGGGTAGTAATGTAACACCCCTGTTTTTACTGTTTTTCAATATCAGTAAAACATATCTGTTTATATTTTTTTATTGGAATGATAATTATTTGGACATTAATTTTTGTTTATTTTATGATGCTTAATCTTGAGTAATTTTATTTACTCTTTTAAAAATTATTTATCGGGTGCATTAACACTACGTTTCTACAGTATATACACACATACAGGGCAATAATATTAAACTATTGCAATTATTATTATTTGTTTAGAAAAATATTTTAAATAATATGATTGAAAGAAAATTATTTTCCTATTTGACTCTATTAAATTTTAGATTTGAAAATATGTTGGTTTAAAATTTATCGAAGATTAATTTTGGATTGTTCATTTTCTTTGCTGATCAGTTCAACTATCAATCTTTACTCTAATTCAAATTTTGAAAATATATATTTGTCACTCTTTATTTTTAGATCCAAAAGCCAAAAATGTGTTTATTTTTAGGCTCAATATTTACCACTCATTTTTGTACCTACTACTAAACACTAATGAAAGAAAAAGAAAAAGAAATTGAAAAACTTTATTTTTCCTTCTTCCTTGTTGTAACGTACACGACCCCCTCCCTCTTTCTCTTCTTTTTATTTCTTTTCTTCCTTCTTCCACATGAGACCACATCTCTCATCTCCTTTTCAAACTTCAAGCTCCCCTCCCTCTTCCCTTGCAGCCGCGTGACTACCACCCCTGAGGCCACCATTCGGCCACCGCACATCATGGAGCAGACGACTCGAACTCTCCGCCGTCCCTCTGGTTCATACTGTCGTGGGTCGCGCCATCCTCTGCCGTGGTGAAGCCTCTGGGTTGCTGTCCATGGTGGTTCCACCATTCTTATGGTGTTTTGAGCTCTTTTCTCCCCTTCTATGAAGCTTAGCTTCACTTTGTGGATCATGGTTGTTGTAGGGGAGTGTTCCTCCGCCACCTCCACCTCATCGGAGTTGCGTTATGCCGCCGCCGCATCCATGGCTGGCCGCCGCATCCTCTTCCTTCTAGCTTGGGTGAGTGTTACACCTTGATCTCTTCTGGTTGTGTAGACTCCATTTTCCCCAAACCCTAAATTCCCAATTTAAAACCCTAACTATTAAATTGGAACCTAGTTGTCCAAATTGATGATGTTGCTTATTAATTGGATATGTCAATTTCAAATTCCCCATGTCAATTTCTCAAATTTCCTTTCAATTTCATATTCCCCAATTCCATTCAAGAACCCTAATTCTTATCTTAATCCAATCATGAAATTGATTATGTTTTAATGCAATTGGAGTTATAAATTGATGATTCCCTAAGCTAATTTCATGTTTCGGCGATCAAATCTCTTTTTCCCAAAATTATGATATGAGCCCTAAAACCCCAATTTGATTTTAATTGGAATTGGTTATGTTTTTGTAAGATTACCTATTTATCTATGTAATTGGGACTGTTAATTTATGTCCTAACAAAACTATTTCATGTTTCGATAATCAATTCATTTTTTCCCAATTATGTTAATGAATCCTATTTACTCAAAATCAATTTATTCGAAAAATGATTCTATATTGTTAAATTAAATATATGGTTTCTTTTGATTGTATGTTTTGAGGATGAAAATCGATTTGGTGAAATTGTCTGTTTGATATCATGCTTGGTTTATGTCTCTGGGACGTTGAACGTGGCTATGCTTGCTTGGTGGAGCAGAGTTTGTACTCTTGGAACTAATTGGAGCATTAAGACGAGCATCTTTCTCTTGCCCTCAAAGGTAAGGGGGAGTTTACCTGAGGGATTTTGGTAGCTATATGCTATCTGTGTGTCATATGTGATTTTATTTGTTGTGATGGATGGTGTTAAGACTAAGTTGTTATATGCTATATGTGTGTCATATGTGATTTTATTTGTTGTGGTGGGTGGTGTTAAGATTAAGTTGCTATATGACTATTATGTGGTTGTAATGTTTTCTGTGAAAGCATAATTATATCTATGATGTTTGGATATCTTCTATGTATGGATTATCTGTTGGTTGGTTGATTGACTAAGAAGCCTGACAGTGGTTAGTGCTCAACTAAATTATTAAAGATCAAAGCTTTGAAAAAGCTTGAGGAGATATTTAAAGGATTTGATTTATAGAAGTTGAAGAAAAATATTGAAAATAATAATATTTGATGATATTTCGGTGAAAGAGTGATTGATGAGTAATAGTGAGGACGACATCTTGAAAATATTTCAGTTACGTTATCTTTTTCAAAATAAATTCAAAAATAAGATGAAAAGTTATTCCAAGAAATTTATGTGACAAGGATATTTTAACAGTGATTATGATGAACTTTTTGTAAAAGAGAAAATCATTTGATTTATAAATGACTTTATTTCCAACGAAAGATACTTTAGAAAAGTATTTGACAACAAAAATTATGAAGAGAAATTTTATTATTTTGGATAGAAATGGGTTGGAAATGATTTCACGAGGATTTGAAGTTGTTTCGGAAAAAGGAGTTTCCAAATGAAAATGGATTTCTCTATGATTTGACGTTTTATAAATGAATTTCAAACCGAAAGGATTTTCTGTAAATGAGTTTTACACAACGGTGTTATTTCTGACAACTTGGATAAGTTGAGGAGATTTTGCTTTTGATTTGTTTTTCACAGAAGGAAAATAATTTTAAAGTTGCAAAGTGAACCTAGTAGCCAAGACGTCAGGACTTTAGTGTTCTATGGTGAGGACTGTGTGTCCTAAAGGTGAAATTGTGGACTGTGTGTCCTAAAGATGAAATTGTGGACCGTGTGCCCTAAAGATGAAGTTGTGGACTGTGTCCCCTAAAGTTGAAGTTGTGGACTCTGTGTCCCATAAACGTTATGTTGATTTTTGTGCACTAAAATCTACGAATCTAAGACTGGTGCATCGGTCTAGACCTTCGTGATTTACACAATCGGACTTCGAGTCCTATTGTCGAAATTGGAAGGCAAACTTAAATGTTTATAAGTCGAGATGGTCGTGAGCCTTTGATGCTTCAGCAAGGAAAGAATGAACAAAAAGAAAAGTGACGAGAAACAAAATGTTTTACACGTATTTTTTTAACAGACGTGCCTATAGGTTAATCTGGATATCTTGATGGCAAGATATGCAAGAAGTTGTATCATTGTGCCTTGATGGACAATGAAACCATAGACAATAACCATTGTGCCTAATTTTGGACAGTGTTATGGTTAAATCCGGTATGCCTTATTTGGCAAAGAGAACTTGATCAGCTCATTTATACGGTGTTGGGATCTCTGGAGATTAAGTACAAAATTTTAGACTGCGAATATCGAAATGTCATGCATTATTTTAAATAATGATGACTGTTGGGTATGAAACCCCTTGATTAACTATTGTGTTTATGTTGAAAATTTTCTCTGTTATGGATATCTGTATATATGCTGTCTTTGTGTCTCGCGCATGTAGTTATCGTGTTTAAATCCATATATTGGTATCTCACCCTTGCATATATATGTTTTTCTAGTTTTGTTGTTGTACCTTGGTACACGAGTACATATGTTGCAGAAAAGTTCCCTAAGTCACTCAGGGACTTAAGTACGGATGTTTGAAATGTGTTTGATCATGGGGATGACCATGGGGTCTTTTTAGAGAATGTCTTGTAGAACGACCAGCTTAGGTTTGTGCTTGGGGATGTATGTTTGAGAAGTTTTGTATGTGTGTCTTGATAATTTTCATATTGTTTAGGGAAAAGAGCATACACCCACCTTAAACAATAGTCCATTTGCAAATAGGTACCATCAACTATTGATTCTTCCCAATTAATCCTCAAACTCTAAGAATTAGTAAAATTGGTCCTTTTGTTAACCCACCATTAAATCACTAATGATGATTGAATCTAGTAATCCATTCTTTCTTAACTCTCAACCACAGATTATTTTTTATTTATTTTTTATTTATATTTGTTGTAATTTTATAACAATTGTTTTTAAAAAAAAGTGAAAAAATTTGAGAAAAAGCTATCACACTCTTTCTCTCTTTCTCTTCGTGCGTTTTTCTGACTCTCATCATAGTCATATAATCGAGTGTAATTACTAATTAGATAACAAGTTCATTCTAACTACACAATTTCTTTTTCTGGTGAAATTTGAAAATGTTATTTAATTTGCACCGTACTGGATGTCATGAACAAGTGTCGGCCTTCACTTGAGCTTTTCTATGCCATATGGTTTGTGATGGGTAATATATGGGTTTTCGAGTGACGTTTAGGAGGAAGGTGAAAGCCAGAAGAATGAACCAGAAGAAGAAGCAGGGGGAGAGCAAGGAACCGATCAAAAAACATGGAAGTGAAAGAAACGCACAAAGAGAAGGAGTGTTGGAGCTTTTTCTCAGTTTTTTTTGGCATACTTTTCTTCAAAAAAACAAAATTTAAATTTTATGAAATTGTAGAAACAAATAAGATATAAAAATTGACGGTGGAGATTTAAGAAAATGGATGACAGGATTGGATCACTGTTACTGATTTAACAATAAGTTAACATAAGGGTCAATTTCACTAATTATTACAGTTTAATAATTAATTGGGAAGAATTAATAGTTCATGGTGCCTATTTGCTAAAGGGTTATAGTTTAGGTGGCTTATATGCTCTTTTTCCTATTGTTTATAAGGAAAGATTTTTAGGAAAAACTGTACGTTGTAGAAGTTTTTTATTATGAATAAAACCAGTTTAGGTGTGTTGGTGAGTATAAGATAATTTTACTAAGGTGATGTGCGTATCATTTTTTGAAGTATATCGAAAGAAAAATTTTTATACCCAGTTTTTCTGACTTAAAGTAAATAAATTTCCGAAAGCAACCAGCAAAATTTCCTTTTAATTTATTTCCGCACGTGTTTACAAAATAATGGCCAGGGGGGTGTTATAATTCACATTTGTTAATAAGCACAAAAAAATTATTATATCACTTCGATTTTTACTTTTATTATTATTTTTCTAGCTCCATATAACTTATATTTTGATAAAGCTTCTATATATTTTTACACATTTATATATGTATATTGTAACACCGCGTTTTCTCGCGTCTTGACCGGTAATTATATTTTATATTATTACCAGGATCTAGAAAATGATTTTGAAGAAAAAAAATCATAGTTGAGACCTTCTATATCGAAGGAAGTTACGGTGAAACTTTAGGTTTAGAATTCAGGTAGAACCCGGTCTGTGTTTTTTCGCTGACATTAAAAGTTTGCTGATAAGAAGACCTAATTTGGACTCGTGAACGACACGGTTTAGGTTTATATTATTTTTCCAATGATATTGGTTATTTTGACAATTCTCAAAATAAATAAGTTATTATATTGTATCCGGGCGCATCATCAACAAACGGGTAATCGACAAAGTCGAGAACGGATGTGTAGAGACAAAACTCGACATCGGATGATGGGACATCTTCCCACCTAGGGTGGTGAGTCACATGGGTGACTCATCTAGCATTTATGAAGCATAATGTTGACACCAAAATATCATTCTATTTATTCTATTGAAAGACCAAAATGCCCTTGGTCTTTAAGTGGAATTTCAAGAGTATCCCTGAGTGAGTTTTGACCAAAATATCCTCCCACCTACTCAATTTCGTGCAACACCTCCACTAAATCAAACTCATTTCATTTTGATTTCATTTCATCATCTTCCTCTCAAAAACCCTAATTGGGTAAACAACGGAACCGGACACGAATGTGTAGAGATATACCGGGGGGACAGAACGACGAGTCATCCCTGATGACTCAAGAGGAATGAGTCACCATGGTGAGTCATGGTGGTGACTCACCCTAGTCATCATGAAAACAAAGAAATATCTAGATATTTTGAGCTTTAACCTAACCTATGTTTGGTTAATTCAATCATGGTTCACATGGAAATTTCAAGATGGCTTCTCTTCCTCATTTGTGGTGCAAACCGTAGCCACATCACCCTAGACACACCACCACCACACATTCTTTTCCTAGCTTCATGATCCATCAACTAGCTAGGTTATTATACTATATTTCTAACCAAGTTTTGGTTAAAATTCACCATAGTTACCATTTACCATTTAGCCCTTGAAGCTCACGGTCACACCCCTTATAAATACACATAGTCATTTCATTTTTTTGCTCTTCACAAGTGTTTCATCTTCACTTCATCTCCATTCTTCATTTTCCTACACCAAACTCTAAGTTCTTTCTCTTGATTTACAAAGGAACTCTAAGATCTTGATCATTTCTTGAAATTCCAAAGGTATAGCCTTATGATCCATGATCATACCTTCACTTCACTTTACAAAATTTTTTCCAATATCAAAGTTTTTTTTTCAAGTTCAAATTCCTAGATCTAGTTTTTTAAATAATTCTAGAAAATCATAGAAAAAACATTTTAATGTGAGATCAATTTCTGTGATCTCCATATGACTTCTATATTCATCACCCAAGAGCTTGAAAAATTTAGAGATCCCTAGCTATTTCTTCCTAACTTGGCCGAACCCTATCTCAAATGGGTTAGGATGCTTTTCTTCATTCTTTAACTTGTTTTCATGTTGGTTGTTCATGGCTAGGTTTTGTTGGTTCAAACCTTGAGGCTTTAGGTGAACAACATCCTTCTATTACTTGACTTTCCCAAGTGATCTACAAGAGGTATGGGGGAGATTCCACTATCCTACCTTAATGTAGATATGTTGATGGTTTATTTAGTGTCTGTATAGTCTTGTAATTCCTAAGTATGAAAATTGTATATTTATTTGCATATGTGTGTGATCCTCTTGGAGGATTTGGTTGATGCTTGGTTGTGATATATGTTGGTTTTGATCCTAATGATCTCTAATTGGAACCTTGATTATTATTTGATTGATTTGTTAAAAAAAAATGGCTAACATGAATAATTTAGGCAATTCGGTCATAACTGACTAATGGGATTACATGTTGATTTAATTTGTTTGGATAATTTTTATAGGGATTGCATGAATAAACAAGAGGATAGAAATTGGTTTGGATTGATTTGGATATGTATATTGAAAGATATGAGTTTATGAGTCCTTAGGGACTAAAATGCAATTTCCGAGAATTTCAGTGGCTGTACTGAAATTTGTATTCTTGTGTGTTAGGATTGTATTCCTTGATGAGGTAAAACCATGGAAATTGGTTTAACGTTAATTGGATTAATACATAAAAAGATATAAGCTTTTTAGTAAACAAGGACCTTTTTGCAAATAGTGTAAAATATGTGGACAGAAATGTAATTTCTGAAAATTTGATGGTAACTGAAAAATATTTCTATAGAAGTTGGTTTTGTGTGATTTGAAGTTATAAATAAAAAGTTACAAGGTTTTAAGTAAATAAAGATCTTTTTGTAATTAATGAAAGTTTAGGGACTAAACTGCAATTTTCGAAAATTTATGTAATGGACAGTTAGAAACTGTTTTTCATACCTATCTAACTGTTCTAAAACTCCAAAATGAGTTTTGGACTATTAGAGTTTAAAATCGTTGAAAAAGGATTTACGCGATTTACAAACTGAACGACGTTCGGTCACATTTTTAGGAATTTCGTATAAATGGAGAGTAAGATGTAAAATTAGTGTTTCAACATTTTCATATGAGTATTATAACCTAGGAGAGTAATATATTTGAGGTTAAGAACAATATTTTCAAAAGTATGGCTTTTGGGCCTATATTCAGTAAAATGCGGTGAAACCATCGTTAAGCGTTTCTAAGGATTTTCGAGAAATTGTTTTGAGAAACTGATACCTATGTATCTTTGATGGAAATTATTGTTGAAAATTGATTTGATTTTATCTAAAGGTTTTGGTTTTAAGCCTAAAGGATTTTAGTCTTCAAAGACGAGCTTTTACGGTAAAATGCTAAAACCTAAGTCAAGAATGACTTAGTGAAAATACGAACGTAATAGTTTATGACGTGGGGTGTAACACGACCTTATGTCATAAAGTATGGATAATTAATTATCCATATTCCATAAAATTTAATGGATGCAGAATGATTTGTTTTCTTGGAAGCCAGAGAAAAAGGCTCAATTAGAAAAGTACATAGAAATAAATAATTGGACTTGCGTTCCAATCTCATAATGAGTTAGGACTTTTAATCAAGTGTTTTAAGATATCTTTACACAAAGATGAAATGTTACTTGAGAACTTCAGCTCGATGTTAAGTACCGTAATTCGGACTTAAGAACATCTAGCATCTGAGAAAAACATGTTGAGAGAATTCCGATGGAATCAAGATGCCATCTGATGGATAAACAAGAAGAACACATTTCCAGCAAGTTTTGCCTAAACACATAGTGAAACTATGTTCTCGTCCTCAAGTCTTAGATGTCTTCTATCTAGGAAAACGCTGTGTTGTGGTCATGTTTCTCTGAAACATTATTGTTCTAATATGAGTGTAGATATGATTGAATATTGATAATTGTACGTACCTGAGAGTCGTACCACTACATGTCTGCCTTATGTGTAAGATAAATGAAAAGTTCACCTCTTTATTTTATATTGCCTATGTCGGCTGGCTATGTGCTGTCTATATTCTTTTGAGAAGATTGAGACGTCAAGATGTCACTTGACTGATGTATCATAGAAGTTGAGGTTCGAGCATGCGGACGATATATTGGGGTTTCTAGGAGACATCTTCCAGCCTTCAGATAGCCCAAGACAATAGTGTTTGTTTTCTGTCATGCCTGACTTTTTTATTTTCTTGAGATCGGCATGACCGTCGATGGTTAGTAGACCATGTATTTCCTTTTGGAAGGGGAAATGGCTTAGTCTGAGAGTTACTATTGTAGTAACTCCAGTAGTGTCTTTTGAAACGACGACGGTAGTAGACTCAAATAGAGTTTCCACTAGATCTCGTCAGTTGGGTTTGTCCTCTTCACGATGTACGAGAGAGGATTGTCTTTTATATTTTAATTTGGCCAGCTGGGTATGTTTGGGAGTTAATGTTACTGTTTATGGAGCTACGACTCCAAGTATTTTATATTTTAGGAGCTGTGTCTCCATATCTTTATATTGGATCTGTATACTGTAATGATTTATATTTATGAGTCGGGTTGGGTATTATGTAAATGATTTTTGAACTTATGATCCTAATTGTGATAATGGAAAATTTTATTGTCCATTCATTTAAATCAAAGTAGTTATATTTACGACTTACGAAAAAGAAAAAAAAATTACCCCATTCTTTTATAGAAAATTTTAATTAACCTACTTTTTGGCCTTAAAATGTCACTTAGGATGTTGCGCCCGAGAAGGGTGTTACATATATGCGAATGACCGAAAAAAGCATTCCTAGTTCATTTGAGGAGGATTTATATTTGATTTTAAATTGAGTTAAATATGTTTTTGGTCCCTATAAAATGAGCGAATTTTGGTTTTGGTCACTGTAAAATATATTCTTTGATTTTTATCCGTCCAAAATCTGAAATAACTATTTTTGGTCCTTACTGTCACGTAACATCCATTAACTACTTTTGTGTCTAATAGAAGGTCATGCAATAATCCCAAGTAGCACCCAATAACGTCTGTAGTGTCATGTTAGAATGTGATTTCCCTAAAGTTTTCCTTGAACCCTAAAATGAATTCTATTTATCTGTCTTAAAGGGAATGTTAGGGACTAAAAGCAGTAATATCAAATTTTAAAGGGATGAAAACCAAACAAATATTTTTATAGGGACCAAAACCAAAATTTTCTCATTTTATATTGACCAAAATTAGTAATTTCAAATATTAGGGGGATTAAAATTAAAGAAAAAATTTATAGGGACCCAAACTTAAATTCCTCATTTTCAAGGGACTAAAAACACAATTAACCCCTCCAATTTGAATAAATCTAGAAAAGTAGAAAATAAAGAAAGACTTATAGATTGAAATGTAAATTCAGGAAGAATATATATAAAAAAAAAGATAATGGATTCATAAGCCGAAGAATAATAAATATACAAAGGAAAAATCACTTGAATTTAAGGGTTTCTTTATACTAATAAATTTTTATAAGAAAAAAAATAAGAAATTATAGTTTTTTTTTTACCTTAATTATTTGAAGACAAAAATTAATTAAATAAATATAGACTAATAATACAGGATAATTTTTTGAATTTATGTTAATGAATAAAGTCAATCAATAAAAACTTGATATATTTTTACATTGTTTCACAATAATTGAGGAATTGAAAGATTAGTTTTGGAGTCAATTACATATATAACGCTCGTTGGTTTGAGCAAAGGTTGTTCATGGCAAAGGTTAAGCCTAGCTTGAACCGAATATGGTATGTTGATAAGAACATTTCATTGAATCTGAATTCAAATTGCCAGGACTTGGTTGATGGACATGTCAAGACCACATTTACTCGATACTTAGATTAAATGTAAAAAGTGAGTATTATTCATTAGTCAAAAAAATTTAGAACTAGAAAATTAAAACTAAGAGATATTTATTGTTCTGTATTGTAAAACATGTAATATCAACATGAAAATATTACAATATTACTAGGCATGGTTGAAAATGCTTATAACCCATGTGGGGATAATTAAGTTGTGCATTATAAGTATTAAAAAAATTAATCTAATGTTATGGAAAATTCATGTCAAGAGGTCTTCCAATTTATGACTATATTATAAATAAATAAAAAAGAGTTCAAATGTGTAACTCACCATCGGGTCAGATCAACATGAAGCATCACCAGAACCCAATTTGAAAATATCATAGGTCTAGTTTAAAGTGTAACACCCCCCTTGGGAATTACATGGTGAACACGTGCAGAAATAAAACTTAAAATAAAACGGCTGGTTGTTTTCGGAAAATTATTTTCTATAAGTCAGAAACTTCGTTAATTTTTTTTTCTTACGGAATACTTTGAAAATATGACACACACATTTAGACAGTAAAACTATAATATGGTTATCAACACAAAAACTGATTGTATTCATAATCAAACAGCCACAGCGCACAAGTTGTCTGGAAAATGCCTTCAATATTTAAAACTGAAGATTTAAACCCAATAAGGGTTCACATATCACGCATACCGACCTCCTCAAACCTACAACCCAAAGAAAATCCTAAGCTGATCACTCTACAAAATACCCACTGGGGAGACCCCGTGATCATTCCCACTGTCAACGATTTATTCAAAACGGAACTAATATTCTGAATGAAACTAGGAACTCCTCTGCATCATCTTTACTAGTATACAAGATACAACAGTAAAACTAGAAAACAGATATATCTCAAGGGTGAGATACCGATAAATGAGTTTTATCATGATAACTACATGCACGACACACAGACAACAACATATACATATATATACAGCACATAGCTTTCCAACAATAATCATAATAATTTAACCAATGGGATTCATACCTGACAGTCATCGCAATTTGTAAAAATGCATGACACTTCAATGTTCCTCATCTATATTCGATATTTATTCTCCGAAGATCCTAACTTCCCTTCGTCGAGCAGTATAGGCTGCAATATGCCCATAACACAATTGTTTCCGGAAGGTTGGCCTATTAATTTAGGTTCGAGCTCCAATTGTTCAAAGGTATCACACTTAAGCACCTAAGTAATTTTAAATAGTTCCCTATTAAGTACATCCGTGAAGGGTAACCGAGTTCCATGACCCAAGATTGCAAAGACCCGAGCATTCCGTGGATTTCGAGCCCGAATGTCCCTAATAGACCCAAAGACCCAAGAACATATATTTGGTCCGTACCTATCCAATTTGTCAATCCACCCTTCGTGAAATGTAGCTCGATACACAATGGCACGTCTTCCAGACTATGCACGTAAACCAGTTGTTTTTGTTACTTTTCTTTTTTGTTCGTTCTTTCTTTGTCGAGTTTCAAAGCTCGCGACTACCTTTACTCAGTTATTAAATTCATTTCACTACCAACGTGGGGTTTTTTTAAAATCCGTGATTTATAAGTTCTTTCCCATATGAACACTAGCCCGACGTCTCGGCAATCTAGGTCCTTATCTCTTTCCTCAATTTTTCCAACAGGAAACTAGCCCGATATTTCGGCAATCTAGATCCATATCTCTTTCCTCAATTTTTCCAACAGGAACACTAGCCCGATGTCTCGGCAATCTAGGTCCTTACTTCTTTCCTCAATTCCCTTTTAACACAATTTTCATTATGTGAAACACAATTACCAGAAACAAACTCCAAAAACTTATCCAAGTTTATCGGAAATATTTTCACTGATTTAAAAACCATTTTTACAGAAAATCTGTTCCGCTGAAATTCGTTTATAAAATGTTAAATCACAACGAAATTCATTTTCCCTCAATATCATTTTCTTTTTAAATTTCTTTTTCGAAAACCCATAAAATTCTTGAGAACCATTTATAACCCATTTCTGTCCAAAGTAATAAAATTGTTTCGCATAATTTCGCCGTAAAAACATTTTTCTAACTTACTTTTAGTTTAGAATAAAATCATTTATAAATCAAATGACTTTTTCTTTTACAAAAAGATTTTTGCCATTAAAATTAATATATTTTTGAAACTTAATTTATTTTAATTACTATTTATTTTCTTTTTGAATTTATTTTGGAAAAATTAACGTAAATGAAATTTTTTCACGGTTACGTCCTCACTGTCACTCATTGACTTACTCTTTCACCAAAAAACTCATTAAAAATTATTAATTTCCATTTTCTTCCACTTTCATATTTCAAAAGCCCTTAAGTTTCTCCTCAAACTTTTTAAAGTTTTATCCTTAATTATAAATTGAGCACTGACCACTGTCAAGCTTTCAGTCAATAACTCAAACAACAATTAATCCATACATCACAGTTATCCATACATCACAATTATCACATGCTTTCACAGATAACATTATAAATCACATAAACAAATACGTAATAATTAAATCAAACAATTTACCACAGATAAATTACATACGATAGACTAATAGCATATAGCTATAAAAAACCTCTCACGTAAACTCTCCTTACCTCTTGTAGCACCCAAAGTGCAACAAGATCCTCTTTAATCCATAGAGCAATTAACCAACTCCATTTTCATCCACAAAGCCACACCAAACCAACTCTAACACCAAACCTTAATCAACCAACAATTAAACTAGTTAAAACAAGAAAACCCAAGGTCAAAACCCTAGGAGGTGCTCATGGACAAACACTGGATTATAGGGCTAGGATTATTTGTTTTCAAAATAATTTGGTAGACATGTATGGATAGGTATTTCTACTATAGAAAAATTGTCGGATGTTCAAAAATCTACGTATGCAAATTTTTATGAATTAATTCATAAATGATCTAGAATATGGAAAGTAAAATAATTTACATATATAGGATATTAATGAAGCATGTAATAAGATTATCAACATATAATCTTAGTTAGAAGTTCAAAAATCACTATAGGAAAGAAAAGAAACGACTTTTACCAAAAGCACTCCAACTTTGATCTTGAAGGAACTATGTCAAGATGAATTTTTTTGATGAAAGCTTCAACGTGAAAGTTGTTTGGAATGATGATTAGCTTTAGGAAAGTCGGTTTAATTGGTGGAAAGACAAGGTTGGCCGAATATGGCCTCTAGAAACCCATTTTAAACACAAGCTCTAAATGGATTTTTGTGTGAAATAGAAAGTGATAGATCATCTAGAGTATTAAGAATATGATCTTAAAAGATCAAAACAAGGTTTGGATGATGATTTATGGGTGTGGGCCGAATTTGATATAAAAGGAGATGAACTTGAAAGTTCATGGATCTAAGAACAAAGTGAATCAAAGTGAAGACAATGATCTCAGGAACAAGTTTCATAAAGGAAGAATCATGAAATCATGTCTCTAAGTTGGTGGAAAATGGGAACGAAATGAAGAACAAATGAAGAACAAGTGAGAGGAAATGAAGAACATAGGTTTTTGATCTTTAAAACTAACTTAAGTTGTCAACTTAAGCGTTTTTGATACAAGGAAATAAAATGAACTAAATGAAAGGAATGGGTGGAGGTGGAGTCGGCCGTGTGTACTCTTTGTCAAATGAGGAGAAGAAATTTGGTTAATCAACTCAAGTGAAGACCATGGTTGAAGGTAACTAGGCATAGGTTAGGTTAGTAAGAAAATATCATATTATAACCTATCCATTTTCTTGAACCATCATGCTATGAAAGAAATGTGTGGTGGAGGTGTGTCTAGGGGGTGTGACCGTGTGTGCATCACATGGAGGAAGGAGAGTTCAATTTGGTTTTTGTCGTGTTAACTTCAAATGAAACCATAGTTGATGTTAACCAAGATAGGTTAGGTTAGTAATGAAAATATCTTGATATTTCTTTGTTGTCATGATGTCTAGGGTGAGTTACCACCATGACTCATCATGGTGACTCATTCCCCTTGAGTCATCATGGATGACTCATCGTTATGTCTCCCGGTGTATCTCTGAACATCCGTGTTCGATTCCGTTGTTTACCCGATTAGGGTTTTTGAGAGGAAGATGATGAAATGAAAGCAAAATGAAATGGTTTTGGTTGGGTGGATGTGGCTGCACGAAATTGGAGAGGAATTTGGGGTCCAAAAATATCTTTGGACACATTGGGAATTAGTTAGGAACTTAAGGATATTATGGACTTTTCCATGTATAGATATTTTTTAAAATATCTAAAGTCATAATGACAAGTGGTGAGTCACTAGATGACTCACTAGGGTGAGTTGTCCAAGTTGAGTCATCACTTCTATCCTCTGGCACACCACCGTAGATCTATTTTCGGTTCCGACGTTTTACCCGATTAGGGTTTTCGTCTGTTTTTCACCAAAATTGCTCGAATAAAATATAATATTTTATTTTTGAGCAAAAAATTTGGAAAATAGACTTCCTCACGAACATAATATAAAAATATAAATTTTTTCAGTTTCGAGTCAAATTAGGGTTTTTTGCCTGTATAACATGATACTGTCAATAAAAATGTTGATCGGTTTCCGTCTGAGTTTTAAACCCAAATTTTCACAGTAACTTCCAACGATATGATAGTTGCCAACTATGATCTTGTTTTTCTCAAAATAATTTTCAGGATCCCCGGTAACAATATAAAATATAATTACCGGTCAAAAGACGAGAAAACAGGGTGTTATATAAAGAATTTATACCCAACATAATCAAATATCGAGTTAGAATAGGTTATCGGGCTAGAATGGTCGTGGGCACTCATAGTTTCAACTATAAATTTGACAAGGCTAAATGACAACATCAAAGTCATACCATTGTCAATGAAGAGTGACACTAGAATTGTTAGATACTTAAAGTGGCACCAAGTACAAGGAAAACTTGATTGGATGAAGCACTAGAATCACATGAATATTATTGAAGTGATTGTATGATGTGTGAAGTACAGCCTTATTCTAAGGTACCATGCTTGCTATGTATGTGCTTATTTATAAGAAATAGTTCAAACATATTTTGCGGCAAAATAGATTCAAAAGACCAAAATCCGGATTGCAAAAACTATATTATGATGATTGTGAACGATAAAAAATTTATGTTCCTCATTCTAGCATACGAAGGAATGCATGTTTTCTGCTCTATAACAAGTAATTCAAATTCATGTCTATATTGTCGTTGATATATGAAGGGTCGCCACAGTAAATAAAATTTCTAAATACATAGATAACAATGACACGCATGATTTCAGGAGAAACTAATTTATTGTTTGAACATTGTTCTATGTTTTAAAGTTTTGGTTTTTGTTAAGAACAACTACGGTCTTTTTCTTGTTTTGTCTCATTTTAGGCTATATTATGTAGAAAATACAAACATATTAATTTTAGCCCCATGAATACTAAAATAAGGTACACTATCAAAGACGATTTTCTCACTTTTTTTTATATATATATATAATTGATTTTGTTCATAAACTTTTTATTTGAACAAAAAACTAAATTTTACTTATCATTCCTTAATAAAATCATTCATGAAAGTGTTTGAGATTGTTTGATTAAAATAACAAAAATAAGAACTGGTCATGGATTGTAGAGTGTGGGTTATCCAACACCCTCCGAAAATTTTGGTGGATCATTTTTTGTTTGAATTATGGTGAAAAGATTTTGGAAGTCTTCCCTTTTTGGAAGATTCATTTATTTGAACGATTAATATGCCTATATTACTCTTTGATTCTCATATATTTCAAATCCGTATTTCCCACAAAAAATGAACTGTCTTAAGTTCTTATTACAAATAATATAATGTCATAAACATACATATTCTTAAACTCCAGCTTAATTTGTCCAAAAAAAAACTCCAACTTAATTGTGGATGGTTGAAAGACGGCTACACGCATTCCAAATTTGGTTGTTTCTTTCTAAAATTTCGGTTTCTTTTTGCTTGAACTCTGATGACCTAGTTAATAGAATGTATTCTGTCAAGCTATCATGGCAAGCTTCACCCATGTCATGAACAAGATTGAAGCAGCAACTTGCGCTAACTGTCTCATTGCCAAAAAATGTCCCAAAGAAGATCTGCTTACCACAAATTGGATGTAACTTAGCTGCACAATCAGTCAAATATTTTGCATATGAAGATAATGGCCTTGGAGCATAATTGCTTTCAATAGCAGGTCCCTCGGATGGTACAAGAACATTGGATGAAACTCTGGCTTTGATCAACAAAAAAGTACTTGCCATAAAGAGAACTATTAAACTTGTTTAATGCTGCCATGTCTTTTTGGGGATTTAATATTATTGTTGGGTATTGGAAAACTTTGTTGATAACAACAGGTGATTAGTAAGACCATATTTATAGTCAGCTCAACATTTCCGTTGACAAATTTTTTAAACTCTAATGAAACAAACCAAAATCTTAAATTACTCTTTATAAGTTAGTAAACACTAATATTTTGTGCGTTCAAATCGTAACTTGTTCTTGTGTTACACTTTTACTATTTAATGTTTGTATAGAATGTTAAGCTTTTACATTTTAAAGTTATATATACAAGCGGTAAAAATGACTGTCACAATAATTTAAAAAATGACACTTTATAATAATGACATTAAAATTGTGAACTACCAGTAAATGAGGTTCATATCATTATGTTGTGTTGGTTGGAGATAAAGATTCACGTTTGCTAAAGGTTCATATCACTTCGATTTTAACTTTTATTATTGTTTTTCTAGCTCCATATAACTTATATTTTGATAAAGCTTCTATATATTTTTGCACATTTATATATGTATATGTGAATGACCGAAAAAATTATTCCTAGTTCATTTGAGGAGGATTTATATTTTATTTTAAATTGGGTTAAATATGTTTTTGGTCCCTATTAAATGAGCGAATTTTGGTTTTGGTCGTTGTAAAATATATTCTTTGGTTTTTATCCGTCCAAAATCTGAAATAACTATTTTTGGCCCTTACTATCACGAGACATCCATCAACTACTTATGTGTCTAATAGAAGGTCATGCAGTAATCCCAAGTAGCACCCAATAACGTCTGTAGTGTCATGTTAGCATGTGATTTCCATAAAATTTTCCTTGAACCCTAAAATGAATTATATTTATCTGTCTTAAAATGAATGTTAGGGACTAAAAGCAGTGATAACAAATTTTAAATGGCTGAAAACCAAAGAAATATTTTTATAGGGACCAAAACCAAAATTTTCTCATTTTATATTGACCAAAATTAGTAATTTCAAATATTAGAGGGATTAAAGTTAAAGAAAAAAAATTATAGGAACCCAAACTTAAATTCCTCATTTTCAAGGGACTAAAAACATAATTAACCCCTTCAATTTTAATAAATCAAGAAAAGTAGAAAATAAAGAAAGACTTATAGATTGAAACGTAAATTCAGGAAGAATATAAAAAATAAGATAATGGATTAATAAGCCGAAGAATAATAAATATACATAGGAAAAATCACTTGAATTTAAGGGTTTCTTTATACTAATAAACTTTTATAAGAAAAAAATAAGAATTTATGGTTTAGTTTTTTTACCTTAATTTTTGAAGACAAAAATAGGACTGTTTTTTGGTAATATTCATGAAAATGTGAATAAAGCTCTTGCTATAGTTGATCAAATACAGCATCAAATTATTGTTGAAGGCTATTCTGATGAGATTCATGAGGTAGAGGTCAAAGCACAAATTGATCTTCAGAAAGCTCTTGCTTATGAGGAATCCTTTTGGAAGTAAAAGGCCAAGGTGAACTGGTTTTGCCATGGAGATCGAAACACTGCTTATTTTCACAAAATTGTAAAAGGCATAAATGCATCCAAGTAGATGACTATGCTGAAGCAAAATGGCCACATTCTGACTGATAGGCAACATATTGAGCAGCATGTCCTTGATTTTTATACTTCTCTTTATGCAACAGAGAATAATTGCATTCCTAATGATTGGATCTCAAAAGTCATCCCATCCATGGTTACATCTAAAGATAATGCCATGCTTGTTAACCTTCCTTCAATGGAGGAGGTCAAATCTGCCATTTTTTCAATGAATGCCTCAGGTGCTCCTGATCCAGATGGTTTTGGAGGAGCCTTTTACCAAGCCTTCTAGAATGTCATAGTAGATGATGTCTATAAATCTGTCCTTCAATTTTTCAAGCAAGATTGGATCTTACCTGGTATGAATTCCAACATTGTCTCACTTATCCCAAAGTTTCCTGGCGCTGACAGAATCGAGAATTTCAGACCAATAGCTTTAGCCAACTTTCAATTCAAAATCATCACAAAGGTACTAGCTGATAGACTAGCCATTATTTCCCCTAAAGTTATCTCTGAGCAACAAAGAGGTTTCATTAAGGGTAGGCACATCTATGAATGCATGTGCATTGCTTCTGAAGCTATAAACTTGCTTGATTCTAGAACCTTTGGGGGGAACATAGCTCTGAAGTTGGATGTCAAAAAAGCATTTGATACTTTGGATTGGAGTTTCCTGCTCAATGTTCTTGCTACTTTTGGTTTTGATACAAAATTCTGTTCTTATGTGAAAGTTGTCTTGGAATCTGCCAAGCTGTCCTTTGCTGTCAATGGTAGATCTATTGGGTACATGTCCTGCAAAAGAGGGGTGAGACAAGGTGGCCCTCTCTCCCCTCTTTTGTTCTGTCTTGTGGAAGATGTGTGGAGTAGAGGCATCTCCTATCCGGTTTGCAACAATCTGTTAGCCCCTATGGCTGGAGGTAGAGGTTTCAAAACTCCAAGTCACTTATTGTATGTAGATGACATTCTAGTGTTTTGCAAGGGACCTAAAAGAAATCTCGGAGTCATTATGAATTTCTTCAAGGAGTATGGTGACATCTCTGGTCAGGTACTTGGTCTAGATAAATGCAAGTTCTATTCCACTTCTATGACTCCAAATAGATCAGCAGCTATTTCTCATATTCTAGGCTTTGGACCGGGTGTTCTCCCATTTACTTACCTTGGTATTCCAATTTTTAAGGGAAAACCTAGATGGATTCATCTTAAACCAATAACTGATAAAATTAGAGCTAAACTGTCCTCTTGGAAGGGTTCCCTCCTATCTAACATAGGCATAGTTTTGTTGGTAAATTTTGTTATTTCTGGTATGCTTGCATACAGTTTTTAGGTCTACCATTGGCCTGCTTCCTTGTTGAAATCGGTGGAAGGTTGGATCAGAAATTTTGTGTGGTCAGGAGATGTAGACACAAGGAAAATTGTAACTGTAGCTTGGAAGACAGTTTGCACACCTACTTATGATAGAGGCCTTGACCTAAGATCAATTACTGCAATAAACAAAGCCTCAATAATGAAACTCAGCTGGGAGATTATGCATTCAAACAGCCAATGGTCTTTATTTCTAGAGTCCATATTCATTAGGAATGGTGTTCCTGTTAACTATCATGTCAAATCTTCTATTATTCCTGCTATAAGGTTCCTTTTGACTTCAATCAAGGAGAATACAACTTGGATCTTGGGTGATGGGAAAAGGATCAACTTCTGGAATGATAGGTGGTTAGAGAAACCCCTGTCAGATTTACTTCAGCATCCCATTTCTATTTCCAAGTATCTACACTCCACTGTTAGTGACTATATCAGTAATGGATCTTGGTCCTTGCCTTAGGTTCTAATTGATAAATTCCCTAATCTGCCTCAACTGATCAACTGGTGCAATATTCCTCTCTTTAGAGATTGTGACCAACTAGTGTGGTGTGGCATAAATACTGGTTCTCTCACCTTAAAAGATACTTTCATATTCAACAATCCGCATGGTCAATGTAAGCAGTAGGGTAAGTTGATCTGGACAACCTCAATCCCTCCATCTAGGTCCTTCTTGACTTGGAGATTGATTCATAACAAGCTTCCAACTGATGAGAACTTAAGGATTAGGGGATGTACATTTGTAACAATGTGCAGCCTATGTGGAGCTCATGAAGATTCCTCTTATCACGTGTTCTTTGATCGTTAGTTTGTAGTTAAAACCTGGTTATGGTTGCAAGGAAAATTAAATTGTTCTATTAATCTCAGTTTTGTCTTGGATGTCCTAAGAATTTGTGACTCTAAGTGCAGCTCTCAAGTAAAGGATGTCTATCTAGTGGTTGTTTTGAATTCAATATGGACTATTTAGTTCTGTAGAAACCAAAAGAGGTTTAAGAATGTTAATATTAGTTGGAGGACTGCCTGCTCTCTAATCCTGACTCACACTTCTCTTGCTGGCTCCTTATCCAGAGGTCATACTTTCTCTTCTATTGAAGATTTTAATGTCCTTAAAGCATTTGTTGTTTCCTTCCATGCTCCAAAAGCCCCTTCCATTAAGAAAGTAATTTGGATTCCCCCCTCCTTTGGTTGGTTGAAGTGTAACACGGATGGGGTAGCCAAGGGATATCCTGGTCATGCTGGATGTGGTGGTATTTTCAGGAATTATCTAGGGGATTCTATTGGTTGTTTCTCTACCTATGTTGGTATATCCACTGCTTTTTGTGCTGAGCTATCTCCTGTCATGTTGGCTATTGAATTAGCTTCTAAGAAAGGGTGGTGAAATGTATGGTTTGAATGTGACTCAACTCTGGTTATTGATGCTTATAAGTCTCACTCTCTGGTTCCTTGGAGGCTTAGAGGTAGATGGAGGAGCTGTTTGCAGCTAGGATCTAATATGAATTTGTTCTTTTCTCACATTTATAGAGAAGGAAATAGATATGCTGATAAATTAGCTAACCTTGGAGCTAATGGCATTAGTTTCACTTGGTGGGACTTGTTCCCAGATTTTATTATGTATGAATTCCATCATGACAAGATGGGATTAGCTTCTTATAGATTTAGTTGATTCTTCCATGGGTTTGGGCCTAGTCCCCCATGCTTTTCTTTTGGATTCATTCTTTTTATATTAATAATATACGGTGTCTTTGCAGATGATTGATAGGGTATGGGGTGCCAACCTAGTTGGGATGGCTTTCCCTATTGTGATACTTTTGCATGCCTAGCCTTTATTTAAAAATAAATAAATATAGACTTATAATACAAGATAATGTTTTGAATTTATGTTAATGTATAAAGTCAATCAATAAAAAACTTGATATATTTTTACATTGTTTCACAATAATTGAGGAATTGAAAGATTAGTTTTGGAGACAATTACATATATAGCGCTCGTTGGTTTGAGCAAAGGTTGTTCATGGCAAGGGTTAAGCCTAGCTTGAACTGAACATGATATGTTGATCAGAACATTTCTTTGAATCTGAATTCAAATTGTCTGGACTTGGTTGATGGATATGTCGAGACGGCATTTACTCGATACTTAGATCATATTTAAAAAGTTGAGTATTATTCATTAGCGAAAAAAATTTAGAACTAGAAAATTAAAATTAAGAGATATTTATTGTTCTGTATTGTAAAACATGTAATATCAACATGAAAATATTACTATATTACTAGGCATGGTAGAAAATGCTTATAACCCATGTTGGGATAGTTAAGTTGTGCATTATAAGTATTAAAAAATTAAACTATTGTTATGGAAAATCATGTCAAGAGGTCTTCCATTTTATGGCTATATTATAAATAAAAAAAGAGTTCAAATGTGTAACACACCATCGGGCCAGATCTGAGACGCCCCAATGTCCCATTAAAGAAAACCCTAATTAACTAACCTTAATCGTGATATTAACATTATACGAATATACAAAATATCATAAATAAATAAACTTTAAATATAAATAACAAAATATAAACATCACACCAACACATGCATATAAATACAAACATACTATGCTGATACACTGTAAAGGGTACCCCACAATAGGGTCCCATAATATGCATACTAATACAAACTAACAAAAGCAATAGAAGATAAAACATCTCAAAAAGACGTACTGGCCACAGACTCTAAACTCAACTACTAGGGTCCACTGCTCGTCCTCTAGCATCTGGTTCATAAGGGGTTCCGTCAAGCTCCTCCATAGCTGGCTTCTCCGCAGGGTCTTCTCATAACGATAAAATAAAACATATATAGAAAGAAATCATAAGTGGAAAAGGTTACATAACATATATACAATAATAGCACACAGACATGCATCACCAAATAAACACATATAAATAACATTCATCCTCAAAATATATTATCATTCTCTACCCTTCGCGCTCATGCAACCGACCCCGTATGTTGACAGAGCCAACACCTAATCTTATCACACATTCCTAAATTAATTATAGATATAAGTCAATCGTCCAAGAAAAGTGTCCATATATATTTGCATTAGTGTACACCCACATTCCCGTTAGGGCACTTATTCAAAGAATGACGCTATTCACCCATTCCTGTTAGGGAATAGCTGCACAATACAAAAGTATCCCCATTCCCGTTAGGATACGGGATGGTTCATCTAGAACTATAAGGGTATCACGGTAGTTTTCCCCAATTCCCGTTAGGGAACAGACCCATGACATCTGGTATCCATAAGCGGATACTCTGACTTCGTGTGTTCCACTCACACAGCTATGATCAAAAGCATGCATCTATATGGGCCTCGCCGACGTATATCGAATCATACCCTAGTGCCTTAACCTCTCATCAATATCTCCTAAATATCTCAAATAATATCACATCATCAAAATATTAATTAATTAGGATAGGCACGTCTAAATCATATATCATACACTCCCAACATGCATCGCTCCAGAATCTAATATACCACGGCCAAGGAAACAACTAAGCATGTTATAGAAGATAAAACATATCATCGTCCAATACATGTTATCAACCATAATCAAAATAAAATAATAAAAAAATTCAAATAAACATAATGAGTCACAAATAGCATGTTAATCCAAACAGCACACAATAAGCGGCTCAAATATGATAAAATCAGACAACCTCAAGTATCCTAAAATTAACCTAACGGCGATAAACCTACAATTTCCATATCATCATTGGTACCACTAAGTATTCACCAAAGTGATATTGATATGGTTAACTATTTGCCCACTAGTAGGGTTTACGTCGCCCTACGCTATTAATGTAAAATATGCTACTTATCCATTTTCGACGATAGGAGGCTTCTTTCTCCCACCTTAGGTGTCGTAGGCTAGCTTATGAGCAACGAACAAGCCCTCTCTAAAACTCCTCAAATCTGTCACGTGAGGTTCTCCTACCTCCGAGGCTCCAAAAATTCACCTGAACACATCATTGTGAAGCACACGTTACGTGTAACTCAAATCTGAAGACATAATTGAAAACCGATAAATGGATTGAAAGATAACTTCAATACCATCGCCAATGGTATTTCGGCGTAAAAAGGACATAGGCTTACCTTAGCCTAATCAAGAAAAGAAAGGTAGGATGCTGAAGTAGACATCGTGAGGATCACAACGGTATAATCGGTTTCTCGATAGGACGAACATATTGATCAAAAATTCCTCTGGAATTTTTGTTCTCTCTCACTTCTCTCTTCTCTCTCTCTATACTTTCTTATTTCTCCACTCGTTTGCCAACTTCCACGAAAATGTTCCATTTTAATTTTTTTTGCACCCTCGGCGCTCAACGTCCATGAGCCAACGTCAACACTGGTGGACTGCACCTCCTTCCTCCACCAGTGGCTGAGTGACACGTGTCACTGTTCCAGTGCTCGGCACCCTATACTAACCAACACTACTGGTTCATACGTTTTATCGCATTCTGAGCTCGTTTGAAGGCCGATTGACCTGAAATTTGAAACATATATTCCTCTATACCTAAGGAATAAGTCCAAGTCCCCACACATGCCTAATCTATTCCTAAAAAATATATTTCCTATTGTGCACTCATTCGATTCAACACCGAGTAATCTCGTACTTTCCATGCAAGGTTCCCAATGCCTACACATGCATAATAGACATTAAATCAAGTTCTTAAACATTTCCATCAAGCATATAAACAATGCCGTAAAACACGGATGTCACATTACTACCCCCTTAAAAGAAATTACATCCCAGGAATTTACGTACCTCGGAAAAGATGTGGATACTGTTGTTGCATATCTACCTCATTCTCCCAAGTAGCATCTCCTGTAGTCTCATCCCGAATAGCCTTGACCAAAGGAATCTGTCTACCGCGAAGTTCCTTAATCCTTCTATCTGCGATCCTAACCGGTTAAGCCTAATCCTCTGGATTCTCTCAGAGTTGTATGGACTCATTCTCAACTCTATCCCCAAAGCACAATGCAATTGGCTCCAAAAGCTAGATGTGAATCTAGGGTCTCGATCAGAGATAATGCGCAACGACCCACCGTCTAACCTAAAAACTTCCTTGATGTAAATCTGGGTCAACTTCTCTAAACTATAACTCTCACCAATAGGTAAGAAGTGAGCACACTTCATCAACCTATCGATGATAACCCAAATCGCATCATGCCTCTTCAGAGTCCGTGGCAATCCAACCACAAAATCCATAGCTATACTATCCCACTTCCACTCTGGGATATCTAAGGATTGTAGCAAACCAACAGGCTTCTGATCCTCAATCTTAGCCTTCTGAAAAACTAGACAAGATAAAACATATTCTGCCACTTCCTTCTTCATCCACGGCCACCAAAACATCTTCTTTAAATCCTGATACATATTCATGGTTCTGGGGTGAAAACTCAACTTACTCTTATGCGCTTCTTCCAAAATCATCTTCCTATGCTCTAAGTCCTTTGGCACACATATCTGATAGTGTGATTTTACATGATGTTTTCTGTATACTTTTGCATGCATTTTTCATATAGATTAGGCATTCTTTATTTGATTTTAGTTAGATTTTCCCTTGGAACGGGTGAAGCGGTTTCTTGGTGTTGTTTTGCAGGAATTAATGTAAAAATGATCAAAATCAGCCATGATGGAGCTTGGATGAAACAAAGCTTGAAAAATGAAGAATATGAGCTAAACAGAGCCCATCACAACCATGATCAAGCAGAGCAGAAGGCAAAAGTCAGAGGCTGTCACGGCCTAGCCGTGATAGACATCACGGCCGTGACGGACTAGAAATTTAAGTCTCGCGTCGCGAATCTTCATCTCGCCACGCGAGAATCCAATTTTGAAAGCGCACCCACTCCAGAACACCTCACGGCCTGGCCGTGATGGCCATCACGGCCGTGACGCGTGGCCTCTCTATATATATAAGCGCATCAGACAGAACAAGGGGAGATGGATGAGAGCTGGGAACCCTAGTGGAGACCAGAAACACCCAAAAAAATAGAGACTTGGAGCTGCTTAAGGAGGGAGTTGAGTTAGGGGGTTGCTGTGACGACAGTGGGAAGCTTCAATGGAGTTCTCCCTTTCTTCCTTTCTCTACTGCTTTTCTGGTTTGGCTTTCTCTGTAATTATGAGTAGCTAATCCCTGTTTGTTGGGATTAGATGTAACCAAACTGATTATTATGCAATTGGGAAATTCGTATTAGAACCGTAATTGAATTTAATCACCTAGTAACCCTTTCGTCTAGGAATGGAGTTTGGTTTACTAGTAATCGCGTAATCCTTAATCCTAATGCGAATTCATTAATCTAGGCCACCTAAGGAATTAGGGTCTATTAGTGGATTTAGGCTCTTGCCATCCAAGGAATCGGGGTTTGAGTAATCTAGTGGATTGGTTTTAGTATCTGAAGCATGAATGGGAGGTATCTAGTCCTGATAGTACATGAGCTAGAGGTTTGGTGAAGTCTAGTCCCAATATATCCTTTTCGCATTCCAAGTGCTCGACAAAAATACAAAAAGATTTTATTCTTTTGTTTTGTTTGTTTTGAATTCTCTGTTTAGTCTAGATAGTTGTTGAGTTTGTGAATTGGTAATTGACATCCAATCCCCGTGGATACGATAACCGGTCTCACCACCGTATTACTTGCAAGACTGGGTATACTTGCCCGGATTTTCGTGTCAACAAGTTTTTGGCGCCGTTGCCGGGGATTGGTTTTGCCAATATCATTTGTAACAAAGAAGGCAACTAATTTTGACATTTTTATCTTTTATTTTTCTGTATATATATTTGACATTTTCTTTGTACAAATTTGATTTTTTTTTTCTTTGAGTGTTTGTTTGTGCAAGGGTGAGGAAACACATGGACTATCATTACCATCCAACTTGGGAAGCTCAACTTGACTGGATCATGTTTGATGGCATCACTGTTAGGCACGTGAAGATTTACTCCAAGGAGAAATGGCAGTGCTATTTGTCATCCTTGCAACCACCACCACACTTCAAATTAGATCCTGAATTGCTAGAGATTCTTTGGGATATAGATGCTCATTCTCTGAGCTTGAGCATAGAGCGTAGCCAGGAGGAAATTGGTTCCATGATTCAAAGGGCTGAGATGCGAGCAGGAAAAAGTTCTAGTAATATAATGGCATCGCTAAGCGACATCTTTCAGAAGTTGGAAGAACAAGCCAGTGAATTTTTTAAATTACTAGCAGAAAAGCCACATGGAATTCAAATGGAAGAGAATCTATTATCTAGCATGGACATGAATGAAGATGAAGTGGTGGTGGTAGAAGAGCAACAAGAAGAGGAATGTGAATGGAAGGAGCAAACACCGTTGAAAGCTGCTCTAGAACAGTATTCCCAAGAACTATCCACCTCTAAGGCCAAGGCAAGAGCCAATTATGATTGTATCGATGCTCTGACGGAAAGCTTCAAAATGCAAGTGGGGGAGATTTGCAAACAGCTAGTACAATACCCACGTGAAGCATTGTTTGAGCAAAATCTGGTTTTGGGGATAGTTCAAAATGTAGATGAAGTGGTGGTTGACTCTACCATGCGTGTTGAGCAATCTGAATTTTCTGCATTGGACAAATATGTCGGCTTACATGCATGTGTGGATGCTGCAAAGCTAGCCCCTTCCATTCGTCTGTCTACTCTCCTCTTGAAAATTCCATTTGACCCGAGAGGAAGTGAGTTCATCATTACAGTTAATGAGGTCAATGGAGTTTTCACACACTGGCTGGGTGGAGTTGAGGATAAAGTTATATTACTGCTGCAATCGCCACTCCACAAGCTATGGGATCCGGGTGGAGGATGCCCTTATACTGTGAGCACCAACTGGTCCTTATACCACAGGCTTTGGGATCCAGGTGGATGCTTCTTAACGTCAAGCTAGTGACATTAAAGAAGCGCTTACTGGGAGGCAACCCAGGTTTTCTTAACCCTTCTCTTTAGTTAGTTTTTGTTTTTGATTTTTAACTCTTGAATAATTTGAGAAGATCAAGAGTTTTCTTTTGCTAATAAAATTGCCAAGTGATTTCAGGGAAATAAGGAAGGGAGAGCAAGAAGACAAGGAAAAAGCAAAGCCAGCAACCATCACGCCCAGGTCGTGACACTGGTCACGGCCGTGACAAGCTAACAATGAAGACCAGAAACGATCACGGGCCAGCCGTGATCCACATCACGGGCGTGATGAGAAGACCCTGAAGAGCAGAAAGCATCACGGCTTAGCCGTGATGGGGTTCACGGCCGTGATAGGCCAACACCCATGGATCAGAATTGATCACGGCCTGCCCGTGATAAGGCTCACGGCCGTACAGTACTTCCCAACAAGTTTCTAACTGGAATGAGAGCCAACACCCGCTACCGCCTCGGTAAGTCGTTCCAATTTTCTCCTCTCTCCGACTTGATTGTTTACATTAGGGACAATATAAATTCTTAAGCTTGGGGTAGGGGTATTTTGCATTTGCATTTTTCATGTTGCATTCATATAGTTTTGCATGATAGCTTTGCATGATCACACAATTAGATTGTCCTTGCTTAGATTTTGCATCCAATTGTGAGAACTGAGTGCCAATTAAATTGCGATAGTGAATTCTTGAACCCAATTTTTTTATTCTTGTGATAAGGCTGCAAATAAAAATGCTTGAGATGATCTGTGATAGTTGATAATTAGTATATGGTTTCGTAGATTTGTGTTTCTCACTGATTTTTGAACTACAAAATGTGAGATTTTGAGCCAAAGGGGTACTCACTAAATCTACCCCATTCTTTGTGTTAGAGTGTTATTCCTATTGGTTTGTTTTCTCTAGAACTTGACTTGAAACCATTTTGAAGCTTAAAAATTTTTGAAAATGATTGAGGCAATAGGTATTTTTCTGGCCTTCTGAGCTTTGAATGACTAAATGCTACCCCGTAGTTGCCCAATTTTGAGCCTGAAAAAATAAAAATACTTTTCTTGGTACCTTAAATTACTTTGTTGAATGATGCTTGATAAGGGACCTTCTAAAGTATTACAAAAGGGTAAAAGGGTAATTGAAAAAAGTGTGGGATGAAAAGAATCAGAAAAATATTTCTCTTGAGTTGAAAAATCTCCCCTTCTCCAAGCAAAAGGAAAACAAAAGAAAAAGAAAAATATATAGAGAAGGGGATGACAAAAAGAAATGAGAAATAAAATGAAAAGAAATAAGGAAAGGTGGAAAAAGGAATCGAAACCCAAAAAGGTATTTTAGAAGGTGTCATGTTTGAAATGCTTGATACTTGGTTTAGCCCTTTTGAAATGTCATTTTCTTGATTTCCCCACCTAACGATTAATCCCATGGCCACGTTACAACCAAAGTAAAGACCTCTTGATTCTTAAATGTTTTCATTAATAAAGTAGAGATGTGGTTGACAGTCAAGCCTATGGTAGGATTCATTCCTTGAGGAAAATTGAGTGAAATGTTATATACCCCTAAACACTTGAGTGAGGTGAAAAAGAGAGCCAAGCAAATGAATAAGCTTGGGGTGATCTTCATGTGAGAAAGAGTGCCCAAATCAGTGAGAATATGAGTCTAAGGAACCTAAGCCTCTAATTGGACTTGAATTGATTGTCTCTTGCTAAATTGTTTGAAATGCCTATTGCTTGGATTATTTACTCGGGTTCTTGATTCACTATCCATGCCTTGATTATTTTGATCTTCTGGCCTTAGTGATTGCTTGAGGACAAGCAATTGAATAAGCTTGGGGTGAATTGATAGTGTGATTTTACATGATGTTTTCTGTATACTTTTGCATGCATTTTTCATATATATTAGGCATTCTTTATTTGATTTTAGTTAGATTTTCCCTTGGAACGGGTGAAGCGGTTTCTTGGTGTTGTTTTGCAGGAATTAATGTAAAAATGATCAAAATCAGCCATGATGGAGCCTGGATGAAACAAAGCTTGAAAAGTGAAGAATATGAGACAAACAGAGCCCATCACGGCCTGGCCGTGATGACCATCACGGCCATGATCAAGCAGAGCAGAAGGCAAAAGTAAGAGGCTGTCACGGCCTAGCCGTGATAGACATCACGGCCGTGATGGACTAGAAATTTAAGTCTCGCGTCGCGAATCTTCATCTTGCCTCGCAAGAATCCAATTTTGAAAGCGCGCCCACTCTAGAACACGTCACGGCCTGGCCGTGATGGCCATTACGGCCGTGACACGTGGCCTCTCTATATATATGAGCGCAGCAGACAGAACAAGGGGAGATTGATGAGAGCTGGGAACCATAGTGGAGACCAGAAACACCCAAAAAAAATAGAGACTTGGAGCTGCTTAAGGATGGAGCTGAGTTAGGGGGTTGGTGTGACGACAGTGGGAAGCTTCAATGGAGTTCTCCCTTTCTTCCTTTCTCTACTGCTTTTCTAGTTTGGCTTTCTCTGTAATTATGAGTAGCTAATCCCTGTTTGTTGGGATTAGATGTAACCAAACTGATTATTATGTATTTGTCTTGACTGATTATTCTGTGTTCATGTCTTCGTATTAGTCATTAATTTTCTGTGCTTAATGCTTGTTGTGGCTAGCACCCCCATGACTCGATTTGTGTTTTGGTATGCAATTGGGAAATTCGTATTAGAACCGGAATTGAATTTAATCACCTAGTAACCCTTTCGTTTAGGAATGGAGTTTGGTTTACTAGTAATCGCGTAATCCTGAATCCTAATGCGAATTCATTAATCTAGGCCACCTAAGGAATTAGGGTCTATTAGTGGATTTAGGCTCTTGCCATCCGAGGAATCGGGGTTTGAGTAATCTAGTGGATTGATTTTAATATCTAAAGCATGAATGGGAGGTATCTAGTCCTGATAGTACATGAGCTAGAGGTTTGGTGAAGTCTAGTCCCAATATATCCTTTTCACATTCCATGTGCTCGACAAAAATACAAAAAGATTTTATTCTTTTGTTTTGTTTGTTTTGAATTCTGTTTAGTCTAGATAGTTGCTGAGTTTGTGAATTGGTAATTGACATCCAATCCCCGTGGATACGATAACCGGTCTCACCACCGTATTACTTGCACGATTGGGTATACTTGCCCAGATTTCGTCCAACAATATCCTGTCTCTAAACCTCAACACGCCATCTGGCACTCTACTAAACTCTGAAATCTTACCCTCATCTATGTCTCTACTCACCTCTTGCAGATATTGATCCTGAACATGTTTATCCTTAATATCTCTCAAAAATTCACTATTAATAGTGATCATACCTAAGCATATTCTGCCCTCAACCAACTCCATACCTAAGTTCAAATCTCTAAACTGCTCAATCAATTCCATCTCTTTTACCATCATCGCAGACACATGTAAAGATTTCCTACTTAAAGCATCTGCTACAACATTCGCCTTCCTAGGATGGTATTGAAGATCATGCTCATAATCCTTGATAAACTCCATCCATCTACGCTATCTCATATTCAACTCATTCTGATCAAATAGATACTTCAAGCTCTTATGATAACTATACACATTGAACATGGCTCCATACAAATAGTGTCGCCATATCTTGAGTGTGAACACTATAGCTGCCAACTCCAGTTCATTGGTCAGATAGTTCTTCTCATGAATTCTCAACTGTCGGGAAATGTAACTACAACTCTTCCATCTTGCATCAACACACAGCCCAACCCTTGATATGACGCATCATAATACACGTCAAACTGTCCTAAAGGATCTGGTAAAGTCTACACTAGTGATGTGGTCAACTTTTCCTTCAACTTCTGAAAACTTTCCTCATATTTCTCTATCTAAACAAATGTTGTACCTTTTCTCCTAAATTGCGTCATAGGCAACGTAATCTTCGATAAACCCTCAATGAACCTCCGATAATATCCAGCAAATCCCAAGAAACTCCTCACTTCACTAACTGACTTAGGTCGTTCCCACCTAAGCACTACTTCCACTTTAGCAGGATCTACTGCTATTCCTTCCTTGTTAATCACATGACCTAAGAACTGAACCTCCTCCAACCAAAACTGGCACTTAGAAATCTTGGCATACAACTTCCTATACTTCAACACCTGCAACAATATTCTCAGATAGTCCTCATGCTCTTCCCATGTATGGAAATAGATAAGGATATCATCTATAAACACAACCACAAACTTATTGAGGAATGGTCTAAAGATCTTGTTCATATAATCCATAAACATTGCGGGTGTAACTCCCTTCTCGGGCGCTACATCGTAAGTGACATTTTAAGACCGAAAAGTAAGTTAATTAAAATTGGCTATAAAAGAATGGGGTAATTTTTTTTTCTTTTTCGACAATCAAATATTCCATTATCAGAATTGGGATCATAAGTTCGAAAATCATTTACATAATACCCAACCCAACTCATAAACATAAATCATAGAATATACAGACTCAACATAAAGATGTGGAGACACAATTCCTAAAATATAAGATGCTTGGTGTCACAGCTCCATAGACAGTTACATTAACTCCCAAACTTACCAAGCTGGCCAAACTAAAATAGAAAAGACAATCCTTTCTCATACATCATGAGAAAGACAAACCCATTGACGAGATCTAGTGGAAACTCTATTTGAGCCCACAACCGACGTCGTTACAAAAGACACTACTGGAGCTACTACAATAGTAACTCTCAAACTAAGCCCTTTCCTCTTCCAAGAAGAAAAACATGATCTACGAACCATCGATAGTCTGGAAGATGTCCACTAGAAAACTCTAACATATCGTCTGCATGCTCGAACCTCGACCTCTACGACGCATCAGCCAAGCGACATCTTGAGGTCTCAATCTTCTCAAAAATAGTACAGAAGGCATATAGCCAGCCGACATAGGCAATATAAAAATAAGGAGGTGAGATTTCCATTTATCTTAAACATAAGGTAGACATGCAGTGTACGACTCTGAGGTACGTACAATTAACAATTAGCAATCATATTTACACTTATAACAAAACAATAATGTTTCACAGAAACATGACCACAACACTGCGTTTTCCTAGATAGAAGACATCTAAGACTTGAGGAATGACCTCTGAATTCCTATACCATGGTTTTACGAACAGTCGGAGGGAGTGGTTGGGAGGATTGTTCCGGAGTCTGCCAGTCTTGGGTAATAAAGATTGCGTCAATAGAAGAAGGCTCTCACGTCATAGGCTTTTTCGGGAACATCCTTACACTACCAGAAAACACGTAGTGTCTATTCAAGTATGTTGGTGTATTGCCAGATCACCACACCACAGCGGAGCAACCCACTGGGCCTATGTGAGTATTTCATAACCCCGACATCCCCAAGCATCAACCAGATTGGCCCTACGGAATTCACACCGGCATTAAAGTGTTAGCTCAATCTCCTAGGCACAACGGCCTTACAGAACATAGTTTCACTATGTGTTTAGGCAAAATTTGCCGGAAATTCGTTCTTCTTGTTTATCCATCGGATGACATCTTGATTCCATCGGAATTCTTTCCACGTGCTTTCTCTGATGCTATATGTTCTTAACATCAAGCGAAAGTACTTCTCAAGTAAATTTTCATCTTTGTGTAAAGATATCTTAAAACACTTTGTTTAAAAGTCCTAACGCATTATAAGATTGGAATACAAGTCCAATTATTTATTACTCATATGAAAATGTTGAAACACTGATTTTACATCTTACTCTCCATTTATACAAAATTCCTAAAAATTTGATCGAATGTCGTTAATTTTGTAAATCGCCTAAATCCTTTTTCAACGATTTTACACTCTAATAGTCCAAAACTCATTTTGGAGTTTTATAACAGTTTGATAGGCATGAAAAATAGTCTCTCACTGTCCCGTTAAATATAATTTTGAAAATTACAATTTAACCCCTAAACCAACTTCTTTAGAAATATTTTTCATTTACCCTGATATTTCCAGAAATTACAATTCTGCCCCAAGATATTTTACAGTATTTGCAAAAAGGTTCTTTTTTACAAAAAAAACATATAACTTTTTATGTTTTAATGCAATTAACACCAAACCAATTTCTATGGTTTTGTCTCATCAAGGACTACAATCTTAACACACAAGAATCTGGATTTCAGTACATTCACTGAAATTCTCAGAAATTGCATTTTAGTCTCTAAGGACTCATAAAATAATATCTTTCAATACACACATCCAAATCAATCCAAACCAATTTCTATATTCTTATATATTCATTCGATCCTTATAAAAATTATTCAAACAAATTAACTCAACTTGAAACCCCATTAATCAGTTATGGCCGAATGGCCTTAAATAAATATATTAGGCATTTTTCTTTCTAAGTCAAGCAAACAACATTCTTGATTCCAGCTTAAGGTCATTGGAATCAAAACAACCACATGACATATCATACCACAACTAAGCATCAAATCAAATCCTCCAAGAGGATCACACACATATAAACCAATAATACATAATCCTAACACTTAGGATTTACAAGACAACATACAAATACTTTAAACCACATACATATCTACATTAAGGTAGGATAGTAGTAATCTCCCCCCTTACCTCTTGTAGACACTTGGAAAGTCAAGTAATAGAAGGATGTTGTTCACTTAAAGCCTCAAGGTTTGAACCAACAAACCTAGCCATGAACAACCAACAAGAAAACAAGTTAAAGATTGAAGAAAATCATCCTAGCACACTTGAACATAGTTTCGGCCAAGATAGAAAGAAATGGCTAGAGATCTCTAAATTTTTCAAGCTCTTGGAAAGTGAAAATAGAAGTCATATGAAGATCATAGAAATTGATCTCACATTAAAATGATTTTTCTAAGATTTTCTAGGAATTTTCGAAGTTCTATATCTAAGAATTTTAAATGACGATCATGGCATGAAAATCATGAAATGAATGAAAAAAAAAGACATGATTGATCATGTAGAAGAGAGGTTACCTCTTGATGAGGATTAATGATCAAAACAAGCTTAGTTGAAAATTTGACAACTTTGAGGGTGTGGTGATGTTATGAGCATATCTCACGATTTAATCATCTAAAAATTACAAAGTTTTGCTTGTTAGAAAGGTACGAAGGATAGGCACAACTTTTATGATTAAGGTTTTGTTTGATTCGGATCAGAACAGGGGCGTAAAGAGCCTTATTTCCACTGTTCTCTTGGGATGCTGATGATTTTGAGTTGTTTTGGTAATTTGGGCATATCTCCCGAAATACTTATCCTTTTTTGGTGATCTTTAGCTCGTTGGAAATAAGAGTTGAAGAGGAACAACTTTCATGTAGAAAGTTTTCCGAGTGTCAGAATATAAAAGGGTCAGAATTTTGGTACAGTTTTGGATGAGTATGAGCATCAATGAAGTCTTTATGTGTTCTTAGAGAAAATGATGAACAACCTTCATAATGAAGATGAAACACTTGTGAAGGATCAAAAATGAAATGGAGATAGCCTTTTATAGAGGGGAGGCCGTGGCTTCAAGGCACCAAATGGTAAAAAATGTTGTCATGGAAAACTTGGAGTCACAACGAAAGATTAAGGGTATTTTGGACTTTTCACATATAAGTAATCATTATGCTATGAAACGAATATGTGGTGGAGATACTCTTAGGGTGGTGTGGCAGGGTTTGGACCACAAGAAGGAAGAAAGTATTTTTAGTTACAAATCATGGTTGGCTAACCTTGGTTGGAGTTAACTAGACATAGGTTAGGTTCGGGGTATTTTAGTCTTTTCATATTTACTTGTCATAAATGCACAATAATGGCTATGGAGAGTCATTATGGTGACTCATTGTTCTTGAGTCATCATGGACGACTAGTCGTTCTGTTCTCCCGGTATATATCTGCACATTCGTGTCCGGTTCCGTTGTTTACCCGATTAGGGTTTTTGAGAGAAAGGTGATGAAATGAAATCAAAATGAAATGAATTTGGTTTAGTGGAGGGGCTGCACGAAAATAAGTAAATTTAGAGGGTATTTTGGTCAAAATTCACTTAGGGACACTCTTGAAATTTTACTTAAAGATCAAGGGCATTTTGGTCTTTTTAAATATACCCATCATTACTTGCATTTAATGCAAGATGACAAACCCCTATGACTCACCCGCATGAGTCATCATAGATGACTCATTGAGCTTATCCACCCGGCATTGGGTTTTGTCTATGCACCTCTGTTCTCGATTTTGTCGATCCCCGATCGTCAAGTACTTGCCCGATTATGTATAATAACCTATTTATTTTGAAAATTTTCAAAATAACCACTATCATTGGAAAAAAATAAGAATCTTAATTGTTTCATTCTCGGGTCAAAAATTAGGTTTTCTGATCAGTAAAATCTTACTGTCAGTTAAAACGCAGACCAGATTTTGTCTGAATTTTAAACCTAAATTTTTACCGTAACCTTCTACCATAAGGTGGAGTATAAATATGATTTTGTTTTATCGAAAATCATTTTCTAAATCTCATATAAAAATATAAAGAATTAAAAATTCTACCGATAATGAAAAACAGTAAAAACGGGGTGTTACAATACCGCCCCTTTAAAAAGAATTTCGTTCACGAAATTAACTCGTCTTAGGAAAACAAACAAGAAACCCGTCCTTTTATTTCGTGCTCCAGAAGCATATCATTCTCATTTTTTGAAACGTGGCGTGAATTACTTCATAGATTAGACTGTTGCTCTGACTTATACTGTATTTGCTAAACAACCCGATAAAACAAATCAGGTAAATCCCTTTAAAACTCTCAAGACGTGAAGCACACTCGAATAATTCGAATGTCAATAGAATGAAATACACGAATTTATGATAGATTTGGAAATTTGAATGATTCAAAACTTTGACTCCCATTTACGGTGGTGATTCTAACACACAAATGGTAAATAAGAACTCAGAATTTGAACAAAGAATTTTCAAGAAGAGAAAATAATCTCTAGACTTTACAATGTCAAGAAGAAATAAATTAGAATGAATAGAAGGACAGAGAATAATCTTTATACAAAAAGTCTCTTTAATAGGTTCCTGAATGTAAAAATGCGTTGTACAACCACATATTTACAAACGTGACCCTAATAAAGTTCCTTCCTCAATAGAAACTTCCTTTAAAAGACAAATTTTGAAGGTGATAATTTTCTCAATTTCCAAGAGTCTAGATTTTAAATCAAAACTTATCTTGGTCTTTAAGAGAGCAACAATAATTTTTTGTGAATTCCCTCACTCGAGGTAACCCTGATTCATTTGGCATAAATTATTTTTTTTGACGTGAATTGTAAAAATTTCATCTGCCATAAAATTTATAACTTTTCACCCACAAGGGTAACAAAATATGATCCGCAAAAGATCATTCTATTTTCAATTGCACTCATTTGCGGAAAAAGTAAATGGTCAAGTTTACAAAACTCAACCAACTCAGAAACATGTTGGCGACAACATAGGTACTACGTAGATAAATACATAGAGTATTTTACACATCCATAGAAAATCAAGAATGATTCTTGTGACACCCTAACTCGAGTCATCACATTTCTACCCGTTTACGGAAATAAAATTTAATTTGCTGGTTGCTTTCGGAAAATAATGTTTTCTCAACGTTCATCTTTTCAAAATATGGTGATAAATTTTTTTCTTTTAATCCTCAAGACAACAACAACGAAATCAAACCACACATAATTACATACTGTATATAAGTTATACAACTATACTGCCTCATATGTTTTAACATCTAGATCATTATCAGTTTAGTGACTTTCAAAACATAACATAACTCAATAGGACCTAAGCTGGTCGTAACTAACTGACACTACCAACAACCGGAGCAGCACAGCATGTCTCGAACTAGACAGCCTTCTCCTTTTGTAGAGATCTTATCCCTTGTGCGGCTCTGATATGTTTGTAAGGGTGAGACGCCAATATATGAATTTAACAAAATAACTAAATGCGCGACACAAAAGAAGACACATACACATATACATGTTTATAATATCTTAAGCAATCCATATTACAGCATACAGTTTATCAATGGGTTCCACACCCCAAACATCAACGTTGAAAAACTATGCATGAACACTTCAATACATCATCTACGCATTCACACTTAATCTCCAGAGACCCCCAACGTCATTTTAAGATGAGCTGATCAAGCTCGATTGCCAACAGAGGCACGTCGATTTTTGCCAACAGAGGCACGTCGATTTTTGCTGACAGAGGCACGTCGATTTTACCATAGCCCACTGTTCGGCACAGTGAGAACGTCGATTTATGGATTTTTTTTTCATTGCACGTCGATTGCCCAAGGCGTAATGAATTTCATTATACGTCGATTGCCTAAAGGCGCAATGAATACGTCGATTACATGAATATCATAAAATACCCTGATTTCATTGTACGTCGATTGCCTTGAGCACAATGAATTTCATTGTACGTCGATTGCCCAAAGGCACAATGAACACGTCGATTTCAGGTATATCATAAAGATACCATGATTAACAAATCTGTCGAGACATGAATATCACCAAGATATCATGATTAACCTCGTAGGCACGTCTGCCAAAATGCATGCAAGAAAAACACTTTGTTCTCGTTGTTTTCTTTGTGTTCAATCTTTATTTGTCAAAGATCTCAAAAGCTTATGACCCATCATCGTTTTAAACATCTTTACAACTTTTATTAACAACACAGGACCTCATAGCCCGAGTGCTCAATCACGAAGCCATTAGACCTTGCAATCAGTCTTAGGTTCGTGGTGATAGAAAACATCATAAATCTTTTACCGTCGATTATTACGTCGTAAAGTAGACACACCGTCTACCTACTAGACACCAAGTCTATAACGTCATAAGAACACTAGTACCCCGACGTCTCGGTTACTATGTTCCATATCGTCGTTTACGTCGTTCTTGTCTATGAAAAACAAATCCAAAATAGGATAACGTCATAAGAACACTAGTACCCCGACATCTCGGTTACTAAGTTCCACACCACTTTCAACACAGTTGAATTTATTTTTGGTTCTTTAGAAATTCCTTTCAAATTGTAAATTAATAAAATCCTTTAATAATAAAACTTAGTTTTTCACAAACCAATGAGTCACTTGAGGATTTAACTTCTTCAAGATATGCACTGCCGTTTCAAAATACTCGCCGTCTACACTTTTCCAAAATTGCTGTCAAATATTATTTTTAAGGCTTCCCAAGCCAAAAATTTAACTTTTTCCACTTAATTAATTTTCTAAAATCATAATTAACTTATTTTCACCAATTAATTTCATAAAAGAATATTTTGTAATATTCCGGAATTTCTTACGTAAAAATTAGCAGTGCTAAAATATTTTCACGGTTTCGCGCTCATTGCGACTCATAATTCACTTCTTCAGAAATAAATTATTAAAATAATAATATTTTCCAAAACTCCTTATTTTTCCTAAAATAAAATTTACTTTAATATTATATATCAACATCTTACCGTTAAAACATTGAATATAATTTGCGTAGCTTCTTAAAGCTTTTACCCGATTAACTTTAATTGGGCACTGACCACTGTCAGGCTTCTCACACATCAACCAACAGTTACATCACAGATATTTCCCAGGAAGATCATGCATCACAGTAGCATAATTAAATAAATTAAAAGCTGCTTAACACCGATACACAGATAAACCACACCACGTAAACAACAAAACAAATAACCACATATAAATCATATAAACCACACCACAAGCAAACAGTTATTGAGAAAAATCCCTCAGGTAAGCTCCCCTTACCTCTTGAAGAACTTAACTTCCAATTCAAAACTTTGTCGTGGATCTGGGAACCGTCAACGCACGTACACGATAATCTAGTTTATCCTTCATCAAACATAACACTCAATCAACAAACTAACAACTAAATTTTAAACTCAAAACTTCATAACCCTCATATACCTAGATTCGGACTTGACATGATCATAGGGATAGGGTTTTTAGTTTAATAAACCAACTTGGATTTATTAGGCATACATACTAAGAGTTTGATTAACAAGATCATTAAGGAAAACTTTGAACAAAAACTCATCAAATTTCATCCACCTAGGGTTCGGCCTTTATGAAACAAGTAGGTTAGAGTTTGATTTTTGATCTTCTATACAAGAATTATCAAAGTACTAGAAGATTGAATCATGAATCAAGACATGAAAATGAAACAAAGCCTATGAACCTCACTTTTCAATGAATTCGGCCCAACACATAAATCAAGGAAAGAAATTTCTCATGATCATATGCTTCTAGATTATGAAAATAGAGATGATTATAAGATCATAGCAATTGGTTTCATGTCAAAAGGATTTTTCTAGAATTAGTTATGAATTTTCAAAGTTCTAGGGTTAGAAACTTTAAAGTGATGAACAACTATGAAATAAACTTTGAATCAAGAAATTTATTGAAGAACATAGACATGATTAGAGAAGAAGAATAGGATTCACCTCTTGGAGATCAAAAACAAGTGAAGATCCAAGAACTTGCTTCACAAACTTGACACTCAAAGACTTATGAACTTTAGGTTTTTGAACAAAAAGGCAATAGGAATCAAATGAATCATGAGGGAGGGTATTTATAGGCATGTGGCTGCGCCACTTTTGAGGATCAAATATAAAGGAGGTGATTTTCCTAAGGACTTAAGTGAAATTAACTCATAGGGATCATTTTGCAAAGATTCCAAAAGTATAAGGACTAGTTTGCAAATTGTCAATAAAGTGTCATGATGATGACTTTGCCACATTTAATGCAAGCTTATCTTGACCAAAGTTGGCTGATTTTTCTCCATAAAATATTTTAATAAAACCTAGAAGAGTTTAGAACACTTTAGAAGGTAGTAGAGTAATGTAGAATCATGTAGAAGAATGTAGAACATTCTAGAAAATTCTTGACTCATCCAAAATTTTATGAGGGAAGACCCTTCTCCCTCATGGGCTTGCGCATGGGCTTGGTACATTTGGGCTTGGATTCATTTTTGTGGGGCCCACTTAAAGATTTAAGCATTAAGCTTGACATAGGAAACTTGTATAGTTTCAAATGGGCTTTAAGAAATTAATCCATGGACTAGGAAATTTTGGGCTTCAAAGCCACGTCCATTAGAGATTGGGAACAAGGATTCTAGCCCAATTCACTTGAAAAAACTTAGAAACTAATTTAGGGACAAAAGGGTAATTAACAGAAAGTTCAGGGACTTAAGCGTATAATTCATAAATTTTCACTTTAACCCTGAAGAACCTTCTAGACTTAAAAATATGATTCCTCCCCTTGAATCGTCTCAAAATCCAAGGATAAACCCTCTATCGACTCTTAGAAACTCCAAAATCCCTTCCGTCGTCTACCCGATTACGCGTTCCGCCCGTAATACGTAAATTATTTTATTTTTTTCTGAAAAAAATTCTAAAAATACAGAATTGTAGAAAATAAAATACTAAACTTAAGTCTTTCGTTCACGAATTAAAATTAGGTCTTTTGAGCAGTATTATTATCATCCCAATGGAATTCATGACGGGTTTCGCCTGACTTTCCAACCTAAATTTTAATCGTAGCTTCCTACATTCAAGTAGGATTGAGTGGTAAACTCCGTTTATTTAAAATAGTTTTCTAAGTCTCAGATAAAAATATAAACATAATTATATAAATTTCTGATATTAGAAAACAATGAAAAGTCGGGGTGTTACAATTCTTCACTGAATTAACAGTACTGTCAAAAGTCTACTTTCTATGACACAGTTCACTTAAAGATATTTATTTGATTGTTATACTTCAGTCCTACTTGTTGTGAAGATTCTACCTGTTAACAACTACACACGTATTCAAACTTTAAATATTGGTGGACTACCTCCTCTTGCATAGTGTTCTTTAATCGAATCCTTATCCGTGGTCTCTCGGGTCACATGTTGTCTCCAGAAGGTACATCCTTAGGCTTTCCGCACACTCTAGCGACATGTCCAGGCTGTCCACACTTAAAACAAATAATGCCTTTAATCTTGCAGTTCTTTGTAGCATGACTCATGCCACACTTCATGCACTTCGGTAAAGACTTCCTAGACGATCCATAACCTTTACTGCTACCACTAATCCACTTCCCTTTTGGTGGTGTCAACATTGGCCTTGCGTACAGTTTCTCTTGGAAAGATCCAAAGTTTCTCTTTCTGCCTTTACTCACTTCTAGATCTCGAGGAACTCGACACTCTTCCATCAAGACCGGAAACTGCAGTAGTTTCAATGACCATATTGTCTTCCTCATTTCAACCTTTAGATTTTCCTCCAATTCCTTACACGTTTGCACTTCCTCATAATTATTTAAATACAACTCCTTGAACTTAATCAGCTCTTCTAACTCAGTAGCATACTCACTGATAGTCTTGTCCTCTTGTCCGTGCTGCAAGAACTCAATCTCCTCTACATGACTCACTTCAATGGAAGCATACTTCTCCAAAAATTTGTTTCGAAACAAATTCCAGGTGATCGCTTCTTGCCTTGCCACTAACAGTTGGCAAGTTTCTCTCCACCAAAATCCAAAGATCTCCTATCAACGAAATGTCGCACAAGCTACCTTCCAATGATTAGGGTACTCCGTAGTTTTAAAATTCCTTTCTATTTATGTAATCCAAAACTCAGCTTTCTCTGGGTTAGCCATCAAATCGAGGTGGATTACTACGACAGAACTCAACTAGTCCTCTCTTCTCCGCCATTTCCTCATTATGACATGCCACAGTTGATGTTATCTCCCTCAAGACTTGTACAGCTACAACCATATCTTCAGAATCCTTAATTGCAGAATCATATCTACTCGTTTCCGGACAAACCATGATTTTCTATAAAAGCACGGTAGTCGAACTAGGAAGAAAACAATACATCACAATCCGCTCAATATTATTCCTCCTTAGGAACAATAATGAAAAGATCAACAAACAATGTTGTATCCTTTCGGAACAACGTTATAAAGAACATAAACACAACCAAGGATAGACTAATGTCATTATCCTTCCAAACTTGTGTTCTTTATTGAACCAAAAACATAAAACAACACAAGACATAACCAGAGAAAATACAAAGCAAAGACGACAATGACCTAAACCCCTTGCCCAAAAGACTCGGCCATCTCTTATACCAATAATGTAACACCCTTCTCGAGCGCTACATCGTAAGTGACATTTTAAGACCGAAAAGTAAGTTAATTAAAATTGGCTATAAAAGAATGGGGTAATTTTTTTCTTTTTCGACAATCAAATATTCCATTATCACAATTAGGATCATAAGTTCAAAAATCATTTACGTAATACCCAACCTGACTCATAAACATAAATCATAGAATATACAGACTCAACATAAACATGTGGAGATGCAGCTCCTATAATATAAGATACTTGGAGTCACAGCTCCATAGATAGTTACATTAACTCCCAAACATACCCAGCTGGCCAAACTAAAATAGAAAAGACAATCCTTTCTCATACATCGTGAGAAAGACAAACCCACTGACGAGATCTAGTGGAAACTCTATTTGAGTCCACTACCGACGTCGTCACAAAAGACACTACTGGAGCTACTACAATAGTAACTCTCGAACTAAGCCCTTTCCTCTTCCAAGAGGAAAAACATGGTCTACGAACCATCGACAGAAGGCACATAGCCAGCCGCCATAGGCAATATAAAAATAAGGAGGTGATATTTCCATTTATCTTACACATAAGGTAGACATGCAGTGGTACGACTCTCTGGTACATTCAATTAACAATTAGCAATCATATTTACACTCATAACAAAACAATAATGTTTCACAGAAACATGATCACAACATCGTGTTTTCCTAGATATAAGACATCTAAGACTTGAGGAATGACCTCTGAATTCCTATACCATGGTTTTACGAACAGTCGAAGAGAGTGGTTAGGAGGATTGTTCCGGAGTCTACCAACCTTGGGTAATAAAGAATACGTCAATAGAAGAAGGCGTGCATGTCATAGGCTTTTTCAGGAACATCCTACACTACCAGAAAACACGTAGCCTCTATTCTAGTATGTCGGTGTATTGCCAGATCACCATGCCACAAAGGAGCAACCCACTGGGCCTATGTGAGTATTTCATAAACCCGACATCCCCAAGAATCAACCAGATCGGCCCTACGGAATCCACATCTGCATTAAAGTGTTAGCTCAATCTCCTAGGCACAATAGCCTTACAGAACATAGTTTAACTATGTGTTTAGGGAAAATTTTCCAGAAATGCATTCTTCTTGTTTATCCATCGGATGACATCTTGATTCCATCAGAATTCTTTCCACGTGCTTTCTCAGATGCTAGATGTTCTTAACATCCAGCAAAAGTTCTCAAGTAACTTTTCAACTTTGTGTAAAGATATCTTAAGACACTTTGTTTATAAGTCCTAACGCATTATGAGATTGGAATACAAGTCCAATTATTTATTTCTCTATACTTTTCTAATTGAGCCTTTTTCTTTGGCTTCCAAGAAAACAAATCCTTCTGAGTCCATTAAATTTTATGGAATATGGATAATGAATTATCCATACTTTATGACATAAGGTCGTGTTCCACCCCACGTCATAAATTATTACATTCGTATTTTCACAAAGTCATTCTTGACTTAGGTTTTTTAAAGTTTACAGTAAAATCTCGTCTTTGATGACAAAAATCCTTTTGTCTTAAAACCAAAATCTTTAAATAAAATCAAATCAATTTTTAATAATACTTTCCATCAAATATAAATAGGTAGCGGTTTCTCAAAACATTTTCTCGAAAATCCTTTAAAACGTTCAATGATGGTTTCACCGCTTTTGACTGAATTTAGGACCAAAAGCCATATTTTTTAAAACATGGTTCTTCACCTCAAATGTATTACTCTCCTAGGTTATATTACTCCTATGAAAATGTTGAAACACTCATTTTAAATATTACTCTCCATTTATATGAAATTCCTAAAAATGTGACCGATCATCGTTAATTTTGTAAATCGTGTAAATCCTTTTTCAACGATTTTACACTCTAATAGTCCAAAACTCATTTTGGAGTTTTAGAACAGTTTGATAGGCATGAAAAACAGTTTTCCATGAAACACTTGTGAAGGAGAAAAAAAGAAATGGAGATAGCCTTTTATAGAGGGGAGGCCGTGGCTTCAAGGGACCAAATGGTAAAAAATGTTGTCATGGCAAACTTGGAGTCAGAAGGAAAGATTAAGGGTATTTTGGACTTTTCACATATAAGTAATCATTATGCTATGAAACGAATATGTGGTGGAGATACTCTTAGGGTGGTGTGGCTGAGTTTGGACCACAAGAAGGAAGAAGGTATTTTTAGTTACAAATCATGGTTGGTTAACCTTGGTTGGAGTTAACTAGACTTAGGTTAGGTTCGGGGTATTTTAGTCTTTTCACATTTACTTGTCATAAATGCACATTACTGGCTATGGTGAGTCATTATGGTGACTCATTGTTCTTGAGTTATCATGGACGACTCGTCGTTCTATTCTCCCGGTATATCTCTGCACATTCGTGTCTGGTTCCGTTGTTTACCCGATTAGGGTTTTTGAGAAAAAGATGATGAAATGAAATCAAAATGAAATGAGTTTGGTTTAGTGGAGGGGATGCTCGAAATTAAGTAGATTTAAAGGGTATTTTGGTCAAAATTCACTTAGGGACACTCTTGGAATTTTACTTAAAGATCAAGGGCATTTTGTTCTTTTTACATATAACCATCATTACTTGCATTTAATGCAAGATGACTAACTCCTATGACTCACCCGCATGAGTCTTCATAGATGACTCATTCTGCTCATCCACCCGGCATCGGGTTTTGTCTATGCACCTTCGTTCTCGATTACGTCGATCCCCGATCGTCGAGTACTTGCTCGATTATGTATAATAAACTATTTATTTTGAAAATTTTCAAAATAACCATAATCGTTGGAAAAAAAAAGTAAGAATCTTAACTGTCTCATTCTCGGGTCAAAATTAGGTTTTCTGATCAGTAAAATCTTACTGTCAGTTAAAACGCAGACCGGGTTTCGTCTGAATTTTAAACCTAAATTTTTACCGTATCCTTCTACCATAAGGTAGAGTATAAATATGATTTTGTTTTATCCAAAATCATTTTCTAAATCTCAGATAAAAATATAAAGAATTAAAAGTTCTACCGATAATGAAAAACAGTAAAAATGGGGTGTTACAGCTGGAGCATTACTCACACCAAAAGGCATAACTAAATACTCGTAGTGTCCGTACCACGTTCTGAAAGCTGTCTTGGGTATATCCTCCTTCTTCACTATGGTATGATGATACCCGAACCTCGGATCAATCTTGGAAAATACCGAAGCTCCCTTTAATTGATCCATCAGATCATCTATCCTAGGCAACGAATACCTTATTCTTGATCGTTACCTTGTTTAATTTTCTATAATCCGTACATAAACTAGCACTTCCATCCTTCTTCTTTACAAACAACATCGGAGCTCCCCACGGTGAAACTCTAGGTCTAATAAACTCTTTCTTCAACATATCATCCACTTGTTTCTTTAACTCAACTAACTCTACGGGTGACATCGGATAGGGTGCTATAGATATAGGACATGTCCCTGGAATGAGATCTATGGTGAACTCCACATCCATATCTGGTGGCAAATCCGGAACATCGGGAGGGAAAACCTCAGGAATTTCTCTCACGATAGGCATAAAATCTATACTCGAGGTCTCCTTAGCTTCCACGGAACAAAGCATCACGTATAGCCAAAAATTATCACTCCTCGTAGGTGCTCCTTCATTGGCATATACTATGCTAGAAGGCTCAAGAAATGTCAATGTATTGCGAGAAAAATATAACACTACGTGGTTGGCCGAAAGCCAATCCATGCCAAGGATAACATCTATCTACTTCATAGGCAAACAGACAAGATCCACAAAGAATGTCCTATTCTCAACAACTATAAGACACTGTAAACAACCAGACATGGCAGTCAATGAATCATTGGTCGGAGTAGATACTGTAAGGGTATAGGTAATTGGGAAACAGGTAACTATAAACGATCCACACACTCATGCAAAATAAATGAATGTGTAGCATCTGAGTCAAACATCACAGACGAGAGTCTACCAAATATCAAGCACATACCCTGGATAAGATCTGCAGATTGAGAGGATTCAACTTCCCTCACAATAAACACTCTCCCTGTGGCCTGAGGTCTGGCCATCTGCTGTCCTGTTGCTGGAACTCTTCTCCCAGCTCCACCTCTCTGAACACTGGCTCCTCTACCATCAGCTACCGGCTGCTACATAGCCCGCTGTCTACAATCACGAGCCAAGTGACCTGGTTTACCACAGATCTAAGAAACAGGTCTCTCTCTGCAATCTCTCACATAATACGGTCCCCCACATCTGAAACAAACTAGACCTCTCTATTGTTGGCCCGCTCCACTAACTGGTGCTGAAGAAACTGGTAATGGTGCAGATGTCAGTGTTTTCAAGTCTAGTATATGGTCCATGCCTCCCGTGGGAACCACTGACTCCTCTCCTTTGGCTCTGATTAGCTGATCTACTAGGGCCTCCACTCCTTTGCTAGCTCTTCTCAATAGCCTGCCTCTAATCTATACCCTCTATGGCACTGCATCTCTCAACCAACTCTGAAAGACTCTAAATATCAAGCGGCACTATAGCTCTCTATAACTCATGCCGCAATCCCCCATCAAACCATCTACACTACCAATCCTCATCTGGGAACCTTTTAAAAAACTATGAAAACTGAATCAGAGCCTCAAACCGTGCTGCATAATCTCCGACAGACATGTTACCCTGTCGAAGACTCATAGACTCTCTCTTCTTCTCGCGTCGAACCAAACACGAAAAGTATTTCTCCAGGAAGCATTCTCGTAATAACTCCCAACTAATCAATCTAACCTCTGCCTCCAATAATCTTCTCTTCCCTCTCCACCAGGCCTCTACTCCACCAGTTAACATGAAAGCTCCATAAGTCACTCTTTTATCCTCTCTGCAATGCATAGTATCAAAAGTGTTCTCTAGCTCCTGTATCCACCACTCCACCGTCTCAAGATCGTTGTCACCTCGAAATTGTTGTGGCTTCCCTTTCAGAATGGTAGCCATCCGCATCCTCTGCCTCTGCATCTCTCCTCTGGTTCTGTTGCTCCTACTGTTCTCTAGTCATCTACAGCATCTGAGCATTCTGCTGAGTTTGTTGTAACATAGTAGTAGCAAGCTCACGGATAATCCGGAGTCTCAGATGACTCCCCTCCACCACCTACTCCTCCGGTGTGAGAAGTCTCTCCTTTGCCACCTCGAGCCATGATCCTATAAAAGAAATAATTAGCTCCAACTTATATGACATATAATAATACATAAAACTGGTATATAAATATTATATGCCATACAAATGTTAATTATCACGTCCGAACTCACTACCCAACCTCTAAGGATAGTCGTCATCCGATGTGGATTCAACTAAAATGGCCAGTACACCCTAGCCTCACATTCTAAACAGAATCAAACTGCTATGATACCACCAAATGAGACGCCCCGATGTCCCATTAAAGAAAAACCTAATTAACTAACCTTAATCGTGATATTAACGTTATACGAATATACATAAAATCATAAATAAATAAACTTTAAATATAAATAACAAAATATAGACATCACACCACACATGCATATAAATACAAACATACTATGCTGATACACAGTAAAGGGTACCCCATCAGTAGGGTCCATTAATATGCATACCAATACAAACTGACAAAAGCAACAGAAGATAAAATGTCTCAAAATGACGCATTGGCCACAGACTCTAAACTCAACTACTACTAGGGTCCACTGCTCGTCCTCCAACATCTGGTTCAAAAAGGGTTCTGTCAAGCTCCTCCATAGCTGGCTTCTCCACAGTGCCTTCTCATAACGATAAAATAAAACATATACATAAAGAAATAGGGAGATAAGAAACATGCTATCATCATAAGTGGAAAAGGTTACATAACATATACATAGTAATAGCACACAGTCATGCATCGCAAAATAAACACATATAAATAACATTCATCCTCGAAATATATTATCGTCCTCTACCCTTCGCGCTCATGCAACCGATCCTGTTGTTGAGTCACCGGCAAGTGTACCGGGTCGTTGTAAGTAATAAAACACGGTAAGTAATTACCAAGGTCGGACACAGGGATTGGACTACCAATTCTACCAATTCGCGAGAAATTCGATACGTTTGATCAAGCAAAAGCAGGTGGTTGAGAAGAGAGAGAAAATAGGATCGCAATTCAAATCGACAAATCAAATAGAGATATAGTATTAAAATCTGGAATTAAACATCTAAGGTCACAAATCCACCTACCCAATCATGCATAGTACCCAAGTGATGATGATTCCCTTCCCAAGTTCAATTGCAATGTCAACCAGGACCCCCAAATTCTCCTAATGACACTATCGTGCTCAATAGGACGTATTCAACGATTGAGTTAATTACTTATTAGGTCTCATAACCCAATCATCAAACTCTATTAAATCTTGTTCCCTATAAGATTGCACTGATCTCCTACTCACTCTCGTGCAATATTCAATCAATGATCCCAATTCAAGTTCTAAACGCGAATTGCCTATCAAGCCTCATCACATTAACTAGTCAATCATGCATGCTTATGATCAACGCAATAAATTCAGAATTGGAAAACATGAATTGAGGTAAGGAGGGAAACATACATCACATTGAACTCTACACCGTCATGGGTGGTTTCATTGATCCCTTAGACAAGGGGATTAGCTCCTCATGCTTGTAACAAGACACAAACAATTGGAGTTCATCATGATTGTAAAACAAGAAAAGAAAATAGGGAGATGCAGCTCCAGAGAACAAGGATTCGTCTCACAAAACTGATCTAAAACAAGTGGTGAACAAAAGAGTCCTTCTAATCTGCCCTAAAACAAAGAATTTATAATTTTTGAGACTCATACTGGCTCGCGAGGCGAGTAGCCTCTCGCGAGGTGAATGTTAAGTTTTGGCTCCATCTTGATTTGAATACTCGCAAGGCGAGATGGTGATTCGCGAGGCGAGACAGAAAGGGTGACATCTCTGGCACAGTCAGGCCTTTAGGCTCGCGAGGCGAGACAGAAAGGGTGACTGTTGCTGTTCAGGCTGGTCTTCAGGCTCGCGAGGTGAGATCCTGTTTCGCGAGGCGAAACTTCTAGAATTGTTTTTCCACTGTTTTCTTCATTTTCATTGACTCCAAGAGCTTCACTTTTAACCTGAAACAATAAAAAGCGTAACTCTACTCAAAATAAACTAAAAACTACTAAAAATGCATTAAACGAGTCAAATTCTAACTTAGGAACAAAACAAGGCCAATTTGGGAGATTACCGAGGTTGACTCGCCCAATTAGGCACAAAATCTACCCATTTTCTAGCTGGAAACTAGATGAGCCAGAGGCTTATCAAAACACCCCAAACTTAAACCTTGCTTGTCCCCAAGCAAGCTAAAACTGAAAAAGACTCGAAACTTGGCAAGCTTAAAGGATTCAATCAATTTTTGCACAAATTTCATGCAATTTAACACAACAAATTTTTCTTCAATGTTTTCCCCCTTTGCAACAATGTAATTCCCACATTCATTTACTTTAAACAGTTGAGAATTCCATCATTCATGCAATCAGTAATCTGAGTTGAGGATCCAAGTGACACACAAAAGGGAGATCACCAAATTCAAACAATTGCCTTCCTTACAAGGGCATTTAATATTTCACTCATTCGCTCAATTTGTCTAAGCTACCAACTTTTCACTCAATCTCGCATTTCAAGAGCACTTTCCATGAATTTGATTTTAATCTAAACAAGGTTCCCACAAAAATATGTATGCATCATCAAAAGGTCTTTCATAGGTTGTAATGAGGCCTGGCTCAAGGTAAGATATGCAAAGGATAGAGGCTTAGTCCCTAGGATCAATGAGAGCATGAAACTAGCATTGCAACAATTGAATTTACTCTCATATTATTCTATTCCTTGCATTGGGTGGCTACAAACCTCTTCCCTTTTATACTTTTTTCACCTTGCCCTTTTTGGCATATATTCAATACTTTTCATCACATTTTTTGTTTTGTTTTTTTTTTTTTTTTGCTTTTTTTTTCTTTTTCTCAAGCCTTTGGCCTTTAATTTTGCTTTTCTTTTTCTCAACTAAGATTCATGAACTTGTAGCCACCCCAAACTTAGTTCCACAACAACACTCACAAAGCTAAAATTCCATGCTCTCCTAAATCCTAGGATAGGGGAAAATCATGGTTTTTCTGAGTTGATGGCTTGTAATGTAAGGTCATCAAGAACAATAGGCTTCAAGACTCAATGTGGCTAACTAGGGATCATTCATCAAGGTTGGTTCAATTTATGGCCAAGTAGTTATTTCAAAGAAAAATTGCCTAGATCATTTGATGCAACATATAAATATGCAAACCATGCACAGATTCAAGCAAATTCGGGAAAGTGCAGCTTAAAAGCGATTCACACAATTAAGAACATGTTGGAGACTCAAATTTCTCACCTGGACATTTTTGCAAATTGTTTGACCGAGATACAATTCCTAGTGTGTGCAACCCTTCACCCCACACTTGTCATAAATAAAGCAATCACAATAAAATTTCTCAAAGTTCAATTTTCAATTTTTCACAAGGGGATCAAATTTTCGATTTTCAGAACCTATGGGGAAATCATCAATGGTAAACATAATTCATGCAGTCAATCTATGCTAAATTTAATTAAAATCCACCAAGCTTGCCGACACAAAACTCACACACATACTCTTGATCTTCTCAAATTATTCAAGAGCGAAACTCAAAAACAAATGGAAAAAAGGGAAAGAAAACAAAAACAAAGCAATGCAAATGGTTCCCTCCCCCACACTTAAGGCATACATTGTCCTCAATGAAAGAACGTAAATATAAAATAAGAGTGAGGGAAAAGAGAAGGTGCTCCCTGATCAAGTTGTAGTATAGGTGGGCGCTTCCAAGGAGAGCTCTTCTACGGCTGCATCCTCCGACACCGAGCTCTCATGAAATAGCTTCAATCGCTGCCCATTAACTTTCCAGAATCGCGAGGTGAGTAAACGTGTGTGAGGCGAATTTGAAATTCCAACAGCTGATGATGCCCAGATTCGTGAGGCGAAAGTGGGTCTCGCGACGCGAGACAGAAGCGTGAGCAAACCTCTGAGATTTAGGGCTTCTGTCTCGCGAGGTCACTGTGGATTCGCGGGGCGAACCTGGTTTTTTTTTTTTAAATTTTTATTTATTTTTTTTTAACAGAGAAAATGACAGAAACTAAAAAAAATAAAAATAAAGGATATCTAGCTTGGGTTGCCTCCCAAGTAGCGCTTGTTTAATGTCCCGAGCCTGACTCAAGTCTCCCCCAAGAATGCATACCTTAAGTAGGTTGGGAGTTGCTTCAACTCCGGTGTCTTGGTATCTTCTTCCATTCCTTCTTTGTTGAGCTTTTCCTTTTCATATTCATCCTTTGGGAGACTCGGTAAAGCTTCCATGTTTTTTAAGCACTCAAGATAGTCCTCATCCCCCAAAGGGTCTTCTTCCTCACTATCATCATCATGGGATTTTACCAACACTTGTGCAAGTGAAGAACCATGGGCTTCTCTACTGGCCTTTGCCTTGACAATTGAGTCCACCATATCCACTCGATACACATCCGACCTCTCAGCGGGGTGCTTCATTGCCTCAAAGACATTGAAGACTACTTTCTCATCTTGTACCTTTAAGGTGAGTTTCCCTTGTTGCACATCTATCAAGGCATGCCCAGCGGCCAAGAAGGGCCTACCCAATATGAGAGGGATCTCAGCGTCTTCATCCATATCAAGCACCACAAAATCCGCCAGAAATATGAACTTGTCCACCTTCACTAACAAATCTTCGACCACCCCATAAGGATATTTTATAGAACGATCGGCTAGTTGGAGTGACATCCGTGTATCTTTGGCTTCTTTGATTCCCAACTTCTTCATCATAGAGAGGGGCATCAAGTTGATGCTTGCCCCTAGATCACACAACGCCCTTCCTAGAGTCATCTCCCCAATGGTGCATGGTATAGAAAAAGAACCGGGATCCTTCAACTTTGGAGGTAGTTTTCTTTGAATAATGGCACTACACTCCTCGGTCAAAGCAACCGTTTCCTCATCCACTATTTTCCGCTTCTTGGAGAGAAGCTCCTTCATAAACCGGGCATAAGATGGCATTTGTTCCAAGGCTTCCGCAAATGGAATGTTAATTTGAAGTTTACGGAAGACATCAAGGAATTTATTGAACTGCTTATCTTGTTGAGGCTTCTTCAATCTTTCAGGATATGGTACCTTCATGTAGGGCGGAAGGTCTTTGGGTTCAACCCACTTCTTTCTTCGGAACTCTTCATCTACAAGTTTTAACCTTCCCCCTTGCTTCGGTGCCTTGTCACTTGCCAACTCCTCCTTCCTAGGTTGCTCTTCCTGAACATGTGGTTGCTCCGAGGCCTCAGCTTCCTGAGAACTAGTTACACCCCTGTTAGATCCCAACACCCTACCGCTTCTAGTTGTTACGGCATTGCATTGGTTCTTAGGGTTGTTCTCGGTATCACCGGGAAAGTCCCCCGGGAGACGCTCATGTAGTTGCTTTGCGAAATGAGCTATCTGCGTCTCTAGATTCTGAATTGCCACCCCTGTATGAGTTGCCAACTTGTCAATGGCTGTGCTTGTATTGATTGACAACTTCTCAATTGCGGCATTAGTCTTTTCTATAGCCAACTCCCAAGGTTGCCTTCCACCATTTGTTGTTTGCAATTGATTAGGCCCTGGAAAAGCCTGCTGAGTATTGCGTTGATGGATCCCATAGTTTGGTCCCTGATTCTGCTGAGGTTGTTGTTGCCAATTCTGTTGAGGTTGTTGTTGCCCGGCTAGACCACCACTAGCATTACTCCAAGCGAAACCCGGATGGTCTCTCCTCATATAACCCCTATTCTGATTCCGACTGTAATCATTCTGTCTGTTCCTCTGATAGTTGTTCTGGGGCACACTGTCATAGAAATTGTGGCATGAGTCCACATGTTCCTGAGAGAAGTTGAACGGACAACTCTGAATGTCATGATCTCCATTATAATTTTCACAACCCGGAGGCATTCCTTCGTGTATCACATTAACCCTTTTGTTCCCAGACAATGCCGCATTTTGCATCTTCAACAGTTTATTCTGCTCTAGAATGGCTTCTATTGTTGCAGAACTGACTCCACTTGAGGTTTCCCTACCACGGTTGTAATCATTGTTCGACATCTTCTCCAATAACGCCCATCCATCCTCAGCTGATAAATAAGAAAAGGAGCCGCCTGCTGCGGCATCACAATTCATCTGGTAGCGCCCCCTTAACCCGTTAAAGAAATGTTGAACCTTGGAGACCGGGTCAAAGAAAGCTGAAGGACATCTTCTCAAGAGCATATTATACCTTTCCCAAGCTTCATTATAAGATTCATCTTCTGTCTGCCTGAAAGATGTGACGGCTACTCTTGCTTGTGTCGCTCTCTGAGGAGGAAAATATTTAATGAGGAACTTTTGGGCCATTTGCTCCCATGTTGTGATAATATTGCGATCCAAGCTGTCAAACCAATCGCGAGCGACATCCCTAAGAAAGAGAGGGAATAGTCGCAAGCGAAACTCATCTTGAGAAACTCCTCTTGTCTTCTGCAAGTCACAAGCTTCAAGGAAGTGAGTGATGTGTCTATGAGGGTCTTGTTTGCCACTCCCATCAAATTGATTCTCACGGATATGGGCTGTGACACATCCTTCCACTCTGAAGGAATCTGTATTGAGGTTGCCCCTCACGATAGAAGAAGAACAATCATCCAAATTGGGTAGATTGTACTCGAAGAGAGGCTTGTAAGGAGGAGGGTTTGCTTCAGCCATCCCCTCAAAATTAGTTGCTTCAAGCCTCTTTCGTTCTCTGGCTTCTTTCCTTAATCGCTTCTCGGTCTTGGTGATCTCCGAATCAAATAGCAAGTCCTCTTGTGAAAGGGTACCTCGCATACAAAAACTAGGCAAGCCCAAGTGGAATCAAAGAAGTAGAGAGAAATAATAGTAAATAAATAACAAAAAAAAATAGCTTAACCAAATAATCAAACTTCCCAAAAATTAGGGAAATTGGTTGTGCCAATCCCCGGCAACGGTACCAAAAACTTGTTGAGTCACCGGCAAGTGTACCGGGTTGTCGTAAGTAATAAAACACGGTAAGTAATTACCGAGGTCGGACACAGGGATTGGACTACCAATTCTACCAATTAGCGAGAAATTCGATATGTTTGATCAAGTAAAAGCAGGTGGTTGAGAAGAGAGAGAAAATAGGATCGCAATTCAAATCGACAAATCAAATAGAGATATAGTATTAAAATCTGGAATTAAACATCTAAGGTCACAAATCCACCTACCCAATCATGCATAGTACCCAAGTGATGATGATTCCCTTCCTAAGTTCAATTGCAATGTCAACCAGGACCCCCAAATTCTCCTAATGACACTATCGTGCTCAATAGGACGTATTCAATGATTGAGTTAATTACTTATTAGGTCTCATAACCCAATCATCAAACTCTATTAAATCTTGTTCCCTATAAGATTGCACTGATCTCCTACTCACTCTCGTGCAATATTCAATCAATGATCCCAATTCAAGTTCTAAACGCGAATTGCCTATCAAGCCTCATCACATTAACTAGTCAATCATGCATGCTTATGATCAACGCAATAAATTCAGAATTGGAAAACATGAATTGAGGTAAGGAGGGAAACATACATCACATTGAACGCTACACCGCCATGGGTGGTTTCATTGATCCCTTAGACAAGGGGATTAGCTCCTCATGCTTGTAACAAGACACAAACAATTGGAGTTCATCATGATTGTAAAACAAGAAAAGAAAATAGGGAGATGCAGCTCCAGAGAACAAGGATTCGTCTCACAAAACTGATCTAAAACAAGTGGTGAACAAAAGAGTCCTTCTAATCTGCCCTAAAACAGCAATTTATAATTTTCAGAATCTGCACCCGCTCGCGAGGCGAGTAGCCTCTCGCGAGGCGAATGTTAAGTTTTGGCTCCATCTTGATTTGAATACTCACGAGGCGAGATGTGTTGGTGTAAGCCCTAGAGGCCAGTGTATTCTTTAGACTTACATTTGTATCTTGCTATTATATATATATGATATGAGGCATTCCAGTTTATTGTGTTACTTGTTTAAACATAATAAAGTCATTAGAATAGAAATTTCAGTTTAATTGAATATCAAGTATATGACTTGATCGTGAGACACTATTGAACAATGAAATCCTATTCTTAAATATCCGTAGTCAAGTATTTTATTAATAAGGACAATAATAATACATTGAGACTATTATGTGTGTGCATCGATGACCATATATCACGGGTCATGGATATGAGATATCGAGTCGCCACATAGGTACACATTAGAGTAATGATGTACTGGATTGACCCACCATGAGAACACTACATGGAGCGTTGTGTGAGTGTCATAAGTGGTTCTCATAGTGACAATGGTGTATGCAATCCTTCGACCTGAAATCGCTACGATCCCTACATGAGGAGTCGTGTGCTTTAATATCGTCAAACGTCATCTGTAATAGGATGATTATAAAGACGGACATTGGGCATACCACGAGCCATGCAGAGGGATGTGAGTGACCTAGATGGAATTTGTCCCTCCTACATAACAGGAGTAATATCTGTGGGCCCCCTGATAGAGTGAGACAGTAAAATGCATGGTCAGTCTTTGAAATGAGTCAATATGAGATATTGACCTCATTTGTTGTTAAGTCTACTCGGGTATCAGGGAACATGATATTGAACCATACAAGGGTGACACATTCCATGTCTAGTGTTCAATATAGATATATGGACAAAGGGATAATAATGCACATGAATATTTGTCACGTAAAGGTTTCACAAATCATCGACTTTCTCACTACTTAGGTAACAGTGATGTATTGCTAGATACAGCACACTGTTTGTAATATTAAATGGGATTTAATATTACTACTGACGTTTTGGGAACCTATAGGGTCACACACATAAGAGCGGATTAAAAGAAGCATTAAAAGGAGAGTTGGACTTTTCTATTGGGCCTAGCACATAGTACATGGGGCTTAGGTCAAACGCTGCTCACTAACTCACTTAAGGAGGTGCTGCTATAAGTAGACCACTTGAGATATTGTGCCTACACGGTTTTGTTTTACCCTAGCCGCACATAGAGAGTGATAGTGAACAGCAGGTCTCGGTTTTTGGAGCTAGCATTGTGAGACAGAGACGCTTCGGGTTTGTGACGTTGGACGTTCACGGAATCTGCTCGTGTGGATACCTTAGAGACATCGTTCGTGCGGTGTTCGTGATAGACAATTTTAATCAACTGTCATCGCTTCAAGAGGTAAATCTTCTAATCATGAATCATGACCATTCGCAAGGATCCTTCGATGGGATTTTTTTTTCCGCTGCGTTATTTTTTTTATACACAAATTCCCAACAGTGGTATCAGAGCCGCTTGCGAAATCATGATTCTGTTACGTGGTTTACCTGTTATGTATGATAACATGTTTATAATGTGAATCATTTTTCTGAAAATTGTTTTCTGAAAATCATTTGCATCCGTTTTGTGAAACATTGTTTCTGTAATTTTCGTATGTATATGATATATGCGTCTATTGTATGTTTATGCATATATGCGATATGTACATTGGTTCTGGAATCCTTATTATGTTCTGCGATGGCGTCAAGTGTTGATGTTAAACATGATCGGTTTCAGTTCTCTGTTTGCGGCGTTAAGGGGTTTCAGACATGAAGAGTTCATGTTCTTGCGGCTGAGGTTCCAAGGGTTGAAACCCTAGCCGCCGTTCCATGCAACGTGAACCCCGTGCTACCTCTGCGTAGTGTGTTATTTTGAAATTCACTTTTTTGAAATATTTTGGATCACTTAGTAATAATATTAATAATAATAAAAGAGGTATTATTATTGTTTGTTATTATTTGCGTTGTGATGCATGGTGGATGGTTATGGCCTTAGTCTTTTGGTTTATTTTGAAATACGGCCTGCGTGCCGTGCCTTTCTCTTATATTCCATATGTATATTCTTTTCTCATCTCACTCCCCTCATATGTAAAATGAGGTTTCTGTTTGTGTAATGTAATGATGGAGACAAGAAGACGTTATCCAGTGGGAGATCATGCTTGGAGAAGCTTGGACGCTCCTAGGTTTCAGTTTAGATTCTCTCATTGGCTTGGGAGAATCAATACGTTAGGGGCCATAACCATATCACATTTATTTGCCTAATATATGTATGAGATGCATGTATGTATATAGTATGTTAAAAGGGTTTAACTAATATATGTATGAGATGCATGTATGTAAATAGTAAGTTAAAGAGTTTAACAAATGATGAGATCAAATTTTAATCAAATCCCTCAAAAGGAAATATTAAGTCAAATTTAAAGGCCTTCCAATCCATGGCACTCGTCAAGACTATGATCGATTAAGTGTGGGTCCGCCAAAGCGGGGTACCTTTATCTATACTAGTAAGACGCGATGGGACAAATGTAATGTTCAACTGCTATCCATTGGGTCTGACTTAACTAAGCCAACTTCAATAGGATTGAAAGGCTTAGAGGCTTAAAAGTTGGACTTTAGTCCATGTGATGGATTAGAATAAGAGTTATTCACCCAACTATCCAAGAGTTGCATGAGATGCAATTGGAAAGTGTTTCCTACCTATATAACCGAATTTTGAGTGATCAGCCAAAGCTGACTTAAAGCTAGGTGAAATATGGATCTTGGCCCACTAGAAAATCTTCCAACGGGATTTTCCGAATCAATGATGAGGTTCATTGTTTTGAGTAAAATAGTGGGAGGCATATTTAATTAAAGACCTTATTAAATAACTTCATGGCATGATACTTATATATTGCATATTTATTTATTTCTCAGATTACCATGGCATCAAACACATCAAGTAACCTCGTCATTGCGATCCGTCCTGAGAAGGATAAACTATCCGGAGCAAATTTTCTGACGGGTACGAAACTTGAGGATTGTCCTCAAACAACAGAAAAGGCTGTATGTTCTTGAGGAACCTATTCTTGAGCCACCAGCTTCAAATGCTCCTAGGGCTGACAAGGATGCTTATAAGAAGCATCAGGATGACGCCTTAGACGTCGGCTGTCTTAAGCTTGCTACCATGACCTCTGAGCTGCAAAAGCAACATGAGACCATGGAGGCGTACGATATGATCGTGCACCTCAAGCTGCTCTACCAAGAGCAAGCAAGGCATGAGTGGTTCGAAGTTTCTAGAGCCCTTTTCCAGTGTAAATTGGCAGAAGGAAGCCCTGTGAGTCCTCATGTACTCCAGATGATCGGGTACATTGAGAATCTCGAGAGACTGGGATTTCCTTTAGGCCAAGAGTTGGCCACCGACTTAGTTCTGCAATCGTTGCCTGAGAGCTATAGTCAATTTGTCATGAACTATAATATGAATGATCTTGACAAACCTTTGCCAGAATTGTTGAGCATGTTAAGAACTGCTGAACAAAATATTAACAACAGAAAGGGGAAGGCCATTTTGATGGTCCAGGCTGGAAATAGCAAGAAGCAGCCCAAGAAGCCCAAGTACAAACAAAAGGGCAAATGCAAGGCCATCAACAAGATCAAGCCCAGTACTTCTGGCTTGAATCCTGTGGGTGGTGTGGCTAAGGAAGGCAATTGCTTCCACTGTCGTCGGACCGGACATTGGAAGAGGAACTGCCCAAAATACCTGGAAGAAATCAAGAAGAAGAAGGGAAGTGAGACTTCCACTTCAGGTGTGTTTGTTGTAGAAGTCAATTTATCTGCTTCTGCATCATGGGTATTAGATACTGGATGTGGTTCTCACATTTGTACAAATGTGCAGGATCTAAACAAGAGTAGACCATTGGCAAAGGGCGAAGTCGACCTACGAGTTGGAAATGGAGCAAAGGTTGCTGCTTTAGCTGTAGGGACTTATGTATTGACTTTGCCCACTGGGCTTACTATTCAGTTAGAGAACTGTTATTTTGTGCCTGCAATTAGCAGGAATATCATTTCCGTTTCTTGTTTGGACAAGATTGGTTTTTCTTTTATAATAAAGAACAAAAGTTGTTCTATTTATTTGGATGATATTTTCTATGCTAGTGCACACATGAGTAATGGGCTTTATGTCCTTGATCTTGAAATGCCCATCTATAACATAAATACTAAGAGGTTCAAACCAAATGAGTTGAACCCGTCTTATCTTTGTCATTGTCGTTTAGGCCATATAAATGAGAAGCGCATTTCGAAGCTCCATAAAGATGGACTATTGGACTCATTTGATTATGAATCATATGAGATATGTGAGTCTTGTTTATTGGGAAAGATGACTAAAGCTCCATTCACCGGAAAAGGTGAAAGAGCTAACGATCTTTTGGGTCTTATACATAGCGATGTATGCGGACCCCTAAACACATTAGCTAGAGGTGGTTTTCAGTACTTCATCACATTTACTGATGATTTCAGTAGGTATGGATTTGTGTATCTTATGAAACATAAATCGGAATCCTTTGAAAAGTTCAAGGAATTCAAAAATGAGGTACAAAACCAACTTGATAAAAATATTAAAACTCTTTGATCAGATCGAGGTGGTGAATATTTGAGCCTAGAGTTTGATGATCATCTGAGAAAGTGTGGAATTTTATCTCAACTCACTCCACCTGGAACACCACAATGGAATGGTGTTTCTGAGAGGAGAAATCGAACCTTTTTGGACATGGTTCGGTCTATGATGAGTCATGCAAACCTTCCAAACTCTTTCTGGGGACATTCTCTATTAACATCAACTTTTACACTTAACCGTGTTCCATCCAAAACGGTAGAAAAGACACCATATGAGATATGGACTGGTAGACGACCCAGCATGTCTTTTATGAAGATTTGGGGTTATGAAGCATATGTAAAACGTCAAGTTTCTAATAAGCTTGATCCCAAATTTGATAAATGCTTCTTTGTGGGGTATCCCAAAGAAACCAAGGGATACTATTTCTATAATGCTTCCGAAGGCAAAGTGTTTGTCGCACGGACTGGTGTATTCCTAGAAAAGGAGTTTATCTCCATAGGAACCAATGGGAGGAAGATAGAACTTGAAGAAATTCAAGAATCACAGAGTAGTGACCTACCATTGGTAGAACATGAGCGACCTTCACAAAATGCTGTGGAGGAACAACCTGCTCCAGTAGCACAAGACCAGCGTAGGTCTAACAGGATACGTCACCAGCCTGAGAGATATGGATTTCTCATGACTCCACAAGGTTATGTATTGCTCATGGATCAAGATGAGCCTGTGACTTACCAGGAGGCCATCACTGGCCCAGAATCTGAGAAGTGGCTTGAGGCCATGAAATCTGAGATGGATTCCATGTACACCGACCAGGTATGGACCTTGGTAGAGCCACCTGAAGGGGTAAAACCCATAGGGTGCAAGTGGGTTTTCAAAAAGAAAACTGGCATGGATGGTAAAGTACATAGCTTTAAGGTGCGATTGGTGGCTAAGGGTTTCAAGCAAATTCATGGTGTCGACTATGATGAGACGTTTTCACCTGTTGCGATGCTTAAATCCGTCCGGATCTTACTTGCTATCACTGCATACCATGATTATGAGATATGGCAGATGGATGTCAAAACTGCTTTCCTTAATGAAAAGCTTCTTGAGGATGTGTACATGACACAACCTGAAGGCTTTGACATTTCAGAAGATGCCGGAAAGGTATGTAAATTACAGCAATCAATCTATGGATTGAAGCAAGCTTCCAGAAGTTGGAACCTTCGTTTTGATGATGCTGTAAGACAGTACGGATTCATCAAAAATGAAGATGAACCTTGTGTCTACAAGAAGTTTAGTGGGAGCATTGTTGTTTTTCTAGTGTTATATGTAGATGACATATTACTCATTGGAAATGACATCCCTACACTACAAAATGTAAAGACATGGTTAGGGAATTGCTTCTCTATGAAAGATTTGGGTGAAGCTACCTATGTATTGGGAATCAGGATCTATAGGGATAGATCGCTGAAATTACTTGGCCTAAGTCAGAGTACATACATAGACAAAGTGTTGAGACGCTTTAACATGCATGAATCCAAGAAAGGACTCTTGCCTATGTCACATGGTATATGCCTATCAAAGGCACAATCCCCTTCCACTCAAGAAGAAAGGGATCGCATGAGTAAGATTCCATATGCATCCGCAATTGAATCTATCATGTATGCCATGTTATGTACTCGACCAGATGTATCGTATGCTTTAAGCATAACGGCAGTGTACCGATCGATCCCGGTGAAAGTCATTGGTCTGCTATCAAGAACATCCTTAAGTACTTGAGAAGAACTAAGGATTCGTTCTTGGTATATGGAGGCGAGGAAGAGCTTGCTGTAATAGGTTACACCGATGCTAGCTTCCAGACCGATAAGGATGATTCCAGATCGCAATCTGGTTATGTGTTCTACCTGAATGGCGGGGCGGTGAGTGGAAGAGTTCAAAGCAAGAGTCAAGTCGATTCTACTACAGAGGCTGAGTATATTGCCGCCTCCAATGCAGCAAAGGAGGATGTTTGGATCAGGAAGTTCATTGCTGAGCTTGGTACAGTTCCTAGTATTGTGGACCCCATTGATCTCTATTGTGATAACAATGGGGCCATTGCACAAGCTAAGGAACCTAGATCTCATCAGCGATCCAAACATATACTTAGGCGCTTCCATCTCATTCGAGAGATTATCGATAGAGGAGAGGTGAAAATATGCAGAGTACCAACACTTGATAACGTTCTTTGACCCACTTACGAAACCTCTTGCTCAACAGAAGCACGAAGGTCACACTAGATCGATGGGCATTAGATTTATGCCTGATTGGCTCTAGTGCTAGTGGGAGATTGTTGGTGTAAGCCCTAGAGGCCAGTGTATTCTTTAGACTTACATTTGTATCTTGCTATTATATATATATGATATGAGGCATTCCAGTTTATTGTGTTACTTGTTTAAACATAATAAAGTCCTTAGAATAGAAATTTCAGTTTAATAGAATATCAAGTATATGACTTGATCGTGAGACACTATTGAACAATGAAATCCTATTCTTAAATATCCGTAGTCAAGTATTTTATTAATAAGGATAATAATAATACATTGAGACTATTATGTGTGCAGACTGATGACCGTATCTCACGGGTCATGGATATGAGATATCGAGTCGCCACATAGGTACACATTAGAGTAATGATGTACTGGATTGACCCACCATGAGAACACTACATGGAGCGTTGTGTGAGTGTCATAAGTAGTTCTCATAGTGACAATGGTGTATGCAATCCTTTGACCTGAAATCGCTACGATCCCTACATGAGGAGTCGTGTGCTTTAATATCGTCAAACGTCATCTGTAATAGGATGATTATAAAGACGGACATTGGGCATACCACGAGCCATGCAGAGGGATGTGAGTGACCTAGATGGAATTTGTCCCTCCTACATAACAGGAGTAATATCTCATGGGCCCCCCGAGAGAGTGAGATCGTAAAATGCATGGTTTGTCTTTGAAATGAGTCAATATGAGATATTGACCTCATTTGTTGTTAAGCCTACTCGGGTATCAAGGAACATGATATTGAACCATACAAGGGTGACACATTCCATGTCTTGTGTTCAATATAGATATATGGACAAAGGGATAATAATGCACATGAATATTTGTCACAGAAAGGTTTCGTCAAATCACTGACTTTCTCACTACTTAGGTAGCAGTGATGTAATGCTAGATACCGCTCACTGTTTGTAATATTAAATGGGATTTAATATTACTACTAACATTTTGGGAACCTATAGGGTCACACACATAAGAGCGGATTAAAAGAAGCATTAAAAGGAGAGTTGGACTTTTCTATTGGGCCTAGCACATAGTACATGGGGCTTAGGTCAAACGCTGCTCACTAACTCACTTAAGGAGGTGCTGCTATAAGTAGACCACTTGAGCTATTGTGCTTACACGGTTTTGTTTTACCCTAGCCGCACATAGAGAGTGATAGTGAACAGCAGGTCTCGGTTTTCGGAGCTAGCACTGTGAGACAGAGACGCTTCGGGTTTGTGACGTTGGACGTTCACGGAATCTGCTCGTGTGGATACCTTAGAGACATCGTTCGTGCGGTGTTCGTGATAGACAATTTTAATCAACTGTCATCGCTTCAAGAGGTAAATCTTCTAATCATGAATCATGACCATTCGCAAGGATCCTTCGATGGGAATTTTTTTTCCGCTGCGTTTTTTTTTTATACACAAATTCCCAACAGTGGTATCAGAGCCGCTTGCGAAACCATGATTCTGTTACGTGGTTTACCTGTTATGTATGATAACATGTTTATAATGTGAATCGTTTTTTTGAAAATTGTTTTCTGAAAATCATTTGCATCCGTTTTGCGAAACCTTATTTCTGTAATTTTCGTATGTATATGATATATGCGTTTATTGCATGTTTATGCATATATGCGATATGTACATTGGTTCTGGAATCCTTATTATGTTCTGCGATGGCGTCAAGTGTTGATGTTAAACATGATCGGTTTCAGTTCTCTGTTGGCGGCGTTAAGGGGTTTCAGACATGAAGAGTTCATGTTCTTGCGGCTGAGGTTCCAAGGGTTGAAACCCTAGCCGCCGTTCCTTGCAACGTGAACCCCGTGCTACCTCTTCGTAGTGTGTTATTTCGAAATTCACTTTTTTGAAATCTTTTGTATCACTTAGTAATAATATTAATAATAATAAAAGAGGTATTATTATTGTTTGTTATTATTTGCGTTGTGATGCATGGTGGATGGTTATGGCCTTAGTCTTTTGGTTTATTTTGAAATACGGCCTGCGTGCATTGCCTTTCTCTTATATTCCATATGTATATTCTTTTCTCATCTCACTCCCCTCATATGTAAAATGAGGTTTCTGTTTATGTAATGTAATGATGGAGACAAGAAGACATTATCCAGTGGGAGATCATGCTTGGAGAAGCTTGGACGCTCCAAGGTTTCAGTTTAGATTCTCTCATTGGCTTGGGAGAATCAATGCGTTAGGGGCCATAACCATATCACATTTATTTGCCTAATATATGTATGAGATGCATGTATGTATATAGTATGTTAAAAGGGTTTAACTAATATATGTATGAGATGCATGTATGTAAATAGTAAGTTAAAGAGTTTAACAAATGATGAGATCAAATTTTAATCAAATCCCTCAAAAGGAAATATTAAGTCACATTTAAAGGCCTTCCAATGCATGGCACTCGTCAAGACTATGATCGATTAAGTGTGGGTCCGCCAAAGCGGGGTACCTTTATCTATACTAGTAAGACGCGATGGGACAAATGTAATGTTCAATCGCTATCCATTGGGTCGACTTAACTAAGCCAACTTCAATAGGATTGAAAGGCTTAGAGGCTTAAAAGTTGGGCTTTAGTCCATGTGATGGATTAGAATAAGAGTTATTCACCCAACTGTCCAAGAGTTGCATGAGATGCAATCGGAAAGTGTTTCCTACCTATATAACCGAATTTTGAGTGATCACCAAAGCCGACTTAAAGCTAGGTGAAATATAGATCTTGGCCCACTCGAAAATCTTCCAACGGGATTTTCCGAATCAATGATGAGGGTCATTGTTTTGAGTAAAATAGTGGGAGGCGTATTTAATTAAAGACCTTATTAAATAACTTCATGGCATGATACTTATATTTTGCATATTTGTTTCTGTAGATTACCATGGCATCAAACACATCAAGTAACCTGTCATTGCGATCCGTCCTTGAGAAGGATAAACTATCCGGAACAAATTTTTCTCGGACTGAGTACAGAAACTTGAGGATTGTCCTAAAACATCAGAAAAGGCTGTATGTTCCTGAGGAACCTATTCCTGAGCCACCGGCTTCAAATGCTCCTAGGGCTGACAAGGATGCTTATAAGAAGCATCAGGATGACGCCTTAGAAGTCGGCTGTCTTATGCTTGCTACCATGACCTCTGAGCTGCAAAAGCAACATGAGACCATGGAGGCGTACGATATGATCGTGCACCTCAAGCTGCTCTACCAAGAGCAAGCAAGGCATGTGCGGTTCGAAGTTTCCAGAGCCCTTTTCCAGTGTAAATTGGCAGAATGAAGCCCTATGAGTCCTCATGTACTCCAGATGATCGGGTACATTGAGAATCTCGAGAGACTGTGATTTCCTTTAGGCCAAGAGTTGGCCACCGACTTAGTTCTGCAATCATTGCCTGAGAGCTATAGTCAATTTGTCATGAACTATAATATGAATGATCTTGACAAACCTTTGCCAAAATTGTTGAGCATGTTAAGAACTGTTGAACAAAATATTAACAACGGAAAGGGGAAGGCCATTTTGATGGTCCAGGCTGGAAATAGCAAGAAGCAGCCCAAGAAGCCCAAGTACAAACAAAAGGGCAAGGGCAAGGCCATCAACAAGATCAAGCCCAGTACTTCTGGCTGGAAGCCTGTGGGTGGTGTGGCTAAGGAAGGCAATTGCTTCCACTGTCGTCGGACCGGACATTGGAAGAGGAACTGCCCAAAATACCTGGAAGAAATCAAGAAGAAGAAGGGAAGTGAGACTTCCACTTCAGGTGTGTTTGTTATAGAAGTCAATTTATCTACTTCTGCATCATGGGTATTAGATACTGGATGTGGTTCTCACATTTGTACAAATGTGAAGGATCTAAACAAGAGTAGACCATTGGCAAAAGGTGAAGTCGACCTACGAGTTGGAAATGGAGCAAAGGTTGCTGCTTTAGCTGTAAGGACTTATGTATTGACTTTGCCCACTGGGCTTACTATTCAGTTAGAGAACTGTTATTTTGTGCCTGCAATTAGCAGGAATATCATTTCCGTTTCTTGTTTGGACAAGATTGGTTTTTCTTTTATAATAAAGAACAAAAGTTGTTCTATTTATTTGGATGATATTTTCTATGCTAGTGCACACATGAGTAATGGGCTTTATGTCCTTGATCTTGAAATGCCCATCTATAACATAAATACTAAGAGGTTCAAACCAAATGAGTTGAACCCGTCTTATCTTTGTCATTGTCGTTTAGGCCATATAAATGAGAAGCGCATTTCGAAGCTCCATAAAGATGGACTCTTGGACTCATTTGATTATAAATCATATGAGATATGTGAGTCTTGTTTATTTGGAAAGATGACTAAAGCTCCATTCACCGGAAAAGGTGAAAGAGCTAACGATCTTTTGGGACTTATACATAGCGATGTATGCGGACCCCTAAACACATTAGCTAGAGGTGGTTTTCAGTACTTCATCACATTTACTGATGATTTCAGTAGGTATGGATTTGTGTATCTTATGAAACATAAATCGGAATCCTTTGAAAAGTTCAAGGAATTCAAAAATGAGGTACAAAACCAACTTGGTAAAAATATTAAAACTCTTCGATCAGATCGAGGTGGTGAATATTTGAGCCTAGAGTTTGATGATCATCTGAGAGAGTGTGGAATTTTATCTCAACTCACTCCACCTGGAACACCACAATGGAATGGTGTCTCTGAGAGGAGAAATCGAACCTTGTTGGACATGGTTCGGACTATGATGAGTCATGCAAACCTTCCAAACTCTTTATGGGGACATTCTCTATTAACAGCAGCTTTTACACTTAACCGTGTTCCATCCAAAACGGTAGAAAAGACACCATATGAGATATGGACTGGTAGACGTCCCAGCATGTCTTTTATGAAGATTTGGGGTTGTGAAGCATATGTAAAACTTCAAGTTTCTAATAAGCTTGATCCCAAATTTGATAAATGCTTCTTTGTGGGGTATCCCAAAGAAACCAAGGGATACTATTTCTATAATGCTTCCGAAGGCAAAGTGTTTGTCGCACGGACTGGTGTATTCCTAGAAAAGGAGTTTATCTCCATAGGAACCAATGGGAGGAAGATAGAACTTGAAGAAATTCAAGAATCACAGAGTAGTGACCTACCATTGGTAGAGCATGAGCGACCTTCACAAAATGTTGTGGAGGAACAACCTGCTCCAGTAGCACAAGACCAGCGTAGGTCTAATAGGATACGTCACCAGCCTGAGAGATATGGATTTCTCATGACTCCAAAAGGTTATGTATTGCTCATGGATCAATATGAGCCTGTGACTTACCAGGAGGCCATCACTGGCCCAGAATCTGAGAAGTGGCTTGAGGCCATGAAATCTGAGATGGATTCCATGTACACCTACCAGGTATGGACCTTGGTAGAGCCACCTGAAGGGGTAAAACACATAGGGTGCAAGTGGGTTTTCAAAAAGAAAACTGGCATGGATGGTAAAGTACATACCTTTAAGGCACGATTGGTGGCTAAGGGTTTCAAGCAAATTCATGGTGTCGACTATGATGAGACCTTTTCACCTGTTGCGATGCTTAAATCCGTCCGGATCTTACTTGCTATCGCTGCATACCATGATTATGAGATATGGCAGATGGATGTCAAAACTGCTTTCCTTAATGAAAAGCTTCTTGAGGATGTGTACATGACACAACCTGAAGGCTTTGACATTTCAGAAGATGCCGGAAAGGTATGTAAATTGCAGCAATCAATCTATGGATTGAAGCAAGCTTCCAGAAGCTGGAACCTTCGTTTTGATGATGCTGTAAGACAGTACGGATTCATCAAAAATGAAGATGAACCTTGTGTCTACAAGAAGGTTAGTGGGAGAATTGTTGTTTTTCTAGTGTTATATGTAGATGACATATTACTCATTGGAAATGACATCCCTACACTACAAAATGTAAAGACATGGTTAGGGAATTGCTGCTCTATGAAAGATTTGGGTGAAGCTACCTATGTATTGGGAATCAGGATCTATAGGGATAGATCGCTGAAATTACTTGGCCTAAGTCAGAGTACATACATAGACAAAGTGTTGAGACGCTTTAACATGCATGAATCCAAGAAAGGACTCTTGCCTATGTCACATGGTATATGCCTATCAAAGGCACAATCCCCTTCCACTCAAGAAGAAAGGGATCGCATGAGTAAGATTCCATATGCATCCGCAATTGAATCTATCATGTATGCCATGTTATGTACTCGACCAGATGTATCATATGCTTTAAGCATAACGAAAGTGTACCGATCGATCTCAGTGAAAGTCACTGGTCTGCTATCAAGAACATCCTTAAGTACTTGAGAAGAACTAAGGATTCATTCTTGGTATATGGAGGCGAGGAAGAGCTTGCAGTAATAGGTTACACCGATGCTAGCTTCCAAACCGATAAGGATGATTCCAGATCGCAATCTGGTTATGTGTTCTGCCTGAATGGCGGGGCGGTGAGCTGGAAGAGTTCAAAGCAAGAGACGATCGCGCGATTCTACTACGGAGGTGAGTATATTGCCGCCTCCAATGCAGCAAAGGAGGCTGTTTGGATCAGGAAGTTCATTGCTGAGCTTGGTACAGTTCCTAGTATTGTGGACCCCATTGATCTCTATTGTGATAACAATGGGGCCATTGCACAAGCTAAGGAACCTAGATCTCATCAGCGATCCAAACATATACTTAGGCGCTTCCATCTCATTCGAGAGATTATCGATAGAGGAGATGTGAAAATATGCAGAGTACCAACAGTTGATAATGTTGCTGACCCACTTACGAAACCTCTTGCTCAGTGAAGCACGAAGGTCACACTAGATCGATGGGCATTAGATTTATGCCTGATTGGCTCTAGTGCTAGTGGGAGATTGTTGGTGTAAGCCCTAGAGGCCAGTGTACTCTTTAGACTTACATTTGTATCTTTCTATTATATATATATGATATGAGGCGTTCCAGTTTATTGTGTTACTTGTTTAAACATAATAAAGTCCTTAGAATAGAAATTTCAGTTTAATAGAATATCAAGTATATGACTTGATCGTGAGACACTATTGAACAATGAAATCCTATTCTTAAATATCCGTAGTCAAGTATTTTATTAATAAGGACAATAATAATACATTGAGACTATTATGTGTGCAGACTGATGACCTTATCTCATGGGTCATGGATATGAGATATCGAGTCGCCACATAGGTACACATTAGAGTAATGATGTACTAGATTGACCCACCATGAGAACACTACATGGAGCGTTGTGTGAGTGTCATAAGTAGTTCTCATAGTGACAATGGTGTATGCAATCCTTCGACCTGAAATCACTACGATCCCTACATGAGGAGTCGTGTGCTTTAATATCGTCAAACGTCATCTGTAATAGGATGATTATAAAGACGGACATTGGGCATACCACGAGCCATGCAGAAGGATGTGAGTGACCTAGATGGAATTTGTCCCTCCTACATAACAGGAGTAATATCTGTGGGCCCCCTGATAGAGTGAGACTGTAAAATGCATGGTAGTCTTTGAAATGAGTCAATATGAGATATTGACCTCATTTGTTGTTAAGTCTACTCGGGTATCAGGGAACATGATATTGAACCATACAAGGGTGACACATTCCATGTCTTGTGTTCAATATAGATATATGGACAAATGGATAATAATGCACATGAATATTTGTCACAGAAAGGTTTCGTCAAATCACTGACTTTCTCACTACTTAGGTAGCAGTGATGTATTGCTAGATACCGCTAACTGTTTGTAATATTAAATGGGATTTAATATTACTACTAACGTTTTGGGAACCTATGGGGTCACACACATAAGAGCGGATTAAAAGAAGCATTAAAAGGAGAGTTGGACTTTTCTATTGGGCCTAGGACATAGTACATGGGGCTTAGGTCAAACGTTGCTCACTAACTCACTTAAGGAGGTGCTGCTATAAGTAGACCGCTTGAGCTATTGTGCTTACACGGTTTTGTTTTACCCTGGCCGCACATAGAGAGTGATAGTGAACAGCAGGTCTCGGTTTTCGGAGCTAGCACTGTGAGACAGAGACGCTTCGGGTTTGTAACGTTGGACGTTCACGGAATCTGCTCGTGTGGATACCTTAGAGACATCGTTCGTGCGGTGTTCGTGATAGACAATTTTAATCAACTGTCATCGCTTCAAGAGGTAAATCTTCTAATCATGAATCATGACCATTCGCAAGGATCCTTCGATGGGAATTTTTTTTCCGCTGCGTTATTTTTTTTTATACACAAATTCCCAACAGTGGTTTCAGAGCCACTTGCGAAACCATGATTCTGTTACGTGGTTTACCTATTATGTATGATAACATGTTTATAATGTGAATCATTTTTCTGAAAATTGTTTTCTGAAAATCATTTGCACCCGTTTTGCGAAACTTTGTTTCTGTAATTTTCGTATGTATATGATATATGCGTCTATTGCATGTTTATGCATATATGCGATATGTACATTGGTTCTGGAATCCTTATTATGTTCTGCGATGGCGTCAAGTCTTGATGTTAAACATGATCGGTTTCAGTTCTCTGTTGGCGGCATTAAGGGATTTCAGACATGAAGAGTTCATGTTCTTGCGGCTGAGGTTCCAAGGGTTGAAACCCTAGCCGCCGTTCCTTGCAACGTGAACCCCGTGCTACCTCTGCGTAGTGTGTTATTTCGAAATTCAATTTTTTGAAATCTTTTGTATCACTTAGTAATAATATTAATAATAATAAAAGAGGTATTATTATTGTTTGTTATTATTTGCGTTGTGATGCATGGTGGATGGTTATGGCCTTAGTCTTTTGGTTTATTTTGAAATACGGCCTACGTACCGTGCCTTTCTCTTATATTCCATATGTATATTCTTTTCTCATCTCACTCCCCTCATATGTAAAATGAGGTTTCTGTTTATGTAATGTAATGATGGAGACAAGAAGACGTTGTCCAGTGGGAGATCATGCTTGGAGAAGCTTGGACGCTCCAAGGTTTCAGTTTAGATTCTCTCATTGGCTTGGGAGAATCAATGCGTTAGGGGCCATAACCATATCACATTTATTTGCCTAATATATGTATGAGATGCATGTATGTATATAGTATGCTAAAAGGGTTTAACTAATATATGTATGAGATGCATGTATGTAAATAGTAAGTTAAAGAGTTTAACAAATGATGAGATCAAATTTTAATCAAATCCCTCAAAAGGAAATATTAAGTCACATTTAAAGGCCTTCCAATGCATGTATTGCTAGATACCGATGGGAATTTTTTTCCGCTGCGTTATTTTTTTTATACGCAAATTCCCAACAAGATGGTGATTCGCGAGGCGAGACAAAGGGTGACATCTTTTGCTCGATCGGAGCCTCGGGCTCGCGAGGCGAGATGGTGATTCCGCGAGGCGAGACGGAGAAGGGTGACCATTCTTTGTTCAGGTTGGTCTTCAGGCTCGCGAGGCGAGATCCTGTTTCGCGAGGCGAAACTTCCAGAATTGCTTTTCCACTGTTTTCTTCATTTTCCTTGACTCTAAGAGCTTCACTTTTAACCTGAAACAATAAAAAGCGTAATTCTACTCAAAATAAACTAAAAACTACTAAAAATGCATTAAATGAGTCAAATTCTAACTTAGGAACAAAACAAGGCCAATTTGGGAGATTAGCGAGGTTGAATCGCCCAATTAGGCACAAAATCTACCCCTTTTCTAGCTGAAAACTAGATGAGCCAGAGGCTTATCACCTGTATGCTGACAGAGCCAACACCTAATCGTGTCAATCCATTCCTCAATTAATTGTAGATATAAGTCAATCTTCCAACCAAAGTGTCCATATATATTTGCATTAGTGCACACCCCCATTTCCGTTAGGGTGTTTATTCAATGAATGAGACACACCCCCATTCCCGTTAGGATGTTTATTCAAAGAATGACACTATTCCCCCATTCCCGTTAGGATACGGGACGGCTCAGCTAGAACTATAAGGGTATCACGGTAATTTTCTTCCATTCCTGTTAGGGAACAGACTCGTGACATCTGCTATCCGTAAGTGGATACTCTGACTTCCTGTGTTCCACTCTCACAGCTATGATCAAGAGCATGCATCTATATGGGCCTCGCCGACGTATATTGAATCATACCCTAGTGCCTTAACCTCTCATCACTATCTCCGAAATATCTCAAATAATATCACATCATCAAAATATTAGTTAATTAGGTTAGGCATGTCTAAATCATATATCATACACTCCCCAATATGCATCGCTCCAGAATCTAATAAATCACGACCTACGAAACAACTAACCATGTTATAGCAGATAAAACATATTATCATCCAATACATGTTATCAACCATAATCATAATAAAATAATAATATAATAATAAAATATTCAAATAAACATAATTAGTCACAAATAGCATGTTAAATCCAAACAACACACAACAAGCGGCTCAAATAAGTTAATATCAGACAACCTTAAGTATCCTAAAATTAACCTAACGGCGATAAACCTACAATTTTCATATCATCATTGGTACCACTAAGTAGTCTCCAAAGTGATATTGATATTGTCAATTATTTGACCACTAGTAGGGTTTAGGTCGCCCTACACATTAATTTAAAATATTCTACATAGCCATTTCCGATGATAGGAGGCTTCTTTCTCCCACCTGAGGTGTCGTAGGCTAGCTTAGGAGCAACGAACGAGCCCTCTCTAAAACTCCTCAAATCTGCCACGTGTGGTTCTCCTACCTCCGGAGCTCCAAAAATTCCCCCGAACACATCATTGTGAAGCACACGTTACGTGTAACCCAAATCTTAAGACGGAATTGAAAACCACTAAACGGATTGAAAGATAACCTCAATACCGTCAGGAACGCCATTTCGGCATAAAAAGGACCTAGGCTTACCTTAGCCTAACGAAGAAAAGAAAGGTAGGATGATGATGTAGACGTCGCGAGGATCACAATGGTATAATCGGTTTCTCGATAGGACGAACGGATTGATCAAAAACTCCTCAGGAATTTTCTCTCTCTCTCTCTCACTTCTCTATTCTCTCTTCTCTCTCTACTTTCTTATTTCTCCACTCTTTTGCCAGCTTCCACGAAAATGTCCCATTTTAAATTTTTTTCACACACTGGGCGCTCAGCGCCCATGAGCTAGCACTCAACGCTGGTGGGCTGCACCGCCTTCCTCCACCATTGGCTGAGTGACACGTGCCACTGTTCCAATGCTCAGCACCCCAAAAGTTGCGCTCAACACCCTATACTGACCAACACTATTGGTTCATACATTTTATTGTGTTCTGAGCTCGTTTGATGTCCGATTGACCTGAAATTTGAAACATAGATTCCTCTATACCTAAGAAATAAGTCTAAGTCCTCACACTTGCCTAATATATTCCTCAAAAATAAATTTCCTATTGTTCACTCTTAAGCATTCTAAACGGTATAACGATAACCCTAGAACATGTTCTCATTTGATTCAAAGCTGATTAATCTCGTACTTTCCATGCAAGGTTCCCAATGCCTACACATGCATATTAGACATTAAATCAAGGTCTTAAACATAGCCGTCAAGAATATAAACAATGCCGTAAAACACGGATGTTACAAGATCATCATGAAGCGTAACCAGAACCCAATTTGAAAATATCCTATGTCTAGTTTAAAGAATTTATACCCAACACAATCAACCTAGTTAGAATAGGTTATCGGGCTAGAATGGTCTTGGGCACTCGTAGTTTCAACTATAAATTTGACAAGGCTAAATGACAACAACAAAGTCATACCATTGTCAATGAAGAGTGACACTAGAATAGTTGTTTGATACTTAAAGTGGCACCATGTACAAGGAAAACTTGATTGGAAGGAGCACTAGAATCACATGAATATTATTGAAGTGCTTGTATGATGTGTGAAAGTACATCCATATTCTAAGGTACCATGCTTGCTATGTATGTGTTTATTTATAAGAAATAGTTCAAAGATATTTTACGGCAAAAATAGATCCAAAAGACCAAAATACGGATTGCATAAACTATATTATGGTGATTGTGAAAGATAAAAAATTTTTGTTCCTCATTCAAGCATACGAATGAAGGCATGTTTTATGCTATATAAGAAGTAATTCAAATTCATGTCTATATTGTCATTGATATATGAAGGGTCGCCATAGTAAATAAAATTTCTAAATACACCGATAACAATGACACATGATTTCAGGAGCAACTAATTTATTGTTTGAACATTGTTCTATGTTTTAAAGTTTTGGTTTTTGTTAAGAACAACTACGATATTGTTTCTTGTTTTTTCTCATTTTAAGCTATATTATGTTGAAAATACAAACATATTAATTTTAGCCCCATGAATACTAAAATAAGGTACACTATCATAGATGATTTCTTCATTTTTTCTATAAAGAAGACAATTGAGAAAATCATAATATAAAACAATTTGTGTGTGTGTGTGTGTCTATATATATATATATATATATATATATATATATATATATATATATATATATATATATATATATATATATATATATATATATATATATATATATAAAATTGATTTTGTTCATAAACTTTTTATTTGAACCAAAAACTAAATTTTGCTTATCATTCCTTAATCAAATCATTCAGGAAAGTGTTTGAGATTGTTTGATTAAAATAACAAAAATAAGAATTGGTCATGGATTGTAGAGTGTGGGTTATCCAACACCCTCAGAAAATTTTGGTGGATCATTTTTTGTTTGAATTATGGTGAAAAGATTTTGGAAGTCTTCCCTTTTTGGTAGATGCATTTATTTAACCGATTATTATGCCTATATTACTCATTGATTCTCATATTTTTCAAATCCGTATTTCCAACAAAAAATGAACTATATTTAGTTCTTATTATAAATAATATAATATCATAAACATACATATTCTTAAACTCCAGCTTAATTGTGGATGGTCGAAAGACGGCTACAAGCATTCCAAATTTGGTTATTTCTTTCTAAAATTTCGGTTTCTTTCTGCTTGAACTCTGATGACCTGGTTAATAGAATGTATTCTGTCAAGCTATCATGGCAAGGTTCACCCATGTCATGAACAAGATTGAGGCAGCAACTTGCGCTAACTGTCTCATTGCCAAAAAATGTCCCAAAGAAGATCTGCTTACCACAAATGGGATGTAACTTAGCTGCACAATCAGTCAAATATTTTCCATATGAAGATAATGGCCTTGGAGCATAATTACTTTCAATAGCAGGTCCCTCTGATGGTACAAGAACATTGGATGAAACTCCCGCTTTGATCAACAAAGAAGTACTTGCCATAAAGAGAACTATTAAACAAAAGTTGTTGAATGCTGCCATGTCTTTTGGGGATTTAATATTATTGTTGGGTATTGGAAAACTTTGTTGATGACAACAGGTGATTAGTAAGACCATATTTATAGTTAGCTTAACATTTCCGTTAGCAAATTTTTTTTGAACTCTAATGAAACAAACCAAAATCTTCAATTACTCTTTATAAGTTAGTAAACACTAATATTTTGTGCGTTCAAATCGTAACTTGTTTTTGTGTTACACTTTTACTATTTAATGTTTGTATAGAATGTTAAGCTTGTACATTTTAAAGTTATATATACAAGCGGTAAAAATGACTGTCACAATAATTTTAAAAATGTCACTTTACAATAATGACATTAAAATTGTGGAACTACTAGTAAATGAGGTTTAGATCATTTTTTTATAAGCAAAGATTGTATTGATTGAGTACAAGGACTACTCTAACCCATATACAAAGAGATAATTACATATAACCTTTGAAAGGCCGAAAGGTCGAAAGGTATATTTTCAACCTAAAGCATACCTAGCTAAAAGGTGGTTCAGATCATTATGTTGTGTTGGTTGGAGATAAAGATTCACGTTTGCTAATAAGAACAAAAAAATTATTATATCACTTTGATTTTAATTTTTGTTATTATTTTTCTAGTTCCATATAACTTATATTTTGATAAAGCTTCTATATATTTTTATACATTTATATATGTATATGCGAATGACCGAAAAAAAACATTCCTAGTTCATTTGAGGAGGATTTATATTTGATTTTAAATTGGGTTAAATATGTTTTTGGTCCCTATAAAATGAGCGAATTTTGGTTTTGGTCATTGTAAAATATATTCTTTGGTGTTAATCCGTCCAAAATCTGAAATAACTATTTTTGGTCCTTACTGTTGAAGTTGACACAGGCAAACACAAAAAGGGGGGAGGGGGGTTGAATTGTGTTTGTTAAAAATTTTCGAAAACAACCTTTAAAACAATTTTTGTACACAAGGAGATTAGAAACAGAAGCAAGCACAAAGAAATAGATTCTTTTTAACAGACTTTAACAAAAGCAATATCAAAACCCCTCAGTTAGTAAGAAACAAATAACGCTATAAGAGTTAGGAGATAGAAGAATCACACAAGATGTTTTATCGTGGTTCACTCTCTTCCGACCAAGAGCTACGTCCAGTCCCTTCTACTTTAAGGATATTCTCCACTATTTTCAAATAGATTACAGCCAAGTATTCAACACCTCTCCAGGCTACAAGTATTTCTTTCTTACCAAGCCTCTTCAGGCTCTAACTCTAACAAAGGCATTTAATATTTGATCTTCTTAACTCACTATGTGTGAGCATATGACAGTTTAAGATCAGATGAATATTTTCACAATATTCAAACTAAGAAATACTGACTCTTTCTCTTTAAAGAAATATGAATATGAGTGATTGTATTTTGACAAAAGTTGAGCTCGTAAGGTTGTGCAGTCAAGAGTGATTCTTCAGTATCTTAGGTCTACTATTTATAGCGACCTTCTTCTTCACTTGTATTTCTTCAACGATTACTTTGAATAATCTCGTTTAGAGATAGCATTTAATGCATGATATCCGTTGTGACTGATAGCTTGATTGTGGTAAGCTAAATAGTGCTCTTGGTCACCGAGGTAGCATGAAATAAGAGGCTTATTGCTCTAAGTTTTGCAGCTTGAGAACTTGTTGTTCCTCCTTTGTGAACAATCCAGCTTTTTCAGCCATAAAGTTGTCATCGTATAGATCGTTTTGCAGTATCTTATTGTACGATTCTGCTTTTTGTATTTCTTGATGGTACTATGTTTCTTTTACAACATGGTAAAATATTAAAGCAGATAGGACAAAAGTGAAGAACAAATATTCTATTGAAATAAATATCATTCATTTTTAATAAATTCAAGAGTTTCGGATAGCATTTATTTATTCCAAAGATGGATCTCGTCTACTTAGTTATATGTGAGACTAAGTTTGTTTCAATAGATTATTTTGTTCGTCCGATGACGTGGCATATCCTCTTGTCTATCAAGTCTTTGGACTTGCTATTCCTCAATGAGTTATATATAAAGATCTCCGTCTACTGACGTGGCAGTTAGAGCTCGTCTACTAGATTACTTTATTTTTCAGTTCAATTACTTGTACTAATTACTTCCGCCTGCTTACGTGGCAAGATGGACGTGCTTATTATCAAGTCTTTGGACTTGCTGTATCAAACAAGTTATTTTGATTTCCGTCTAGTAAGTATTTTGAGCCTCGTCTACTTAAGAAAACCAGTCTACTCAAATAAATAAATAAGCAACTTTACCAAAAATATTGAGCAACCTGTCTATAAGGGTGGACGCGTATTTTTCAATGAAAACTTAACCCATGTTACTTTTACTTATATTTAAATATTCCTGCATAACTGAAAGCACATGTTAGATCTCAACTAACACTTTGCCAAGTAAATTTAATCCTTTTGTTAGCATCAAAACTTGGAGATTATTTAATCCAAAACCACTTTGGTTCCAACAATCTCCCCATTTTTGATGATGACAAAACTAATTAAATTTGAAAAGCAAAGTCTAAGAGAGCTTCCAGGGTTCCCCCTAAGACAAAGCATTCAAATAATTAAGCAGAAAAAGCATATGAAAAACAACTGCATATAAGCTAACAGATAGGTGCAACAGCATATCATACTTAGAGTATATATGAAGGAATAAATAAGCATAGTCAGCAGATATCAAAGCAAATAAGCAAACATAAGTATCATAGGAGTTAGCAAGTAGAAAAGAATATGCATATGCAGACAAATATGAGTTTTTCAAAACTCACATTTTATATATATATAAACAAATCTCTTTCCTTTCATTTCTCCGCCTTTTTGTCATCAGCCAAAAAGGTAAAAGGAGTGGACCATCATTTTCAGTATGAGAGAAAAAAAAAGATAAAAGGTAAAGGTTAGGTAGGAGGAGGTGGTGGAGGTGGAGTGTTATGAGTCTGGCTTTTCTTGAAATCCATGAGGAATTCCAGTATTTTATTCACAACCTATAAGGTTGGAGCCATTGAAGTTTGAACTTGCTGTTACATCCTCCTTAATTTTCTCAGTCATCTTTTCAACCTTCTCATCAACTATCTTGCCAACTCTGTCATCAACTATTTTTCCAAGAACCTCTTCAAGATTAGGTGGCAGAGCCTGTTGCCTTGAGCTTTCAGCAGACTCGTGAAAAATGCTTAATGTTCTTGAATGATCCGAAAGGTGCATCACAACTAGAGCTAATGGTTGATAAGAGTGTTTTTCTGATGAGCTCTGATTGTGAATGGATTCAGCTATTTCTTCTAAGCCAACAGTAGTGGCATTTTGATCAGGTTCTTCAACAACAATTTCATCTGCGAGAGGCTCTGAAGTAGGTGAAGGGATTATTGAGACTTCTTTTGCCCATCTGATGGGGTAGATGAATTCCACATTTTTACTATTTATGGGAAGTCCCCAAAGGTCATTATCGATCATATATCTGAAATTTGAAAGACCACACTTCCTTAGGAATTTCCTTCTTCTCTTCTTCAGTCAGTCCAGAGGAAGATGCCTCTCTTGTGCAGTGAATAATACGAGATTTCTAGAAATCTGCAGCACGATGTTCACTGATCAACTCAATTGATTCAGTATGCAAAATGAAATCCAGCATTGAGTAGTCAAAGGTTTCTTGGTTCATATCAAGCATTGCTGATTCAGCTTCAGGCATGACTCCTTTGAATCTTCTGTTTTTTTTGTCTTTGTCCTTATTCAGATCTACCATTGGCAGTCTTGGACATATCCTGTAAGGCATGATTCCAACTCTGGTTGCTTCATTATGTCTCAACCAGGATGGAGGGACAAAATGCGGGGCTCTATCAACTCTGAAATGACTGAATTCCCACTTCAGCATTTCATAGATGAGCTGATCCAGGAAGAAATCAGAGGCCCTCCCATAGACTCTGGGATGCTCAAAGGATACCCATTTTGTATCCCTTGGGTTGATCATGGGAACATGCTTTGAGGATCTTGCTCTTTGCTCAGGGATGGTAGGAGTATTTTTTCTTTTGGGACCAGTCTCCCAAACAGGTATGATATGCCTCTCAACTCCATCAGCGAGGGGGATGAAAAGAGGAGTTTTGACAAGGTTAGGGTAAATTTTTCAAGGGGGGAAATTGTTTAGGGGTAGGTGAGTGACTAAAGGTCCTAAGTTGTTGTGCATTTGTGAAGGCATATTTTTGATTAATTTACAGTCAGGATGAGGTAGGTAAAGGGGTTTAACAGGTGGGCTGACTTCTTCCTCATACTCAGGTATAGGATACCATATGTTGGGAATATATTCGGGTTCAGGTTGGCGAGAGTGAAACAGAAGTTTCCATTCCCTTTTTACCTTGGCCCAATCCTCAGATTTGCCATCATAAAGAACATAATTTGGAGTGAAGGGAACTAGGGTTCTCAAGGGTTTGGGGAAAGGAGCACCAGGGGAAATACCGTCATTTGGTTGATTGAACCAGGGATCATAGGCAGGGATAATAGGTTGAAATTGTGGAGTGGCTATTTGTGTTGGTTGGGGTGAAAGGGGTGTGGGAATGTACACATCATCTGGAGTGGAGACAGCAATGTTATTATCAACAGGAACATCACCAACTCTAGTTTCTAAACTAGACACTAAGGCATCTACTTCTATTTGAACAGGATCACTAGCAGAGATGGTTAGCTTAGAAGTCTTAGTTGTTCTGCTCTTTCTTGCTGGTTGCCTTCTAGGTTTTGTTGTAACAGGCACAACGGCCTCGGCTGACAACAGAAGTCTTCTGCTTCTTCAAGATTGTACTGATAGGAATGCTGTCCTCATCAGCTTCCTCATCTTCATTGTGTGATAAGATAAATCTTCTTTGTTTCTTTGCAGTAGGAGCATCAGAAGGTTCCCTGATAATAATGCCACCAGCTGGTCTCTTGGGGGCAGGCTTCCTTGTTGCAGTGGTCTTTAGCCTAGTTACTCTTTTTACTCCTAGGACTTCTGCATTGTTTTGTTCCACCATTTCTTCTTTAGTTTTCATCAACTCCTCAGTTTTGGCCATTGCAGCAGTGACAGGTGCGAGGTTCATATTAGCTATATTCATTTTACCAAAGTCCGCAGTCGACATTGGTTTTTCAGTTAAGATCCTAGCTTGCTCCTCAGGAGTCCTTGCAGCAAGAATTTCATGAATTCCTTGAGCCTTGAAAATCTTGGAAAGAAGATGGCAATAGGGAAATGCTGAGAGTCTTTTCTTGTTCATCAAAGCATCTCTAAATCTTCCATACAGAATTCTTGGAAGATTGATCTTCGTTTCGGTGAGAAGATGACAGAGGCATAATTTGTTCAGGGAGGAGAAGTTGTCTTTCGATCCAACCTTATGAAGAACCACCTTATTAAGGAGCTGATGAAGGATGCGAACAATGTCCTTCATTTCAACAGCTTTCCAGGTGTGAGTTGACTGTGTCTTCTTTCATGAGACAGACTTCAATGGTCTCAGAGCCACCCAAATCCTCTTCCCATGACTCAGTAAAAACCAAACCCTCCTGAGCGAAGAAAATAGCATCAGAAATAGTCCTCTCCGAGACTACGATCTTCTTTCTTAACACCGTAAAGAAGAAGTCAGTATCATTCACTTGAACATTCCTCCAGAAATCCCTAATCAGGTTGGGAAAGATAGAGACTTTCTCTATGAAGAGTCCTCCCCACCCAGCTTCATTAACGTACTTGCTTATGTCTAAGTTGTAGTCTTGCAACACTTCAAAGTTGAAATGATGCTCAATTGCCAAGTTGAGCTTGTCCACGTTAAAGGTCAAAGAAGAAGCCATTTTAGGTGATCAGAGAGCTTAGGGTTTGAAAGTAGAGAGAGAGAGAGAGATAGCTCGAGAGGTTAGAGAAGTGTAAATATTTTCTCAGAGGGAAAATATTACTTATAAAGGAATTTTGAATCTCAAAGGTTAAAGAAAAACTTTTGACATGACATGTCATTATGATAAAACGGCGTTGGTAACTTGGAACTATAAAAAGGTCATGATGGGATTGATGGAAGTACTGACTGAGCAAAGAGAATAAAGGATAAATTTGTCATTGAGACAAAATAAATGCATTTATTAAAAAAAATGCTTAAACACAGGCAGATGTGAACTCGTCTAAAACTATACAATGGATGCGGTAACCAACAATAGTGGACGCGTCAAATAAATGTGCAACACAACATGCAATAGACGCACAACTTTTAATAGGTATTAGACAAGCATAGGTAATAGACGCAAGATTAAAAAACAAATTTTTCTCAAGGCTGGATGTCTAAATTAATCCACACATATCATATTAAGATGTTTCCTGATAAAGATAAATATGTCCTCTGCAAGAGGTTTAGTAAAGATATCTGCCCATTGATGGTCAGTATCTACAAATTGAATATCAAACACACCTTTTTGCACATAATCCCTAATAAAATGATGTTTAATCTCTATGTGCTTAGGTCTAGAATGCAAAAATGGATTTTCAGATAGTTTTATTGCAGCAGTATTGGTCGCGCTGTCGCGCACGCGCCAAAAAGGACGAGCGGGTTTGAAAATGTAGTGTAGGGCGACAACTCGGATGTCGTCTCTCAAGGACTCTTAAAATGTTATTTTCCACAAAAATAAGTTTTGGGGGGGGGGGGGGGGGTTGATTTGAGATATGATCAAAGAAAACAGAATAATAAAAACAGAGCAATTGAAAACAAGCAGTTCAAGGAGGTTATCAAATAGCCAAAAACAGATTAATCTATTGTTCTCAATTTCCTAACTATCATAGGTTCATGCAATTTCCAAGCCCTAAGCAGATTCTAATCCCCTCCCGGTTGTAGTAGCAATTTACAAGCGAAACCACTACTACAGATACATGTCCCTATTCCCGAATTAAGCAAACGGGGTTAAGCCCTTCGTGAACTAAGCGAACACGAAATGTACACACGCAAATTAAGCAGATGCGATTAATTATAGGAACATGATATCACCAGAAATAAATCAACACAATACAGTATACTCCTGAATTAAGCAAACAGAAATACAAAGCATGGCATTGAAGAGGGAAAAGCATACAAAACAGGAAAATACAAGAACCTCAAGTGTATGGAAATCAATTACAATAGATCAATCCTAGAAACTTAGTTCTCCATAACACAAACGAAATCACACAGATAAAAATGTAAAACAGAAAAAATGGAGAAGCAAAAAGTCTTTACAAAATGTTCAGAACAGCCTTTTATACAAATTCTGAATCAAGCTAGCTCGCGAGGCGAGCACACATTCGCGAGGCGAATTTCATGAAGAGTCAACAACCTTTGGCATTCTCGCGAGGCGAAGTGTTGCTCGCGAGGCGAGGATCTGAAGAGTTTTCTCCTTACGCCCGTTATGGCCATCAGGGCCTAACCGTGATGCTCTCTGACTTCCAGACTCGCGCGGCGAATGGATGCTCGCGAGGCGAGACTCTTCAACTTCAAAACTGCCACGGCCATGACCTTCAACACGGGCAAGCCGTGATCGTCTCTGACTTTTTCAGGGTTGCAAGACTCGCGGGGCGAGGCCTTCTTCGCGAGGCGAACCAGAGACTTAGCATTTTCTGGGAACAGTCAGGCTTCGGGGTCGCGTGGCGAGCATGTCCTTCGCGGGGCGAATCCCCTGCTCTTTATTTTCTCAACTTCTACTTAACCTGAAAACAAGGAAATAACCATAAGTGTATTATTTTGACTCAAAACTAGCTAAATTAACTTAAAACTACTCTAGAGACTCAAAACCTTGCTTGACGACAATCTAATCTAATTTTGGTGAAAATAGGATATAATTTGCACAAAACCCTGGTCATACTAGCCATAAAACTAGATGAGCCAGAGGCTTATCAAAATACCCCAAACTTAAACTTTGCTTGTCCCTAAGCAAACTAAGACTCAAAAAATCAAAAAGACTCAAGACCTGGCAAGCTCAAAAGATTCAATCAACATTGCACAAATTCAAGCAACACATCAAAACAGTTTTCTTTAATGTCCCCCCTTTTTAAACAAAGCAATCCCCACATTCATTTATTCTAAACAGTTGAGAATTTCATCATGAAAACAATCATCAATCTAAGCAGGGGATCTAAGTCACACACAAGAGGGAGATCACCAAATCCAAACAACTGCCTTCCTCACAAGGGCATTATTTGTTCACTCAATCACTTAGTTTATGTCAGGCTAACAACTTGCACTCAATTTCACTTTTCAAGAACACTTCCCAAAAATTTGATTTTCACCTCAAAATGGTTCCCACAGAAAACATGCAAGCAACATCAAAAGGTCTTTTATGGGTTGTAATGGGGCCTGACTAAGGGTAGGATATACAAAAGGAACTAAGCTGAAGACCCTAGGAACTAAGAGAGCATGAACTATATTTACACTTTGAAATTCACTCAAGTTCCTTTCTTTATTTTTTTCTTTACACTTCTGGGTGGCTACAGCCCTTTTATTTCTTTTTGGCATTTTTGCACTTTTAAAATTTTTTTCTCTCTTTTTTTTTCTTTTTTTTTCTATTTTTTTTTCACAAATTTTTTTTTCTTTCTCAAATCCAAACAACACATTACACCTTGCAGCCACCCCAAACTTAGTTCTTGTACCCATTCTAAGATTCCATGCTCTCCTAATCCTAAGATCGGGTTAACATGGTTTTCCAGATTTTTGGGCTTATAACATTAGGTTATCAAGAAGCAATAGGCTAATCAGGCTCAAAGGGGCTAACTAGGGAACATGCATTAGGAATTGGTTATTTTAGGCTAAGTAGCTATTTACAAAGAAAATGCCTACATCATTTGAAGCAAACACATAATCATGCAAACCAGAAAGAGATTCAATCAAATTCAGGGAAGTGCAACTTGAAAGTGATTTTCACACAGTCAAAAACATGTTGGAGGCTCAAAACCTCACCTGGACATTCATGCAAATTGTTTGAAAGAGATTCTATCCCTAGTGTGTGCTCCCTATCACCCCAAACTTATCATAAATCATGCCATCTTAACAAAATCTCAAAGTTCAGTTTTCAATTTCACATGGGAATCACTTTTCAAAATCAAAAAAAAAAAAATTTCAGCCTAGGGGGAATCATCATTTCAGCCTAGGGGGAATCATCACATATCAATCATGCAAGCAATCTGTGCAACATCAATCAAAATCTAGCAAACTTGCCAACAAAAAGACTCAACACACAAATACTCCTGAGCTTCTCAAATTATTCAGGAGCTTTATTCAAAGAAAAGAAAACTTTATTCAAAGAAAAGAAAAACTACAACTAGTCCCCCCCCCACACTTAAAACATGCATTGTCCCCAATGAACAACAGAATTATACAATAAGAGTGAGGGAAAGGAAAAGAAACTCCCTGATCAAGTATCAGTGTAGGTTGGAGCATCCAAAGATAGCTCCTCAACATTAGCATCCGCAGGGTCACCAGCATCCACACCATGGAATGGCTTCAACCTTTGCCCATTAACCTTGAAGGTTTTGTTGGTACCTGTACTTTGAATTTCCACTGCACCATAAGGAAACACATTAGTCACAACAAAAGGGCCATCCCATTTGGACCTAAGCTTCCCAGCCATCAATCTCAGGCGGGAATTAAACAATAAGACTTTCTGACCCACAAAAAATGCTTTCCTAACAATCATTCTATCATGAAAAATTTTTGTTTTCTCTTTATACATCCTGGAGCTTTCATAGGCTTCTAGCCTAAGCTCCTCAAGTTGCTGCAACTGCAGTTTCCTTTCAACACCAGATTTCTTCATGTCCAAGTTACAACTCTTTACTGCCCGATATGCTCTATGCTCAACTTCCACCGGGAGGTGGCATGCCTTGCCAAATACAAGCCGGAAGGGGGACATTCCTATAGGTGTCTTAAAAGCAGTCCTCTGGGCCCACGGTCGTCTTCCAGGACGGCGGCTCCATTCCCTTCATTTTGTTTGTGCACCATCTTCTCTAGAATTTGCTTAATCTCTCTGTTTGATATTTTCGCCTGGCCATTGGTTTGGGGATGGTAAGCCGTGGACACTCTATGTACAACCCCATATTTTTACGAGTAAGGCCTCCATGGTTCTCATTGCAAAAATGTGTGCCACAGTCACTGATGATTGCCTTGGGTATGCCAAACACCGCAAAAAATGTTGGACCTAACAAATTTGGAAACAATCTGAGCATCGTTAGTCCTAGTGGGGATTGCTTCCACCCACTTTGAAACATAATCTACAGCCAACAGAATATATACAAAACCAAAAGAAGGAGGGAAGGGGCCCATGAAGTCCATCCCCCATACATCAAAGACCTCACAATAAAGCATTGGCTGCTGAGGCATCTCACTCCTACGAGTGATTGCAGGGCCTGTTATTTGACATTCTTTACAATTCTTGTATACCTCATATGAATCCCTAAAAATTGTGGGCCAGTAGAACCCGGAGTCCAGGACTTTTCTTGCTGTCCTTTGAGGTCCAAAGTGTCCTCCAACTGGAGAGGCATGTGAGAAATGCAGGATGGACTCCGTCTCATGATCGGGTACACACCTCCGAATAACCTGGTCACTGCAAAACTTCCACAGGTAGGGGTCATCCCACACATAATACTTTGCATCGCTCTTCAGCTTGTGGATCTTATGTCTACTTGTACCTGCAGGAACAACACCAGCAACTAGAAAATTTACAATGTCAGCAAACCAGGGGGTTACCCCATACAAATGTAACAGTCTCTCATCAGGGAAATCATCTTGGATGGGAAAAGTATCCTCATCCCTTGCTATCCGGCTCAAATGATCCGCCACCAAATTTTCAGCTCCACTTTTATCCTTTATCTCCACATTGAATTCTTGGAGCAAAAGCATCCACCGAATCAGTCTTGGCTTAGCTTCTGGCTTCTTCAACAAATATTTCAAAGTTGAATGGTCAGTAAAAACAGTCACCCTAGAACCTAGCAAATAAGACCTAAACTTATCAAGTGCAAATACAATAGCTAGCAGCTCTTTCTCAGTGGTTGTGTAATTTGCCTGTGCATCATCTAAGGTCCTAGAAGCATAGTGAATTACATGGGCAACCTTGCCCACCCTTTGTGCTAGAACTGCCCCCACAGCAAAATTTGAAGCATCACACATCAGTTCAAAGGGGAGTGTCCAGTCTGGGGGCTGGATGACAGGGGTAGAAGTCAACGCTTTCTTCAGATAGTCAAATGACTCTTTGCACTTTTCATCAAACTGGAACAGGGCATCATTCTTCAGCAGATTTGACAATGGCAGTGCTATCTTGTTGAAGTCCTTTATAAAGCGCCTGTAGAAACCTGCATGTCCAAGAAAGGAACGGATCTCGCGTACGCAAGATGGGTAAGGCAATGAAGAAATCACATTTATTTTTGCAGGATCTACAGAAATACCCTCCTTGGAAATTACATGACCCAAAACTATCCCCTGTTCTACCATGAAGTAACATTTCTCATAATTCAAAATCAAATCAGTATCAATGCATCTTTGTAGAACTAGACTTAGACTATGCAAACAAGCATCAAATGAGGAGCCATACACAGTAAAATCATCCATGAACACCTCTATGCAATTTTCAATAAAATCAGAGAAAATACTAAGCATGCATCTTTGAAAGGTGCCAGGAGCATTACAGAGGCCAAATGGCATCCTCCTATAAGCAAACGTACCGAAGGGGCACGTGAAGGTGGTCTTTTCCTGATCCTCAGGGGCAATATGAATCTGGAAATACCCGGAAAAACCATCTAGAAAACAATAATGGGATTGACCAGCCAGCCGATCCAGCATCTGATCTATGAACGGCAAAGGAAAATGATCATTTCTGGTGGCCTGGTTTAGCTTCCTATAGTCTATACAAACTCACCAGCTATTCTGGACTCTAGTAGGCACAAGTTCATTATTTTCATTCCTAACTACTGTTAGACCAGACTTCTTTGGTACAACTTGCACCGGACTTACCCAAGAACTATCAGGGATGGGGTAGATAATACCTGCCTGTAGAAGCTTAGTCACCTCTTTCTTTACCACATCCAGAATCAGTGGGATAAGTCGCCTTTGGGCCTGTCTGACTGGCTTAGCCCCATCCTCCAATAAAATTCTGTGCATGCATTTGGAGGGGCTAATTCCTGGAATATCGGCCAATGTCCACCCAATAGCCTTCTTGTATTTCTTCAGAACCTCTAAAAGCTTGGCTTCCGATCGAGTTGAGGTGGAGGAAATGATGACTGGCAATGTTGCATTCCTCCTCCCAGTAGGCATACTTGAGGTTCTCGGGAAGTGGTTTGAGTTCCAAAGAAGGTGGTGCTCAACAGATGGTGCCATGGGATCAAGGACTTCTGCTGAAAAGACAGCTTCACTCTCATTATCACTATCACTATCATCCTCACCCTGCAAGGTTGAATCCAAAAACTCAGAACAAACAGAACATGGGTTAGTGTTAGTACAGTTAGTACAAGTATATCCATGATCAAAACCAGAAATAAGAGGAAAATCGAAATAAAATCATCATGTGTATCCTCAATAAGCTCAGAAAGCAACTCTAAGTGGAATACGAGTGCTCCTCTCTCTGGTGTTTCATAGCATCAAAGATCCCGAATCGAGCCACAATACCACCAAACTCCATAGACATAGTCCCATCATAAACATCAATCTTGGTCTTGGATGTCATCATGAATGGTCTCGCCCAAGATTATAGGTGATCTCTCGGATTGAGTCTCTCCTGCCATGTCTAGGATATAGAAGTCCGCAGGGAATATCAAATCATCAACTTGCACTAGCACATCCTCTACCATTCCCATGGGTCGGGCACTGGTCCTGTTAGCCAACTGGATGGTGATACCTGTATACTGCAATGGCCCAAGATCAAGGTTGTTAAAGATGGAGGTAGGCATGACATTGATTGATGCTCCCAAGTCCAACATGCAGTTCTCAAACTTCTTGTCCCCAATAGTGCATGGGATAGTGAAGGTGCCTGGATCCTTGCACTTCTGTGGCAGTGCCTGAGTAGGGGTTAAAGCAACAACTCTTTCTGGCTTAGACTGGATAAGCGCTGAGACATTCATTCCCAAGTCAACCCTCTCATTAGTCTTCATCTTCCTCTTGTTGGTGCATAGTTCCTTCAAAAACTTGGCATATCTGGGCACTTGCTTGATTACATCTAGGAGAGGAATATTTCTGACTACTTTTCTGAAAACATCAAGAATCTCCTTCTCCTTATTTTCACCACCAACCTTCTTATTTTTCTGCAATCTATGTGGGAATGGAATGGGTGGTCTATACACTTTCTCCGCTTCAACTTCAACCATAGGCTTAGGAGTTACCTCAACAGTTGCTTCATCTTTTTCAGAAGTGGCCTCAACAACTTTTCCAGATCTCAGAGATATGGCACTCACATTAGGATTGGAGGCATTAGGATTTATCACCGGTTTGTCTTTGGTAGCTGACCAGGATCTTTGACCTTGTATGTTATTCATGTCTGCGGCCATCTGTCCAATCTGTGTCTCCAAACTTTTAATGCGGCATTTGTTTCTTTGCTGAAACCGTGCTGTGAGGTCTGAATCTGTCCCGATTCTTCTTTGAAACTGTAGATTTTGTGCAGCCATTTGTGCAACTATTTGTTTGAGCATGTCATCTATGAAGGTCGGAAGGAAGGTGAAGTGGCCCTTTGGAGGAGGATTCCGAGGTGCCATCGGTCTCTGTTGGGATGAGTTCCCATACCTCAGTTAGGATGATTACTCCACTGGGATGATACCTATTTGTTGAAAGGTCCGAGTCTTGATCTCGTTCGGTTATTGCCACGATTATACGGATGGACTGCAAAGACTTGAGGTGATTCGATGAATCGATCCTCCTTGCAAAATGGGGCATGCTTCATATGGGTGTTCAGGAGAACTGCACATGCCACACAACACCGCAGGCTGAACCCTATCCATTGCCAATTTCTCTACCAAATAAGTGAGCCTATCAATTCTATCATCACGGTCATGGCTGGAAGAAGAAGTGCGGATCTCATGTACACCTCTAGTCTCAACAGAATTTCTTCTGGTGGTGAATTGCTGAGAATTCAGTGACATGTTCTCAATGAGTTGCTTTGCGTGAGATGGAGTCTTGTCAACCAATGCTCCCCACTAGCAGACATCCAAAATATTCCTATCCATTGGCAGTAGTCCTTCATAAAAATATTGGATGAGAAGCTGTTCAGAAATTTGATGCTGGGGGCAACTGGATGTCAACTGCTTGAACCTCTCCCAATACTCATCTAGCGACTCATTTCCTTGCCTAATTCCACAGATTTCTTTCCTGATTGAGGCGCTCCGGATGCAGGAAAATATTTCTCTAGGAAGAGCTTCTTCAAGTCGTTCCATGTGGTAATGGAATTCGGCTCAAGGTATAATAACCAATCTTTTGCAGCTCCCTGGAGTGAGAACGGAAAAGCCTTCAACTTGATATGATCCTCGATTACTCCTTTCCGGCCTCAAAGTTGTGGAGCGGACAACTTGGAACTCCTTCAAGTGCTTGTGTGGATCTTCACCGCAAGACCATTAAATCTTGGCAACAAATGGATTAGCCAGATTTTAACTCAAAAGGGTGTCGACACCAGGATAAGCAATGCACAAACCATTGTAATTCACATCGGGGGCAGCAAGCTGCCTCAATGTTCTTTGGTCTCCCATGTTTTCAAAAACAGGACTTGGAATAAGAATCACTACTAGAACTAGCCCGAAATTCTCTAAGGAGTGTATGCAATGTTCTTTCTATCTCAGGATCAAATTCACACAGTTCAGGGCAGTTAGATCTAGTAGCCAGACTAATTCAAAACAAAAACAAAAATAAAAGAGAAAAACAGAAAATAAAATGCGAAAATAACAAAACAAGAGTCCCCGGCAACGGCGCCAATTTTTGGTCGCGCTGTCGCGCACGTGCCAAAAAGGACGAGCGGGTTTGAAAATGTAGTGTAGGGCGACAACTCGGATGTCGTCTCTCAAGGACTCTTAAAATGTTATTTTCCACAAAAATAAGTTTTGGGGGGGTTTGATTTGAGATATGATCAAAGAAAACAGAATAATAAAAACAGAGCAATTGAAAACAAGCAGTTCAAGGAGGTTATCAAATAGCCAAAAACAGATTGATCTATTGTTCTCAATTTCCTAACTATCATAGGTTCATGCAATTTCCAAGCCCTAAGCAGATTCTAATCCCCTCCCGGTTGTAGTAGCAATTTACAAGCGAAACCACTACTACAGATACATGTCCCTATTCCCGAATTAAGCAAACGGGGTTAAGCCCTTCGTGAACTAAGCGAACACGAAATGTACACACGCAAATTAAGCAGATGTGATTAATTATAGGAACATGATATCACCAGAAATAAATCAACACAATACAGTATACTCCTGAATTAAGCAAACAGAAATACAAAGCATGGCATTGAAGAGGGAAAAGCATACAAAACAGGAAAATACAAGAACCTCAAGTGTATGGAAATCAATTACAATAGATCAATCCTAGAAACTTAGTTCTCCATAACACAAACGAAATCACACAGATAAAAATGTAAAACAGAAAAAATGGAGAAGCAAAAAGTCTTTACAAAATGTTCAGAACAGCCTTTTATACAAATTCTGAATCAAGCTAGCTCGCGAGGCGAGCACACATTCGCGAGGCGAATTTCATGAAGAGTCAGCAACCTTTGGCATTCTCGCGAGGCGAAGTGTTGCTCGCGAGGCGAGGATCTGAAGAGTTTTCTCCTTACGCCCGTTGTGGCCATCAGGGCCTAACCGTGATGCTCTCTGACTTCCAGACTCGCGCGGCGAATGGATGCTCGCGAGGCGAGACTCTTCAACTTCAAAACTGCCACGGCCATGACCTTCAACACGGGCAAGTCGTGATCGTCTCTGACTTTTTCAGGGTTGCAAGACTCACGGGGCGAGACCTTCTTCGCGAGGCGAACCAGAGACTTAGCATTTTCTTGGAACAGTCAGGCTTCGGGGTCGCGTGGCGAGCATGTCCTTCGCGGGGCGAATCCCCTGCTCTTTATTTTCTCAACTTCTACTTAACCTGAAAACAAGGAAATAACCATAAGTGTATTATTTTGACTCAAAACTAGCTAAATTAACTTAAAACTACTCTAGAGACTCAAAACCTTGCTTGAGGACAATCTAATCTAATTTTGGTGAAAATAGGATATAATTTGCACAAAACCCTGGTCATACTAGCCATAAAACTAGATGAGCCAGAGGCTGATCAAGTATTATCACACATAAGCGGAATACTACTTACAAACACATTGTAGTCCTCCAATTGATGTTTGATCCAGAGAAGTTGTGAGCAGCAACTTGCAGCTGATATATACTCAGCTTCAGCAGTTGATAAGGCAATGGTACTTTGTCTTTTGCTTGACCATGAGACAAGATTAGCCCCAATGAAGTCACATCCTCCACTAGTGCTTTTTCTTTCAATTCTATCTCCAGCATAGTCAGCATCACAGAAACCAACTAATCTGTAATCTTCATTTTTCTTAAAGCACAAACCAAGATTAGTAGTACCTTTTAATATCTAAAAATTCTCTTAACTGCTGATAAGTGAGATTCTCTAGGATCATATTGAAATCGAGTACATAAACATACACTGAACATAATATCAGGCCTAGACGCAGTAAGATATAAGAGAGATCCTATCATAACTCTGCATACCTTTTGGTCTACCTTTTTCTCTTTATCATCTTTGTTCAGTATGGAAGTAGGGTGCATAGGAGTATTCATTGGTTTACAATCATCCATCTTAAACTTCTTCAAAATTTCTTTTGTATACTTAGTTTGGAGGATGAGCACCTCGTCTAAGGTTTGTTTTACTTGAAGTCCAAGGAAGAATTTGATTTCTCTTATCATTCTCATTTCAAGCTCTTTCTGCATTAACTTAGAGAATTCTTTGCATAGAGACTCATTAGTACCACCAAAAATAATATCATCAAGATATATTTGTACAACTATGAAATTAGACTTAATGGATTTTCTATATAAGGTTGTGTCAACCATTCCTCTATTGAATCCATTTTCCATAAGAAAGGAACTTAGTCTGTCATACCAAGCTCTAGGAGCTTGCTTAAGACCGTACAAAGCTTTCTTAAGCTTATATACATGTTCAGGATGGGTTTCACACTCAAAACCCGGAGGTTCCATAACATAGACTTCTTCATTAATAAAGCCATTTAGAAAAGCACTTTTAACATCCATCTGAAAAAGCATAATACTATGATGTGCAACAAATGAAAGTAGAATTCTAATAGCTTCTATTCTAGCAACAGGTGCAAAAGTTTCAGTATAATCTATACCTTCTTCTTGAGAGAAACCTTGAGCAACAAGTCTTGCTTTGTTTCTTGTTACCTTACCATTTTCATCAAGTTTGTTTCTGTGAACCCACTTTGTTCCGATCACTGATTTATCTTTGGGCAGTGGAACTAGTGTCCAAACACCGCTTCTTTCAAATTGATTGAGTTCTTCTTGCTTAGCTAGAATCCAACCAATGTCCAGTAGAGCCTCGTCTACTGTCTTTGGTTCCATTTCAGAGACTAGTGCAGAAATATCTTGTTCTCTGAAGGTTAATCTGGTTCTTATCTTGTCATTGGGGTTTCTAATGATCTGATCTTGTGATTGATAATTCTTGAAGTACCAAGATTTTTGAACTTTATCATGTTGAGAAGTGGAAGTTTCTGGTTGTTGAGTGGGGTCATTTGCTTGATCATCAACATTTATCTCTGCTTAGTCTCCTGGAATGTTTAGATCAAGATCTGCAAAAACTTCATCTAGCTCTGATAATTTCTTATCAGGCTGTTTGTCATCAAACTTGACATGAATACTTTCCTCTACTATCAGAGTCATAGAATTATAAACTCTAAATCCTTTAGATGTTTCAGAATATCCTAGTAGTATTCCATTATCTGTTTTAGCATCAAACTTACCAAGTTGATCTTTAGTATTCAGTATAAAGCATTTACAACCAAAAGGGTGAAAATAAGACATGTTGGGTTTTCGTCCTTTCCACAGTTCATAAGGAGTCTTATTCAGGAAAGTCTAATGTATATTCCATTCTGAATGTAGCAAAAGATAATCAGCCTTCACGCCAGAAGTGTCTAGGGACAGAGTTGTCATTGAGCATAGTCCTAGCCATCCCTTGAAGAGATCTGTTCTTTCTCTCTACCACACCATTTTGTTGTGGTGTTCTAGGTATTGAGAATTTGTGAAGGATATCCACTTTCTTCACAGAACTTATGAAATAGCTCATTTTCAAACTCTCCCTCATGGTCACTTCTGATTAAAGTGATACACATGCATTTTTCATTCTGTACACGTTTGCAGAATACAGAAAAGACCTTAAAAGACACATTCTTGTGAGTTAGGAACATAACCCATGTCCATCTAGTGTAATCGTCTACTATGACAAGACCATATTTCTGACCACTGACAGAGGCAGCCCTTGATGGACCAAAAAGATCAAGATGTAGCAACTCCAGTGGTCTATTGGTACTAACAACTTTCTTAGATTCAAAAGAACCTTTGACTTGTATTCCCTTTTGACATGCATCACAGAGAGCATCAGATTTGAACTTAAGGTTTGGTAGTCCTCTCACGAGGTTATGCTTGTTTAGCTTTGAAATTAAGTTCAAGCTTGCATGACCTAGCCTTTTGTGACAAATCCTTTGCTCATCTTCAATGGACACTAGACATAAGACACTTTGATTTGATAGGTCCTCCAAGTCAATCTTATAGATATTGTTTTGCCTTTTAGCAGTGAATAAAAGTGACCCATCATCCTTTTTGACAGTACACATGTTCTTATCAAAAGCAACTGCATATCCACTGTCACATAATTCACTTATGCTCGGTAGATTGTGCTTCAAGCCATTTACTAAAAGAACATTATCAATGGAGGGAATATGACGTTTACCAATTTTACCTATACCAATGATTTTTCCTTTCTGATTTCCTCCAAATGTGACCTAGCCACCATCTTTGGGCTTAAGGTTTTGGAACATAGACCTTTCTCCCATCATGTTTCGTGAGCAGCCACTGTCCAAGTACCAAGACATCTATTTTCTTCTTGTTGTTAAGCAAATCTCCAACAAGTATTATCTTATATTTAGGTACCCAAACTAACTTGGGTCCTTTCTTGTTAGTTGTCACTGGACGAGTATGCTTAGCATGTTTATTGTGTACGCATCTAGATGTACCATGCCCACTTTTTCCGTACACTTTGCAAAAGGTGTTGGACGAGCTAGACTTAGATTTTGTATATTTATTTGGAACTTTTGAACCTTTATGTTGTGTAAGAAGTTTTGACTTTTTATGAGATGCATCTTGCTTCTCTTTGTCATAACCAAGACCTGTTTTATCATGAGGTGACCTAGAGTACCTTAAAATGAGGCTAAGCTTATCTGAGCCACCTACAAGCTTTGACATAGAATATGTTAGATATGTTACATCTTGTTTCAATTTATCAACTTCACAAGAAACATCAGGTTCACACACCATTTTGTCAGCTAGACTTATATTCACTGATTTTAGTATGTCATTTTCATCTTTAAGGTTTTGTTTCTCAGTGCAGACCCTATCATATTCTCTAGTCAGTTTAGAAAATTTCTTTTTGAGACTCTTATATTCTCGTGATAGTATAAACAACTCATGCAACAATTCATCAAAAGCATTTTGATGAGTGGATGGGTCAAAGCCCATTACCTCATTCATCAAAAGCATTTTCTTCATCTGATGAAGACAGATCAAGATCCTCCTATGTAGTCATTAAGCCTTTCTTCTTTTTGAAGAATTTCTTTTTATCCTTTAGCTCAGGGCAGTCACCTTTGAAATGACCAGGTTTCTTTCATTCAAAGCACAATGGTGGACCTTTTTCCTTGAGTCCGACTTCTCCTTGGAAAATTTTTTTGTTGAGTTGCTTCTTTCTGAAACCACTTTTCTTTCTCCACATATGTTGAATCTTCCTGGAGATAAAGGACAATTCATCCTTATCTCGATCCTTCATCATTATCGGAGGATTCGATTCATCTGATGACTCAACAGCTTTGAGAACTTTTGATGAACTTGCATTCTTTGCCTTTAGGATAATAGATTTTTCTTTTCTTGAATTTTCTTCTCCATTAAGTTCAAGTTCATGAACCTTGAGAGATCCAAGAAGCTCTTCAAAAGAGAGTGTATTCAGGTCTTTGGCTTCCTGAATAGCAGTTACTTTGGGTTTCTATTGCTTGGATAGACTTCTCAGGATTTTTGACATGATCTCTATTTTCATAAAATTTTCCAAGAGATCTGAGACTGTTGGTGATGGTTTGGAATCTTCCAAACATTTGGTCTATTGTTTCATGTTCACCCATCTTGAACAGCTCATACTGATGAACCAGCATGCTGATCTTTGAGGAACCCTCATAAGCTAGGGCTAGAGTATCCCAGATTTCTTTAGCAGTATTACAGCTGTGTACTTTCTCATGTTCAGATCTGGTTATAGCACACATGAGATAGTGCTTAGCCTTCAAATTCAGTCGATGTTGGTTTTTCTTCTCTTGAGTCCATTGGGCTCTAGGAACAGCAGCTCCAGCTTCATCTCTTGGTTCAGTGTAGCCGGTTTCAATCAGCTCCCAAATATCTACATTGTGTGCATCTAAGAAGGCCATCATTTTCTTCTTCTAGTAGTCATAATCTGTTCCATCAAAGAGAGGAGGCCGATTGATAGCTTATCCTTCTGCATCCACGGTTCCATCACATAAGATGTTTTATCCTGGTTCACTCTCTTCCGACCAAGAGCTACGTCCAGTCCCTTCTACTTTAAGGATTTTCTCCACTATTTTCAAATAGATTACAGCCAAGTATTCAACACCTCTCCAAGCTACAAGTATTTCTTTCTTACCAAGCCTCTTCAGGCTCTAACTCTAACAAAGAGATTTAATGTTTGATTTTCTTAACTCACTATGTGTGAGGATATGACAATTTAAGATCAGATGAATATTTTCACAATATTCAAACTAAGAAATATTTACTCTTGCTCTTTAAAGAAATATGAGTATGAGTGATTGTATTTTGACAAAAGTTGAGCTCATAAGGTTGTACAGTCAAGAGTGCTTCTTCAGTATCCCAAGTCTTCTATTTATAGTGACCCTCTTCTTCACTTGTATTTCTTCAATGGTTACTTTGAATAATCCCGTTTAGAGATAGCATTTAATGCATGATATTTGTTGTGACTGATAGCTTGATTGAGGTAAGCTAAATACTGCTCTTGGTTATCAAGGTAGCATGAAATAGGAGGCTTACTGCTATGAGTTTTACAGCTTGAGAACTTTTTGTTCCTACTTTGTGAACAATCCAGCTTTTTCAGCCATAAAGTTGTCATCGTACAGATCGTTTTGCAGTATCTTATTGTACAATTCTGCTTTTTGCATTTCTTGATGGTACTATGTTTCTTTTACAACAAGGTAAAATATTAAAGCAGATAGGACAAAAGTGAAGCACAAATATTCTATTGAAATAAATATCAATCATTTGAAATAAATTCAAGAGATTCAGATAGCATTTATTTATTCCAAAGATGGAGCTCGTCTACTTAGTTATATGTGAGACTAAGTCTGTTTCAACAGATTATTTTGTTCGTCCGATGACGTGGCATATCCTCTTGTCTATCAAGTCTTTGGACTTGCTATTCCTCAATGAGTTATAAAGATCTCTGTCTAGTGAAGTGGCAGTTAGAGCTCCTCTACTAGATTACTTTATTTTTCAGTTCATTTACTTGTACTAATTACTTCTGTCTGCTTACGTGGCAAGATGGACATGCTTATTATCAAGTCTTTGGACTTGTATATAACAAGTTATTTTGATTTCCGTCTAGTAAGCATTTTTAGCCTCGTCTACTTAAGAAAACTAGTCTACTAAAATAAATAAATAAGTAACTTTACCAAAAATATTGAGCAGCCCGTCTACAAGGGTGGACACGTATTTTTCAATGAAAACATAGCCCATGTTTCTTTTACTTATATTTAAATATTCTTGTATAACTGAAAGCATATGTTAGATCTCAACAAACACTTTTCCAAACAAATTTAATCCTTTTGTTAGCATCAAAACTTAGAGATTATTTAATCCAAAACCACTTTGGTTCCAACAACTGTCACGTGACATCCATTAACTACTTATGTGTCTAATAGAAGGTCATGCAGTAATCCCAAGTAGCACCCAATAACGTTTGTAGTGTCATGTTGGAATGTGATTTCCCTACAATTTTCCTTGAACCCTAAAAGGAATTCTATCTATCTGTCTTTGTAACACCCCCTTGGCATTACATGTATAACTCGTTGTATAAATATAAAACTAAAATAAAAGCTGGTTACTTTGGGAAAATAAAATTTTCTAATCACGTAGCTTTACTTGAAAATGGTTATGATTTTTTTTTTCTTTTTCGATATAGACAAACGTCACACACACACACACACACACACACACACACACACACACACACACACACACATATATACATCATCATAACTTTTACATCAGGACCTTTATACATACAGGTCATTTACCAGAGTAAAAACATAAGTAAAATAAAAACATGACTATACTGTAGCGGTAAATCTGGAACCACGACTCAAAAATAATGGCTCTCTCAGTAGCCGAGTAGTCTCGTACTTTCCATGCAAGGTTCCCAATGCCTACACATGCATATTAGACATTAAATCAAGGTCTTAAAAAAAGCCATCAAGCATATAAACAATGTCGTAAAACACGGATGTTACATTACTACCCCCTTAAAAGAAATTTTGTCTCCAGAATTTACGTACCTCAAAAGATGTGGATACTGCTGCTGCATGTCTACCTCACGCTCCCAAGTAGCATCGCCTGTAGTCTCATCCCAAATAACCATGACCAAAGGAATCTGTCTACCGAAAATCTCCTAAATCCTTCTATCTGCGATCCTAACCGATAAAGCCTAATACTCTAGATTCTCTCGGAGTTGTGTGGACACATTCTCAACTTTATCCCCAAAGCACAATGTAATTGGCTCCAAAAGCTAGATGTGAATCTAGGGTCTCGATCAGAGGGAATGCTCGACGGTCCACCGTCTAACCTAACAACTTCCTTGATATAAATCTCAGTCAACTTCTCTAAACTATAATATAACACCCCGATTTTTATGGTTTTTCAATATCGGTAAAATATATCGGTTTATATTATTTTTATTGGAATATTAATTATTTGGACTTTTATTTTTGTTTATTTTCTGACGCTTAATCTTGAGTAATTTTATTTACTCTTTTAAATTTATTTTATTTGGTGTGTTAGCACTGCCTTATTTCGGTGTATGCATGTTTACTAGACAAAAATTTATGTTATTGTCACTATTAGCATTTGTTTATAAAAATATTTTAAATAACATGGTTGAAAGAAATTATTTTCATATTTTACTCTACGTAATTTTAGAGCTAAAAATAAGCTGGTTTGGAATTAATCAAAGATTAATTTTTGACCGATGATTTTCTTAGTAGATCAATTTAACTATCAATCTTTACTCTAATTAAAATTTTGAAAATATATGTTTATCACTCATTATTTTTAGATCTGATGAGTAATATTATTTCTTTTTTTCTAGACTCAATCTCAACAACTTATTTTACCTATTACTAACTAAAAGAAATGAAATTCCTCCTTATTTCTCCCTATCTCACTCGACGTTTCTCCCCCTCACTCACTCACTTTTTTCTTTTTTCTTTTCTTCTTCTTCCTTCTTTTTCTCTCCCTCTTCACTTCATCTTCCTCCACCTTCATCAACTACCCTCGACTGCCCCTGGGCGCGTCGCTGCCCCTGAGGTCACCGTTCGACCGTCACTCGACGTGGGGGAGAAGCCAGCACTGCGTCTAGCCGCCCCAGCTCGTCTCTCCCCCTCTCCCCGTTTCTGCGACATCACGTAAACGAAGCTCCATCATGGTAAGTCCGATCAGCCGCCTTCTATGGTGGTTTACCACCTTCCCATGTCAGCTTAAACATTTTCTTCCTCAAAAGCTTGTCTTCATATTCTTGGGTCATGGTTGTTTCAGGATCTGTTTTACGGTGCTCCGCCATGTCGCTGCCGCGCCGGCCATTTCAACAGCCACCATGTCCTCCTTCCTTGTTAACTTGGGTGAGTACTCCACCATAACCTCCCAGTTGAAAATCTCCAATTTTATTTTGAAAACCCTAACCCTAGCTCTTTGATTTCTTACCGTGATTTGAAATTAAAGCTTGTTTTTGTGCAATTGGGACTGTCTATTGTGGAATTCCAAGGCCAATTTCATATTCCTATGAGCAAATATCATTTTTCCTCAATTTCACTCAAAACCCCCAACTTTTCATCTTTCTTAAATCATGAAATTGGTTCTGTTTTAGTACAATTAGGACTTGTAATTAATGATTTCTAAAGTTAATTTCATGATTTTCAAATTAAATCAAAAGTTCCCCAATTTTAATGATGGACCCTTTTAAACCAATTTGATCTTATTCAGAAATCAATTCGATTTGGTTAAATTAATTATATAGTTTCTTTTGATTTTATGGTGATGTTGAACTATGGATTGATAAATTGTTTTGGTTGTTGAATGTGTTTGGACGCTCTCTCTATGTTGATGGCTGTGTTATTTCTTACTTGGGAGAGCAACATGTGGTTTTTGGAGTTGTCGCGATGTGTCTGCGTGTGATAGGAAACGTCAAAGGGTATAGGAAATCATTGAGAGGGAAACAAATTGTGGGAGCATCAAGGAGAGGATCTTTTGTGGTCTGCAAAGGTAAAGGGAGTTTACCTGAGGAGTTTTAGTAGTTACATACTTAATTGTTGTGTTTTTGAATGTATGTTGATTTTAATTATAGTAATGATGTTATTGATGATTGGAGTTTGATTTGATGATGGAGTTTTGATTATTGTTATTGATTTGAGTTTGAGTATATGTTGATTTTATTGCTTGACTGTGATTGGTTGAGGGCATGACATTGGTCATTGCTTGTTAATTAAGATTAGGACAATAAAATACCTTAACTCAAAGATTGAAAATGCGGTGTTGTGATTCTTTGGGAAAGTGAGAAGAAAACTATAAATAATGGAAGTGTGAAGATGAAACTAAGTTTAGGAAAAGAAATGAAAATAGAAAACATCAAAACTTATGGAAATTTTTAAAAGAATTTTTGAAAATAAAAATCTTTTAGAACTAAGGATTTTCTTTCAGGTTTTACCAAAAGTTGTTCAAAAATGGAAACATTTAGAGAAAATTCTCTCTTTGATAAATCTATTTACAAGAGTTTTGTATTTGGTTCTAAGTTGATAAAAAGATTTCAGTGGTTTCCTAAGTTTTCAGAAAATGGATTTCTAAAAGAAAACAGTTTTAGTGAAATAGTATTTCTAAGAAAGAAAAGCATTTATGACACAAAAATTTAGAAACTCTTGAACTTTTGTTTTTCGATTTAGTTTTCACTGAATGAAAACCTTTGGAAAGAGAGTGAAAAAGAAAGGACCTAGTGCTCCGGATTGACGGGTTAGAGTTCTTGTTTTGAGTTTTGAGAAAGTAGAAAGGACCTTGTGTTCCGGATTGACAGGCTAGAGTTCCTATTCTAGTTTCGAGGAAAGATAGAACCTAGAATTTTGAGACGTCAGACTAGTGTTCGGTTGTGAAGGAGATTGTGAATCATGGATTTTATTGATAAAATCCTATGTGAGTATTAAAGTTTAATTTAATACTTGATTAAAAGTAGTCGAGAGCATAAGCCTTGACGAGGAAAGAACGATGCGAAAAAGAAAATGAAAAACGAGAACACCTTGTTTTACATACATAGTCTGGCTTATATGCCGTTGTGGCAGACGTGCCATTGTGTATCGAGCTACAGTTTCACAAAGGGTGAACTGACAAACTGAATAGTTACAGACCAAAGACGGCTTCTTTAGTTTTTGGGTCTTCAGGGACATTCGGGTTCGAACTCCACAAAATGCTTGGGGCATTGCAACCCCTTTGTCGTGGAAATCGGCTACCCTGCTCGAAATGTACTCAATCAGGAACTATTATGTATTATTTAGGTGAGATGCGATACCCCAGAACAATTCAGGATCGGACCTAAATTGAGAGGCCGACCCAAAACGCGCGAGACAATTGTGATACGGGCATTATCGCGATTCTATCATGCTCGACGAAGGGAAGTTAGGATCTCCGGAGATAGTGGACTAGATAGTGAATATTGAAGTGACATGAAATGTTTTACAAAATGCATTTGATTGTCGAGAATGGATCCCTGTGTTTATGGTTATGATATATTGTATGTCATTGTGTGAGAGTCGTGTATGTGTCTGCTATGATAAAACTCTTATGTCAGTATCTCACCTTTGCATTATTTCTGTTTGGTTTCTTTTGTGGTATTTTGGGTTTGAGTGTACAGATGTTGTAGAGAAGTTCCCATCTTCACTCGGGGATATTAGTCCCAATCCTTGAAGATGTCTGATGTTAGTTATAATGGTGAAAACCATGGGGTCTTCCCCAGGAATATCTTTTAGTGCGACCAGCTTAGTTTATCGAGTAGATTTTATTTGGAAAAAGTCATAGTTATAGGTATTATGACTCAGAGTCTTTTATTGGATTACTGTTATGCGTATGTATGTTTATGACTCGGAGAGCCTTTATTGTGGATGGGATGAAAATATAAATATTTCAGTAGGTGTTGTTATTTTGGGATGTTGAAATTACAAAGGAGACTCTGTCGAAATTTTTGTAAAAGTTATAGATCTGTACTTAAGTACTTATATATAAATCATTTTCCGAAAGCAAACCAACTATTATTTTATTTTAATATGTTATTACGAAATTAAGTTAGTCATGTAACACCCAAGGGGGGTGTTACATATTGCTCTCACCAATAGTTAAGAAGTGAGCACACTTCGTCAACCTATCGATGATAACCCAAATCGCATGATGCCTCTTCGGAGTCTGTGGCAATCCAACCACAAAATCCATAGCTATGCTATCCCACTTCCACTCTGGGATATCTAAGGACTGTAGCAAACCAACAGGCTTCTGATGCTCAATCTTAGCCTTCTGACAAAATAGACAAGATAAAACATATTCTGCTAGTTCCTTCTTCATCATCGGCCACCAAAACATCTTCTTTAAATCCTAATACAAATTCGTGGCTCCGGGGTGAAAACTCATTTTACTCTTATGCGCCTCTTCCAAAATCATCTTCCTAAGCTCTAAGTCCTTTGGCACACATATCTTGTCTCTAAACCTCAACATGTCATCTGGCACTCTACTAAACTCTGAAATCTTACCCTCATTCTATGTCTTTACTCACCTCTTGTAGATATTGATCATGAACCTGTTTATCCTTAATATCTCTCAGAAATTTATTACTAATAGTGATAATACATAAGCATATTCTGTCCTTAACCAACTCCATACCTAAATTCAAATCTCTAAATTTCTCAATCAATTCCATCTCTTTTACCATCATCACGGACACATGTAAAGATTTCCTACTTAAAGCATCTGCTACAACATTCGCCTTCCCAGGATGGTATTGAAGATCACGATCATAATCCTTGATAAACTCCATCCATCTACGTCGTCTCATATTCAGCTCTATCTGATCAAATAGATACTTCAAGCTCTTATGATCGCTGTACACATTGAACTTGGCTCCATACAATTAGTGTCGCCATATCTTGAGTGTGAACACTATAGCTGCCAACTCAAATCATGGGTTAGATAGTTCTTCTCATGAATTCTCAATTGTCGGGAAGCGTAAATACAACTCTTCCCTCTTGCATCAACACACAACCCAACCCTTGATATGACGTATCACAATACACGTCAAACTGTCCTAAAGGATCTGGTAAAGTCTGCACTGGTGATGTGGTCAACTTTTCCATCAACTTTTGAAAACTTCCGTCACATTTCTCTGTCGAAACAAAGGTGTACCATTTCTCGTTAATTGCGTTATAGGTAACGTATTCTTCGAGAAACCCTCGATGAAACTCCGATAATATCCAGCCAATCCAAGAAACTCCTCACTTTACTAACCGACTTAGGTTGTTCCCACCTAAGCACTACTTCCACTTTAGCAGGATTTACTGCTATTCCTTCCTTATTAATCACATGACCTAAGAACTGAACCTCCTCCAACCAAAACTCGCACTTAGAAAACTTGGCATACAACTGTCTATACTTCAACACCTGCACACTATTCTCATAGTCCTCATGCTCTTCCCGTGTACGGAAATAGATAAGGATATCATCTATAAACACCACCACAAACTTCTTGAGGAACGGTCTAAAGATATTGTGCATATAATTAATCCATAAACACTGCTGGAGCATTAGTCACACCAAAAGGCATAACTAAATACTCATAGTTTTGTACCTCATTCTGAAAGAAGTCTTGGTTATATCCTCCTTCTTCACTCTAATCTGATGATACCCGGACCTCAGATCAATCTTGGAAAATACCAAAGCTCCCTTTAATTGATCAATCAGATCATCTATCCTAGGCAACGAATACTGATTCTTGATCGTTACCTTGTTTAATTTTCTGTAATCAGTACATAACCTAGCACTTCCATCCTTCTTCTTTACAAACAACATCAGAGCTCCCCACGGTGAAACACTAGGTCTGATAAACTCTTTCTTCAACATATCATCCAATTGTTTCTTTAACTCAGCTAACTCTACGGGTGACATCCGATAGGGTGCTATAGATATAGGTCTTGTCCCTGGTATGAGATCTATGGTGAACTCCACTTCCCTATCTGGTGGCAAACCTGGAACATCGGGAGGGAAAAACTCAGGAAATTCTCTCATGATAGGCATAGAATCTATACTCAAAGTCTCCTTAGCTTCCACTGAACAAAGCATCACGTATAGCTGAGAATCATCACTCCTCATAGGTGCTCCTTCATTGGAAGATACTATGCCAGAAGGCTCAAGAAATGTCAACGTCTTGCTAGAACAATCTAACACTACATGGTTGGCCGAAAGCCAATCTATGCCAAGGATAACATCTATCTGCTTCATAGGCAAACAGACAAGACCCACAAGGAATGTCCTATTCTCAATAACTATAGGACACTGTAAACAAACAGACATGGTAGTCAAGGAATCATTGGTCGGGGTTGATACTGTAAGGGTATAAGGTAACTGAAAAACAGGTAACTGTAAACGATCCACACACTCATGCAAAATAAATGAATGTGTAGCATCTAAGTCAACCAACACACACGAGAGTCTACCAGATATCAAGCACATACCCTGGATAAGATCTGCATATTGAGAGGATTTAGATTCCTTCACGGTAAACACTCTCCCTGTGGCCTGAGGTCTGGCCATCTGCTGTCCTTCTATTGGAACGCCTCTCCCAGCTCCACCTCTCTGAACACTGGCTCCTCTACCATCAGCTACCGGTTGTTGCATAGCCCGCTGTCTACAATCACGAGCCATGTGACCTGGTTTACCAAAGATATAACAAATAGGTCTCTCTCTGTAATCTCTCACATAATGCGGTCACCCGCATCTGATACAAACGATACCTCTCTGTTTCTGGCCTGCTCCACTAACTGGTACTGAACAAACTGGTAATGGTGCAGATGTCTGAACAGTCTGTACAAGTCTAGTATATGGTCCCTGCCTCCCCTGGGAACCACTTCCTCCTCTCCTCTAACTCTGAGTACCTAATCTACTAGGGCCTCCACTCATTTGATGCCTCTACTCAGCAGCCTGCCTCTGATCTATACCCTCTATGGCACTGCATCTCTCAACAAACTCTGGAAAACTCTGAATATCAAGTGGCATTATAGCTCTCTGTAACTCATGCCGCAATCCCTCTTCAAATCAACTGCAATGCCAATCCTCATCTGGGAACCTCTGATAAAACTCTGAAAACTGAATCAGAGCCTCAAATCGTGCTGCTTAATCTCCGACAGACATGTTACCCTTCCGAAGACTCATAAACTCTATTTCTTTCTCACGTCGAACCAAACACGGAAAGTATTTCTCCAGGAAGCACTCTCTGAATAACTTCCAACTAATCAATCTGCCCTCTGCCTCCAATAATCTCCTCTTCCCTCTCCACCAGGCCTCTTCTCCACCAGTCAACATGAAAGCTGCATAAGTCACTCTCTTATCCTCTCTGCAATACATAGTATCAAAAATCTTCTCTAGCTCCTGTATCCACCACTCCACCCTCTCAGGATCGTAGTCACCTTGAAACTGTAGTGGCTTCCCTCAACCTCTGCAGATCTCCTCTGGTTCTACTGCTCCTGCTGCTCCCTAGTCATCTGCATCATCTGAGCATTCTGCTGAGTTTGCTGTAACATAGCAGTAGCAAGCTCACAGATAATCTGGAGAGTCTTAGATGACTCCCCTCCACCACCTACTCCTCCTCCGGTGTTAGAGTCTCTCCGTTGCCACCTCGAGCCATGATCCTATAAAAGAAATCATTAGCTCCCACTTATATGATATATAATACTACATAAAACGGGTATATAAATACTATATGCCATACAAATGTTAATTATCGCCTCCGTACTCACTACCTAACTTCTAAGAATAGTTGTCATCCGATGTGGATTAAACTAAAATGGCTAGTACACGCTAACCTCATAGTCTGAACAGAATCAAACTGCTCTGATACCACCAAATGAGACGCCCCGATGTCCCATTAAAGAAAAACCTAATTAACTAACCTTAATCGTGATATTAACGTTATACGAATATACAAAAAATCATAAATAAATAAACTTTAAATATAAATAACAAAATATAGACATATATAAATACAACCATACTATGCTGATACACTGTAAAGGGTACTCCATCAGTATGGTCCCATAATATGCATACTAATACAAACTGGCAAAAGCAACATGAGATGAAACGCCTCAAGACGACGCACTGGCCCTAGACTCTAAACTTAACTACTAGGGTCCACTGCTCGTCCTCCGGCATCTGGTTCAAAAGAGGTTCCGTCAAGCTCCTCCATAGCTGGCTTCTTCGCAGGGTCTTCTCATTACGATAAAATAAAACATATACATAAAGAAATAGGGAGATAAGAAACATGCTATCATCATAAGTGGAAAAGGTTACATAACATATACACAGTAATAGCACACAGAAATGCATCAAAAAATAAACACATAAATAACATTCATCCTCGAAATATATTATCGTCCTCTACCATTCGTGCTCATGCAACTGATCCTACATGCTAACAGAGCCAACACCTAATCCTGTCACACATTCCTCAATTAATTATACATATAAGTCAATCGTCCAACCAAAGTGTCCATATATATTTGCATTAGTGCACACCCTCATTCTCGTTAGGGTGTTCATTCAATGAATGAGACACACCCCCATTCCCGTTAGGATGCTTATTCAAAGAATGACACTATTCCCCCATTCCCGTTAGGGAATAGCTGCACAATACAAAAGTATCCCCATTCCCGTTAGGATACGGGACGACTCATCTAGAAATATAAGGGTATCACGGTAGTTTTCCCCGATTCCCATTAGAGAACTAACCCGTGACATCTGATAACCGTAAGTGGATACTCTGACTTCGTGTGTTCCACTCACACAGATTGTGATCAAAAGCATGCATCTTTATGGGTCTCACTGACGTATATTGAATCATACCCTAGTACCTTAACCTCTCATCACTATCTCCTAAATATCTCAAATAATATCACATCATCAAAAAATTAATTAATTAGGTTAGTCACGTCTAAATCATATATCATACACTCCTTAACATGCATCGCTCCATAATCTAATATATCACGACCTAGGAAACAACTAAGCATGTTATAGCAGATAAAACATATTATCATCCAATACATGTTATCAACCATAATCATAATAAAATAATAATATAATAATAATAAAATATTCAAATAAACATAATTAGTCACAAATAGCATGTTAATCCAAACAGCACACAACAAACGACTCAAATATGATAAAATTAGACAACCTTAAGTATCCTAAATAAACCTACAATTTCCATATAATCATTGGTACCACTAAGTAGTCACCAAAGTGATATTGATATTTTCAATTATTCGACCACTAGTAGGGTTTAAGTCGCCCTACACCATTAATGTAAAATATTCTACTTAGCCATTTTTGATGATAGGAGGCTTCTTTCTCCCACCTGAGGTGTCATAGGCTAGCTTATGAGCAACGAACGAGGCCTCTCTAAAAGTCCTCAAATCTGCCACGTGAGGTTCTCCTACCTCCAGGGCTGCAAAAATTCACCCGAACACATCATTGTGAAGTACACGTTACGTGTAACCCAAATCTGAAGACGGAATTGAAAATTGCTAAACGGATTGAAAGGTAGGATGATGAAGTAGACGTCGTAAGGATCACAACGGTATAATTGGTTTCTTGATAGGACGAACGGATTGATCAAAAACTCCTCCGAAATTTTCTCTCTCTCTCACTTCTCTCTTCTTTCTTCTCTCTCTCTATACTTTCTTATTTCTCCACTCTTCTGCCATCTTCCATGAAAATGTCCCATTTTTAATTTTTTTTTGCACGTTGGGTGCTCAGCGCCCATGAGCCAGCACTCAGCGCTGGTGGACTGCACCGCCTTACTCCACCAGTGTCTGAGTGACACATGTCATTGTTCCAGCGCTCAGCAACCTAAAAGTTGCGCTCAGCGCCCTATACTGACCAACACTACTGGTTCATACACTTTATTGTGTTCTGAGCTCGTTTTAAGTTCAATTGACCTGAAATTTGAAACATAGATTACTCTATACCTAAGGAATAAGTCTAAGTCCTCACACATGCCTAATATATTCCTCAAAAATAAATTTCCTATTGTGTACTCTTAAGCATTCTAAACGGTATAACGAAAACCCTAGAACATGTTCTCATTCGATTCAACGCCGATTAATCTCGTACTTTCCATGCAAGGTTCCCAATGCCTACAAATGAATATTAGACATTAAATCAAGGTCTTAAACATAGCCATCAAGCATATAAACAATGCCATAAAGCACGGATGTTACAAGATCATCATGAAGCGTAACCAGAACCCAATTTGAAAATATCCTAGGTCTAGTTTAAAGAATTTATACGCAACATAATCAACCTAGTTAGAATACGTTATCGGGCTAGAATGGTCGTGGGCACTCGTAGTTTCAACTATAAATTTGACAAGACTAAATGACAACATCAAAGTCATACCATTGTCAATGAAGAGTGACACTAGAATTGTTTGAAACTTAAAGTGGCACCAAGTACAAGGAAAACTTTATTGGAGGGAGCACTAGAATCACATGAGTATTATTGAAGTGATTTATGATGTCTGAAAGTATATCCTTATTCTAAGGTACCATGCTTGCTATGTATGTGTTTATTTATAAGAAATAGTTCAAAGATATTTTGCGGCAAAAATAGATCCAAAAGACCAAAATCCGGATTGCATAAACTATATTATGATGATTGTGAAAGATAAAAAATTTATGTTCCTCATTCTAGCATACGAAGGAATGCATGTCTTATGCTCTATAAGAAGTAATTCAAATTCATGTCTATGTTGTCGTTGATATATGAAGGGTAGCCATAGTAAATAAAATTTCTAAATACACCGATAACAATGACACACATGATTTCAGGAGCAACTAATTTATTGTTTGAACATTGTTCTATGTTTTAAAGTTTTGGTTTTTGTTAAGAACAACTACGATCTTGTTTCTTGTTTTTTCTCATTTTAGGCTATATTATGTAGAAAATAAAAACATATTAATTTTAGCCCCATGAATACTAAAATAAGGTACACTATTATAGATGATTTATTCATTTTTTCGATAAAGAAGACAATTGAGAAAATCATAATATAAAACAATATGTATATACATACATACATACATATATATATATATATATATATATATATATATATAAATATATATATAATTGATTTTGTTCATAAACTTTTCATTTGAACAAAAAACTAAATTTCGCTTATCATTCCTTAATCAAATCATTCAGGAAAGTGTTTGAGATTGTTTGATTAAAATAACAAAAATAAGAATTGGTCATGGATTGTAGAGTGTGGGTTATCCAACACCCTCCGAAAATTTTGGTGGATCATTTTTTGTTTGAATTATGGTGAAAATATTTTGGAAGTCTTCCCTTTTAGGTAGATTCATTTATTTGAACGATTAATATGCCTAAATTACTCTTTGATTCTCATGTATTTCAAATCCGTATTTCCCACAAAAACTGATCTGTCTTAAGTTCTTATTACAAATAATATAATATCATAAACATACAGATTCTTAAACTCCAGCTTAATTGTGGATGGTCGAAAGACAACTACACGCATTCCAAATTTGGTTATTTCTTTCTAAAATTTCGGTTTCTTTCTTCTTGAACTCTGATGACCTGGTTAATAGAATGTATTCTGTCAAGCTATCATGGCAAGGTTCACCCATGTCATGAACAAGATTGAGGCAGCAACTTGCGCTAACTGTCTCATTGCCAAAAAATGTCCCAAAGAATATCTGCTTACGACAAATGGGATGTAACTTAGCTGCACAATCAGACAAGTATTTTGCATATGAAGATATTGGCCTTGGAGCATAATTACTTTCAATATCAGGTCCCTCGGATGGTACAATAACATTGGATGAAACTCTTGCTTTGATCAACAAAGAAGTACTTGCCATAAAGAGAACTATTAAACAAAAGTTGTTGAATGCTGCTATGTGTTTTGGGGATTTAATATTATTGTTGGGTATTGGAAAACTTTGTTGATAACAACAGGTGATTAGTAAGACCATATTTATAGACAGCTCAACATTTCCGTTAACAATTTTTTAACTCTAATGAAAGAAACAAAAATATTCAATTATTCTTTATAAGTTAGTAAACACTAATATTTTGAGTGTTCAAATTGTAACTTGCTCTCATGTTATACTCTTACTATTTAACGTTTGTATAGAAGGTTAAGCTTTTAGGTTTTAAAGTCATATATACTAGCGGTAAAAATGATTGTCACAATAATTTTAAACCAAAATTTTCTCATTTTATAGAGACCAAAATTCGTAATCAAATTTCTTTTCTGCAATTGTGATGTTTTAGATAGATTGTTATTTTCACTTTTTGATTTACTTCAGATATTTCATTAAGTTATGTTTACGTTTTTGAAACAGTGTGACACATGTTACCTTTATCTTTTTGAAAGCATGTATGATTTTACTTATATATTATCATGTACAGGGTAATGGGTGTCACACTTCACACACAACCTCATACTCTCATCCTTCTTCATTAAGAGTACATGCGCTCCCCATGGTGACACACTTGGCCTAATAAACCCCTTATCTAGAAACTCCTCTAATTGTTTCTTAATTTCGCTCAACTCTAAAGGGATCTATGTTAAACTCAACCTCCCTTTTGGTAGTAATCTAGAGACCTCCTTAGGAAATACATCTTGAAACTCACATACAACAACAGGTAATGCCGCTACATCACATTCAACCTCTATCATAGCAGAAAATAGGAGTGTGTATCCCTGAGCTCCTTCAACTAAGCACTTATGACAAGACATAGTGGATACAAGGTAGTTTGACATTGAAGGATCATCTGACATTGGTTGTGGAGCAATGGAAATAGTTCGACTAGAACAATCAATAACAACGTTATTAGATGACAACCAATCAATGCCTAGAATAATATTAAAATCCGACATAGGCAAACATATGAGATCAACAACATATGGCAGGTTTTGATACACTAAAGAACATTTTAAGCAGGCAATGGAAGTAATCAGTTTATCTTTTGAAGGAGTAGAAACACATAAATCAAAAGGCAGTTTAGAAATAGACAACTCATAGTTTTTAACATAACTAATAGGTGTGAAAGAATGTGTTGCTCATGAATCAAACAATATGATAAGCTTCCTATCTTTAATGAAACTTGTACCTTGGATCAAACCATCAGACTCCTTCACTTCCTCTCCTTGGAAGGTGAAGACACTTCCTTGGTTTTGGGGTCTGGGTTTGGACTATCCTCTTCCCTTGCAGACTCTAGAAAAATGTCCCACTTTCCCACATTTGTTGCAGGTGACTTGTGCTGCGAGGCATGTGCTCCATGTTACCACCCCCATTCAAAACACCGGCACCTTTATTTCCTTAAGTCCCTTGAACCTACTTACCCTTAGAGATTGTGGGCACAGGTCGAAGACTGAGCAATCCGATGTCGCATTAAAGAAAAACCTAATTAACTAACCTTAATCGCGATATAAATGTTAAACATACATAATGGAAAAGTGATGGTATTAAAACTATAAACATAAAAGTCATAAACATAAACATCACAGGTTATATACATATATATAACATACACACACGCTGTCAAAGGTAACACATCAGTAAGGCCCCATACAGATACAAACCGACACACTGGTAACTGAAATAAAATACATATAAAAGTCTAAAAAAAGAAGACACCTCATTCCACTCCAAACTAACCCAGCCCCGCTCAAAATACAACAAAAATGGGCTCACCACACACAGCCTATATACAAAAGACGCTCTAGCCTCCACAACCTCTAGCGTGGATATATGGAGCTACCCAAAATCTCCCCACACATGCCTCTGTAAACCTGCCAGGGTGGTCTCTGTGGTGGTGGCCCTGATGCCATCGCCCAGCTGCTAGAAGATATAAAGACAAGGTGGCGCTGATGCATCCTATAATACTGAAGACTTTGGCGATCAATGCCTCTCGGAACCACTCCAACTGGCCCGATAACCTCTGATCTCTAGGCTGCCCACGGATGCGGCTGTGGTCTGGGTGGTGGATGCCAAATTACAGGAAGAGGAAGGCACTTTCCAAGGCAGAAAACTCCAATGAAGCAAGAGTATGATGCCTCCCCGAACCTCATATACACAGTCACTAGGCTAGTATACTCAGAAAAAGGTGGTCGGGTCCACTCTCCATCCTCTCTCGTCATGAAACTCTAACTTAATGGACACCATCACTGGGAACCCTGTAGGCTCCGTCATCCACGAATGATGCAGGTACGACATCTCTATCGATTGGATCTACTTCATGTACAGATAACAAGACATACAAAGAAGGGGTAGGGAGATAAGAAACTATTCTATCATCATGTACGGAAAAGGAATACATAGCATAAAATACAATAACAAACAAAGACATGCATTACATATAGCGCACAGTATAGGTATCAATCATCCTCGAGTTATTGTATCATCCTCTACCCTTACGATCTCATGCAACTAAGCCTGTACGTTGACGTGGCCACCTACAATCCTGTCACCATCCCCCATTCCCGTTAGGGATGTTAGTCAGTCATCCAAGTGGCGCATCCGTAAACACCGGTGCACACCCCCATTCCCGTTAGGGTGCTCATTCAAAGAATGATACTATTCCCCCATCACAATAGTTTCCCCCATTCCCGTTAGGGAACTGACTTATGATATCCGATATCCATAATCGGATACTCTGACCTCGTGTGTTCCACCCACACGACTATGAACAACCTCATGCATTCTATATGAGTCTCACTGACTCGTATCAGGTCATAACCTAATGTCTCAACCGTCCACCAAGCTCATATAATTCCTCAGATCACATCACGAAGCTCATCACATATAAAATAATATTTTATTAGGCTAGGAACATCTAAGTCGTATGTCACAATCTCCCCAACATGAATATCTCTCGACCAACACGTATCATCACCTAGATGCCAACTAAGCATACAAAAGCAAATATAGCATGTTATTACATCGAGCATGTTATACATATTAAAATAATAATAATAAAATATTCACGTATTACAAAACATCACATAAAGCATATTAGCACAACCAAAGACACATCAACCAAATTTAACGGGTAAAATCATACATCCTCGATATTCTCAAAATTAACCTAATGGCGATAAACCTACAATCCCTATATCATCATTGCTACTATGTGGTAGTCGCCAATGTGATATTGACATTGTCGATTACTCGCAACTAGTAGGGTTTTGGTGGCCCTACACCATTATTATATAAAATGCTACTTAACCATTTTTGACGATAGGTGGCTTCTTTCTCCCACCTGAAGTGTGTGTAGCTAGCTCTGGGACAACAAAAGGACACTCTCGTAAAAGCCTCGAATCTGCCATGCTCTAAAAATTCACCTGGATACATGAACATGAAGCAGACAACTTCGATAACCATAATACAAAGACGAAATGTAAAACCGATAATCGAACGAAGAGAAAACCTCAATACCGTCACCAACGACATGTCGGCATGAAAAGGACATAGGATTACCTTAACCGTAGAAATAAAAGACGGATAGGGTTAAGAAGTAGACGTCGCCACGAACATGATGATGTAGTCAGAATCGCGATATGACGATCGGTTAGGTCACTGAGCTCGGGAAGTTTCTCTCTTCTCCTGAACTCTCTCAAGCTCTTTGCTCTCTTTCTCTTTTGTTTTACAAAATGGTAATAATTGAAGTTACCATTTCCTAAAACTTCTTATTTTTTTTCAAAATTCTGATGCCAACGCTCGAGCATAGGAAAGTCCAGTGTCCAAGCGCTCAAGCGTGGCCCGACCAGCGCTCAAGCATTAACCAAAGTCAACTGCTTCAGCCTAAAGGAATTTGTCACGTGTCCTATCTTCGTTCTAGTTTGTGACATGTGCTGCCACTCGTATAGGCAGCTTGGGCACTCGAGCGTGGTCCCCCTACACGCTTGAGCACTCCACACTGGATAGGAAACCCTAATTTGCATACTTGTTCGATTATTAGCCGATCAATCACGTACTTTTCAAACGAGTGTCCAAACACTTAAACATACATCTTAAACACTTAAACAAGGTTCTAAAACAAGGATGTTACATTACTACCCCCCCTTAAAAGAAATTTCATCCTCAAAATTTATGTACCTCAGAAAAGATGTGGATATTACTGCTGCATATCTGCCTCACTCTCCCAAGTAGCATCTCCTATAGCCTCATCCCAACTAACCTTAACCAATGGGATCTGTCTACCGCAAAGTTCCTTAATTCTTCTATATGTGATCCTAACAGGTAAAGCCTCATACTCTAGATTATCTCGTAGTTATATAGACTCGGGCTCAAGTACATGTGAAGGATCAGGATAATACTTCCTCAACTGAGAGACTTGAAAGACGTCATGATGATTAGAAAGGTTAGGTGGTAAGACTATGGTAGGCTACAGGACCAACCCTTCGAAGAATCTGGAAAGGTCTCATGAATCTGGGAGTAAGATTTCTAGACTTGATAGCTCTGCCAATTCCAGTCTTTGGAGTGACTCTCAAAAACACGTGATCACCCACCTGGAACTCTAAGGGTCTCCTCATCTTGTTATTGTAGCTGCTCTGCCTATCCTGAGCTTCCTTCATATTTTCCCTCATCTTCCTAACCTGTTCTCTCATCTGGTGCACCATATCTGGACCCAACACTTGGCTCTCACCAAACGGTGCCATCCCGATATTGCTATGGAAACTATTATTATATGTAAACTCAATCAAAGGCAAGAACTCATCCCAACTGCCAGTGTGCTCCAACACACAGACTCTCAAGAGATCCTCCAATGATTGAATCATCATCTCTGATTGTCCATCGGTCTAGGGATGATAAGCAGAGCTCATCCTCAACTTCGTCCCCAAACCACTGTGCAACTGTCTCCAAAATCTAGATGTAAATCTAGGATCTTGGTCAGAGACAATGCTTGACGGCACACCATACAACCTGACAACCTCTTTGATGTAAATCCGGGTCAATCTCTCTAAACTATAACTTTCACCAAGAGGTAATAAGTGAGCACACTTTCGTCAACCTATCGATGATAACCCAAATCGCATCATGCCTCTATGGAGTTTGTGGTATCCAGCCACAAAGTCCATAGCAATACTATCACATTTTCTCTCAAGTATCACAGACATGTTAGATAAAAGTTATAAGACAAGTTAAACATGTGATATTAGACATGTCATTCAACAATGCAATGCATGTTCAGATTGTCTCTAATATATATAAACCTATCTTCAGCTAAAGGTTTTGTGAAAATATCAGGCCATTGACAAAAGCTAAAACCACACGAACAGGATCAACAATGCGTAGAAAACTAAGGTAAAAACTCATACCATTTCTCCAAGACCTGAGTTTCCATCAAGTTACCATGAAGATATCTGCCCACTATAACTGTTTAAGGTGACCATGTTCTGAGTTCATAGTTTTTGTAATCCAATGCAAGTTCAAAAGCTTTTTAACATTGCTTCATTGTTTTATATGTTACTAACAATGGGAAGTGTCTATGCGTACTCAATTATCTTTGTTTTATTTAGTGTATGCATTGTCTTCTGTTCAGACGCCTGTCAAGCATCTCCTTCCCAATTCCTGTTTAGTGTATTGACTTTTTTAGATTTCAAAACTTGCTTTGTGAAATAACTTTTGAGAACATTATTCAACCCCCTTCGGGTGTTGCTCTTTGTCGTTTCAAAGGCAAAGGGATACAAGGAATGCCTGGTGTATTACGAGGTCATGCTTTATGTAGAATAGATGGTGATAAGGCACTATGATTGCAACATGTAATTTGAAACACACACTAACATAGACACGCATGTATTAGCATATATGTAATCTAAGTATTATATATGCAGTAACAGAAGAGACTTTGTCTCAAATTTAATTGACAAAGTCATAAGACAGTGTTGGTGCTCACACATTCACAATTGTTCTAGGCTTCCTTCAAATATTCGTCCAACATTATAGTCATGTCAAACAATCTTCTAGCTTCCCCTACACCAGAACAAAGATTATATACATGCATCAAATTCATCAAAAGAAGAACCAACCCCTCAATGCGCAACTTAAAATCCAAGGCATGAATTATGTGATAGTTCCACATTTCACCAAAATGTGAGCAAGCAAATATCACATTCATAAGTATTAAATCATTTGGTACCACACCATGAGACCTCATATCCATGAAAACCTCAAGGGCTTCTCCAAAGCAATAGTTTTGCACAAGACCTGGAACCATAATGTTACAAGAGACACGGTCCAACGTAGGACAAACCTTAAACAACAATTGGTCAAAAAATGGAACTGTATTTTGCGTACATGTTGATCAACTGTTCTGAATTAAAAGTTTTGGAGTGGAGACTAAGCTTCAAGGTTAGATAATGGATTTTGTCACCTTGAGAAGACAAGGGAAAGAAGAAACAATACTGAAGAACATTGAAGAAGTCTCATGCGAAGAGGTTAATATCGTCTTGTAGAGATTTCAGGGTCTGGTTAATGATTAACGAAAACACATGAATCTATTTTTTGCTTTAGTACCAACGTACGTAAACCCCATAAATTGCATTCACTAATATAGTTGCCTAACATCACATTTGTGAAGTTGACACAGCGACACACGAGAAAGGGGGTTGAATTGTGTTTCTTAACATTGTTTCGAAAATCCTTTTCTTAAAACCTTTTTGCAAGCAAGAAGGGAAAATATACACACAGATAAAATATCTTTTCAAAGAGTTAACAAACTTAAACCCAAATCCCCATAGTTAGTATAATCAAAAGCTATAAAGAGATAGGGATAGAAGATTCACACAATGATTTATCCTGGTTTACTCTATTCCAACCAAGAGCTACGTCCAATCCCTTCTACTTGAAGGTTTTCTCCACTATAATCCAATAGATTACAAGTATTCAACACCTCTTCAGGCTTACAACAGCAAGTATTCAACACCACTTCAGGCTTACAAGTATTCTTTCCAACCAAGCCTCTTTAGGCTCACTCTAAATTAGAGATATAAGGTTTTGATCTAAGAATCTCACTATGTGTGAGGGTATGAAAGTTTAAGATCAAGGTTACAAAGCAATCTAGAAAAGATTTGATAGAGTTTATGTGCTTTCAATAATTTGAGCTTATTCAGTTTTTGTGTTGTGTATCACCTTCTTTACTGAGGTCGTACAGTATTTATAGAAGGTCTTCAGCTTGAGCTCTCATCTTCTTCAACGGTCTTTCAGAAATGTCAGTTTAGAGATAGTATTTAATGCTAAGATCCGTTGAATCTAATAACTTGATATGATTTTTGCGAAATGAGCTCTTGGTTATCAGAAATGCTTAAAATGGTACTGTCACTTCTCTGTTGTACTGAAAGTTACTTTCTGACTTTCTTTCTTTGTACAATATTCAACTTTACAGCAGCTTGTGTGTCAGAGTACAAAGTTTTGTGTTTTCGATGGTACTATGTTTCTCTTAGCAAGAAACAAAGTTATAACCAATTCAAATAACACAAGTAAAAGACATTGATACCTTCGCTTTAAATAAACAATCATTTGAAATAAATTCACTTTGACTAGACGGGTTCAAATCCAGTATGCCTTTTGGACGCACATTTCTTAACTTTAAAGAGCAACTGGGTAGTCTACTGATTTGGCGTCTAGTTGTCTAACTTAGTGGATTAGTTTAGCTTAGATCTGTTTGTATCAGCTAGTTAACTACTCGTCTAGTTACAAGTCTTTGGACTTGCTATTTTTCCTGATAGATTTTAATAGCTCATCTAGCACTTCTTACAGAAGTATATTTAGACACTCGTCTAGTGCCTTTTAACTTAGCTATTTTTAATGCCTTTTCTAGCGATTACCCTATAGACTAGATTTTTACTATATTCTTTTGAGGGCTCATGTAGCGAGTAAAACTTGGATCCGATAAGCTTTTAAGCTATTTCTAAGGAACTTTAAACTAGTTCCCTCGTCTAGCGATACTGAAAATAGCCCTGTAAACCTAAATAGACAAGTTAGTTCTTAACCTTAACTTTGCCATACAAATTTAATCTTTTTGTTAGCATCAAAACTTAAGAGATTATTTAACCATACCCACTTTGGTTCCAACAATCTCCCCCTTTTTGATGATGACATAAACTTATTAAATTTAAGTGTGCAAAGTCTAAGAGAGCCAAAGAGCTCCCCCTAAGACAAAGCATCCAAAACTTTAACAAGTCTAGCATCAAGCAAGTATGCTCAAACTATATGACAAGTATCGGAACATTTAAAACTTAAGCCTTTTAAACAGGTATCAGAGCAATTTAAAATAGATATCAGAGTTAAATTGTCAACATAGAAATGAAAGCATGCAATCAGAGGAAAAGAGAAGAAAACTAGGGATTAGCAGGTGGAGGAGGAGGAGGAGGAGGATTTTGAGGAGGTGGGGGAGGAGCTGGAAAAGGATGGCCTTGATTTTGTTGGAAGATTGAGAGAAATTGAAACATCTGTTGAATGAGGGCATTGGTTGGCTGGAGAGACTTCTAAACTTGAGCTTCAATCTTCCTAGAAATGATTTCATCAATATCAGGTGGAAGATAAGTTCTGGAACTCTTAGCAGTAGCATCCAAGTTCCTCTGACTAGGCATAGTGCTTAGGGCAAGGGAATGTTGAGCTGTTTTTGGATGAATGACAGCTAAAGCTAGAGGCTGTGAAGTTTGTTGTCCGGATGTTCCTTGTTTGCTCCCAGTCTCAGTCATTTCTTCCTCAAAAGGCTCGGGATTGAATCACAGTATCAACTTTTTCTAGCCCTTCCACAAGTTTTTCTTCCATTTCTTCAAAAAAAGCTTCTGAGATCTACACCGATGGCTCAGGTGTAGGCACATAAGGAACCCAATGAACTTCATCTTCATCGTATGAGGGGCTCCTTTGGGGAATGCCTAAGGTGCCTTCACGAATGTAATATTTGACTGCAGAGAAACCATATATACCTCTTACTGTAGGAGTGGCTTCTTTGTCAGTAGCAGTAAGACCAGAAGACAAAGCTTCCCTGTTGCCAATTTTCACATGGCTTGCCCAATAGCCGCTTACTTCAGTGTTAAATCACTTTTCTGGATCTTCAGCCATAAGCATTTTAATGACTTCCTGGTCTATATGGGCTTCTGAACTTGGCTTCAATATGCATGTGTCAGGCATGGGCATTCTTTGATATGGGAGTCTGAATTTACCATCCTTGTCCTTGTTTAGATCAATCATAAGCAGTCTAGGACAGATTCTTGGAGGTTGCATGCCAACTCTGGTGAATCTGGTTGAGTGATGGAACCAGGTTTGAGGTACAAAACTGGCAGCCCTAATGTATCTTGGCAATACAAACTCAGCGTTAAGATGGGCATATATGATGTGATCACATACATCAGCAAGAGTCCCATACTCTTTAGGATGAACAAACTGCATCCACTTGACATTTCTGTCATGGAAGAATCTTCTATAGCAGTGAGTCCTTGACCTTTGAAATTGAACTTTTTCTTCCTTGACCTTTGAAGGCACATTCCACCAAACAGGAATAATATCCCTATCAACACCATCAGTGTGGGGTTTAATTGGTGGAAATTTGACAAGGTTAGGGTAAATTTACGTTGGAAGGATTTTCTTTTGGGGTAGATGGCTTAAGAGTGGTCCATTGGCAGTATAGTGCACAGAAGGAAGAGGTGCAGAGGGTTCATAAGGAATGCCAATATAGCTCCTAGGTATAACAACCTCAGGTTCATATTCATACTCTGCCATATGGTAAAAAGGTCTAGGTTCAGGGGTAGGAGAGTAAGTATGGTATAGGATTCTCCAATCCCTTTTTACTTTGGCCCAGCTCTCAGCGTTGCCATCATAAAGTATGGAGGGGTCAGTGTATGGGAATTGGATTTTGGGAAACTTAGGAAAAGGAGCTCTTGGATTGTTCCCAAACTCATCTGGTTGATTGAACTAGGGATCATTAGAGGGGATGATTAATTGAAAAAGAGGTCTAGGTGGAGAGGTTTGAATGGATGAGTGTGCAGATAGGCCTTGTGGTGATGTTTGTGGTTCAGAAGTGTGTTGTGGTGAGAATATATGTTGGGGTGAGGAGTGTGGTTCATATGTATGTTCATATTGGTGTGAGGTTGGGTGTTGGTTGAGGTGGAGGTGTTTGGCTTTGTGCTTGTGGTTGTTATGGTGTGGTGGTGTTGACAAGAACATTAACACTATCTACTAAAGCAGCAACAACATGTTCTATAGCAGATGGTGCAGGTGGAGTTACCTCAGGAGTCACATATGACTTAGCTTTTCGAGCAGGTTGCCTAGCTCTGGTAGGCACTGCAATAGATGGAGCAGCTTGCTTCTGCTTCTTCAACACAGAGCCAATAGGTTGATTGTCTTCATCATCATCTTCATTATGAGACAGAATCACCTTCATAGTTATTTTCTGCCTTTGATAAGTTTGGGGTCATCAGCCCTTGGTTCCTTGATGGCAACCCCAGCAGAGGGCATTCTTGCAGCAGCTAGACGAGTTGATTTAACATGTCATCCATCCGGCTTCTTCTTCATGGCTTGAGCTTCAGCTTCATTCAGCTCAATTTGTTCCTCCTTCACTTTCAACAGTTCTTCCTTTCTGGCTAATTCTACTTGAATTACTGGATAAAGCTTCATGTTGGTCAGGTTCATTTTACTAAACACAGCAGGGGACATGCCCTTTTCCTTGAGAATAACAACTTGTTCCTCAGAAGTCTTGGCTTCCAACATGGTATATAACTGTTGAGACTTGAAGATCTTTGAGAGGAGATGACAAAAGGGTATGGCAGAAGCCTTTTCTTTGTGTACAACATATTCCCAGAAACTGTTAAACAGAATGTGAGGCAAGTTGACCTGAGTTTCACTCAGGAGATGGCATAGGCAAAACTTGTGAAGAGTAGAAAGGTTGTGTTTTGACCCAGCCTTGTGCCGAACATACTTGTTCATAATTTAATGAAGGATACGAGTTTCATACTTCATTTCAACTGCCTTCCATGAGTGGGTTCTCATACTTTCAACTCTCATCATAATAAAAGGAAATAGTTTCTTCACCACATAACCCTTCTTCCCATTTCTCGGTCAGGATTAATCCCACTTGGGAGCAATGAACAGCTATGGCAATAGTCGCTTCAGAAACTATCACTTCAACACCCAAACCAATAGCTTTTACCTCAGACTTAGAAACATTTGGGTTCTTCCAGAAGGCTCTGATCAGGTCTGGATACACAGACTTTCTTGATGAACAGTCCTTCCCAACCAGCAGCTCTAACCTATTGACTTAAATCCACGTTGTATTCCTTCAGAATATTGAAATCGAAGTGATGCTCTACTCCTATTTCCAGAGCATTGACATCATATGCAGAAGAGGAGGCCATTGTTGAAGGTTAGAAGGTAGGAGAGACGGAGAGTTTTCTTCATAGGAGAGGGTTAGGTTTCAGAGCAAATGAAAGGTTTTTCAAAAAGGGAGGGAAACTTTAAGAAGGTTTCAAAGATGAAGGTTTTCTTTTGAAAATAATTTTTTAAAAAAAATAAAAGTAGACGTGTGAGAAAACTTGCATTTAAGGCTGACACGGCGCAGGTTTCTTGAAACCATAAAAAGTAATTTGTACTTATGATGGAAATAACTGACTCAGCAGAGAGAATTTTGAAATAAATATGGCTTAATACATACTAAATGCATACAATTAATGGAAAATCATAGACGAGACAGATAATAAATATTCTCAGGCATTGGACAAGACATGCAATAGACGAGCACTTAACATACAGTAGCCGACCATGATTGGAAGACATATCAATCCACACATATCATGTTAAAATGCTTTTTAATAAAAACAAATCTGTCATCGGCTAGAGGTTTAGTAAAGATATATGCCCATTGATGGTCAATATCTACAAACTGTATATCAAAAACACCTTTTTGCACATAATCTCTAATAAAATCATGTTTAATCTATATGTGTTTAGATCTTGAATGCAAGATTGGATTCTTAGATAAATTGATTGCAGCAGTTTTATCACACATTAGTGGAATACTACTTACTAACACATTATAGTCCTCCAATTGATGTTTGATCCAAAGGAGTTGTGAGCAGCAGCATGCAGCAGATATGTACTCAGCTTCAACAGTTGATAAGGCAATGGTGTTTTGTCTTTTTCTTGACCATGATACTAAGTTTACTCCAATGAAGTGACATCCTCCACTGATGCTTTTTCTTTCTATTCTATCTCCATCATAGTCAGCATCACAAAAACCAACTAATATGTAATCATCATTCTTCTTAAAGCACAAACCCAGATTAGTAGTACCTTTCAAATATCTAAATATTCTTTTTACTGCAGATAAGTGAGATTCTCTTGGATCAGATTGAAATCGAGTACATAAGCAAACACTGAACATAAAGTCAGGTATGGACGCAGTAAGATATAAAAGAGATCCTATTATACCTCTATATACCTTTTGATCTACCTTTTTATCTTTGTCATCCTTGTTCAGTATGAACATGGGATGCATAGGAGTGTTCATTGGTTTAAAATCATCCGTTTTAAACTTCTTTAAGAGTTCCTTTGAGTACTTGGTTTGATGGATGTACACCTGGTCCACTGTTTGTTTTACTTGAAGTCCAATTAAGAATTTGAGTTCTCCCATCATGCTCATTTCGAATTCCTTTTGCATTAACTTAGAAAATTCCTTGCACGTAGATTCTTTAGTAGCACCAAAGATTATGTCATCAACATAAATTTGCACAATTATAAAACTAGACTTGTTGGATTTTCAAACCAAGGTTGTATCAACATTTCTTCATCTAAATCCAGTGTCCATTAGAAATGAACCTAGCCTTTCATACCAAGCTCTTGAAGCTTGCTTAAGACCGTATAAAGCTTTATTTAGCTTATATACATGTTCAGGATGGGTTTCACTTTCAACCCGAAGGTTGCATTCCATATACTTCCTCATTTATAAATCCATTTAAAAATGCACTTTTCACATCCATTTGATAAAGCATGATATTATGATGTGCATCAAATGATAATAAGGTGCGTATTGCTTCTAATCTAGAAACTGGAGTAAAGGTTTCAGTGTAGTCTATACCTTCTTCTTAAGAATAACCTTGAGCAACTACTCTTGATTTATTCCATGCCATTTTACCATTTTCATCAAGCTTGTTTCTGTAAACCCATTTGGTTCCAAACACTTATTTGTTTTTAGGCAGAGGTACAAGAGTCCAAACTTCACTTCTCTCAAATAGGTTCAGCTCCTCTTGCATGGCCATAATCCAACCCTCGTCTAGTAGAGCCTCGTCTATTGTCTTTGGTTCCAACTCAGAGACAAAGGCAGAATCAGCTTGCTCTCTAAAAGTTGATCTGGTTCTTAGCCTATCACTAGGACTAGCAAGGATTTGTTCTTGAGGATGATAAGTTTTGAAGTGCCATGACCTTTGAGCATTGTCTTGTTGCGAATTTGAAGCTCCTGAACCATTCTGATGATCGTCTACAAAGTCATCAGTCTTGATATTTACTGGATTTTTTGAATCTTTGAGATTCAAATCTACAAAAGCTTCATCTAGCTCTGATAAATTCTTATCAAGATGTTTGTAATCAAACTTAACATGTATACATTCTTCTACAACTAGAGTTCTAGAATTATACACTCTAAAGCTTTTGGACGACTCAGAATATCCTAACAGTATTCCATTATCTACTTTAGCATCGAACTTACCAAGTTTATCTTTAGTAATTAATATAAAACATTTACAACCAAAAGGATGAAAATAAGATATGTTGGGTTTTCGTCCTTTCCACAATTCATAAGTAGTTTTATTCAGAATTGGTCTAGTGTATATTCTGTTCTAAATGTAGCAGACAATGTTAATAGCTTCAGCCCACAAGTGTCTAGGAACGGAGTTGTCATTGAGCATTGTTCTAGCCATCTCTTGAATAGATCTGTTCTTTCTCTCTATCACACCATTTTGTTGTGGTGTTCTAGGTATTGAGAAGTTGTGAAGAATAACACTTTCCTCACAAAACCTTTCAAATAGCTCATTTTCAAACTCTCCCCCATGGTCACTTCTGATTGAAGTGATACACATGCCTTTTTCATTCTGTTCACGTTTGCAGAATAAAGAAAAGACCTTGAATGATTCATCTGAAATAGACAACTATGAACACGAGAAGGGGGGTTGAATTGTGTTTATCATATTTTAGAACTAAGTTTTAAACTTTTTTCAAACAAAAGCTAGGTTCAGATAAGTGATTTCACAAGATACAGACAAGTGACCTGTCTGATCAGTTTTTCACAGAAAATAACATAAACATGCAAGATTAAAACTGTTGGTTGTAGCTTATTAATACTAAAGAAGGGGCGTTGAATTGAGTATGGATACTTCTAAAAACTTTTCCCCTTTTTTGAAAAAACTAATTCATTTCTTTAACTTTGAAAAGGTTTTTGTCAACCAACAAACCAAAAAGTGTTTTTGCAAAAGTAATTAACACAAGACTTGGAATTTAACAAGAAAGATTAACAAAGAGATTGATTTTAGATATGAACAGAGAAAAAATATAAATCGAGATTTTATCCTGGTTCAGCTACCTCCCCTGGTAACCTACATCCAGTCCCCACATTACTGTGAGTTTCATCCATTAAATCAAATATCAATTACAAGATTCTTTACAAGCTTCAACTCTAGGTTCCTTCTACCCAATGATAGCTTTTCCAGACAAAGCAATCTTGCAATTCTCAAGAGTCCCTTCTACAAAGCAATCAAAGGTTCATTCATTCATGTTGTCAAATAATCAAAATATGGAATACATTCAATGATTTCAAGATGAAATAGCAGAAAATGAAAAACAACACGCAATCAATATTCAAAATACCATTTACAAACACATTAAGACACCCTAGAGCTAAGCATCTTCATTGTTCCTTGTGTCTTCAGTGTGCTGTGAGGTTCCAGCTGCTTGTTCTTCAGGAATTGCTTCCTTTTCAAGTGCAGTAGCAGCAACCTCTCTTGCCATTTGCACAACATCTTCATAAGTTGGAGTAACTTCTGGAGGTGGAGGTACAGTGATGGGAATCCCCAGGTGTAGATGCGCAGTAGCCATCTGCCATTCAAGAGTATTGAGTTTTAAACTCATATAGTCCAATGTCCTCTTGATCATCAAGTGTTGCTTGTAACACCCCGATTTTTCACTGCTTTCTAATATCGGAAATTTATATAAATACGTTTATATATTTATCTGAGACTTAGAAAATTCTTTTAATTAAACTGAAACCTTATTTACACTCTACTTTACCGTAGAGAGTTACGATAAAAATTTAGGTTGAAAAGTCAGGTAAAACCCGGTCTGTGAATTTCACTGATAGTATAATTATACTGCTCAAAAAACCTAATTTTGACTCATGAACGAAAAACTTAAGGTTTTTATTTAATTTCTAATGTTTTTGGTTATTTTGAAATATTTCACTAAAAAGTGAAATATTTTATTTTATCCGGGCGATATCTTAATCGGGTAAGCGACGGAACTGAATACGGGATTTACGGGAGCCGCTACGGGATAATGTCAATGAGTCATTCAAGATGACTCACCCATGTGAAGCATTTATGATTCACATGGCATCATCATTACCAACTATAAGGAAATTGCACTTAGGTCCTTAGACTTTTTCTATTTTACAATTTGGTCCTTATAACTTAATTGCACTTTAATCCTTAGGAAAAACAAATTCCTTGCTCCTTGGTCCCTCTTTTTGGCGCAACCACCCCAATAAAAGCCCTCCATCACATTCCATTTTCTTCCTATTGTCTTTTGTTTCAAAAACTCATAAGTCATAAGCTTTCCTACAAGCAATTTGTGAAGCAAGTCCTTGGATCTTCACTTGTTTTTGATATTCAAGAGGTGAATCTTACTCTCCTTGCCTAATCATCTTCATGTTCATTAAGAAATTTCATGATTCAATGCCTTGTTCATCCATGATCATCACTTTTACATTCTTAGATCTAGAAGTTTGAAATTTTCTAGAAAATCATAGAAAAATCCTAAAAATATGAAACCAATTTCTATGTTCCCATTATCATACATATGTTCGTAATCCTAGAGATTGTTGTCAACAAAGTTTTCCTCCTCATTTTTATTGATATGGCCGAACCTTAGGTGATGGTGTTGGAGGAAGATTTTGTTCATTTCCTTTTCACAAATAATCTTGTATATTATCTTTCTAGTATGTGTTCATGTTGAATCCAAGCTATTTAATCAAAAAAAAAAATTCTTTAGCTTCATTTACCTATCATGGCCGAACCTAGGTATTAGAGGGTTTGGAAGTTTTTGATTCAAACTTTGTTGATTAATCACTAATCTATTGTCTTAAGTACTTAGGATCATTAATCCAATGAATTAAGAATTTTAGAAATTTTTAGCACCAAAAACCTCTTAAGGTCGTGACCTATCATTAGGGAATAGGTGATTTTATTGGCTTGTTTGTGATTGGTTGATTGTGTTTGTTGAAGGTTAAGTGTATTGATAATATATGAGTCGTGAAATCAGAGTTTGACGTACGTTCGAGGAAGGAGATCGGAAGATAAATTATTCAATAGGTAAGAGGGGATTTCCTGAGGGATCTTCCGATGGCTACATGCCATCTGTGTTGGTCTATATGATTTATCTGTGGTTGTGGTGTATGATTTGTTGTTGTGGTGTTTGATTAAAGTGTGTTATTTATCTGTGTTTGGTTATCTGCATTTAATTATTATTTGCAGTTATATATTGTGATGTTGTGATGCATGATCTGCCTGGGAATATTGTTATGATGTTGTTGTTGATTGTTGTTTGAGAAGCCAGACAGTAGTCAATGCCCAATCAATTAATCAGATAAAAGCTTTAAGAAGACTTTACGAGGAATATTCAATAGTTAATTGAGAAATGTTGGAAGATATTATGATTTAAAATAATTATTTCAGAAAATAAGGATTATTTGAAAATATTATTATTTTAATGATTTATTAGAGTAAAAAAAATTTATGAGTCACAGTGAGGACGTAACCGTGAAATTTTTTTTTTTGTACTGCAAATTTTTACGTAAGAAATTTTGTAATATTATAAAAAGTTATTTTATGAAGTTAATTTTCAAAAATAACTTAATTATGATTTTCGAAAAATTGTTTGAGTGGAAAAGGCTAAGATTTGGCTTAAATGACTTTAAAAATGTTTAACGACTGCAATTTGGAAAAGTATCGATGGCAAGTGTTTCTAAAACGACAGTACATGTTTTAAACTAAGTTTGAGCCTCAAGTGACTCTCTTTTTGAAACATGAAGTTTTCAGAAAAGATTTTAGTATCTAATGATTTTATAAAAGAATTTCCCATTTGAAATGATTTTATAAAAGAATTTCCCATTTGAAATGATTTTCCAAAATCAAGTTTTATGCCAACAGTGTTGGTAGTGATTTTGAACTTAGTAACCGAGACGTCGGAGTACTAGTGTTCTTGCAGTGTTTTGGACTTTGTGTCCCTATTTTGGTGTAATTAACGTTATTCATAGTGAACATTATTTTCTATTACCACGAACCTAAGCCTGATGCATCGGTCTAGGGTTTCGTGATTGAGCACCCGGACTTTGAGTCCTGTGTTAATAATAAAAGACTTAAGATATTGAAAACGGGGAATGGTCGAAAGCTTTTGAGCTTCGGCAAGGAAAGATTTAACACGAAAAAAAATGCCGAGAACAAAATGTTTTACATGCATTTTAGGCAGACGTGCCTATTTGTTAATCATGATATCATGGCGATATTCATGAATCGATGTATCATTGTGCCCTGGTTGGACAATGAAAACCATATTCGGTGATCACTTCTCCTTAAATTGGATTGTGTGCAGTGGTAACCATATTCAGTGATCATTGTGCCTTGTGTTGGACAGTGTGTTATGGTATTTAATGAGTGCCTTATTGACCATCGAGCTTGATCAACTCACCTCGACGTTGGGATATCTCATGAGATTAAGTATGAAATTAGATGATGAATATGAAATGTTCATGCATAGTTTTTCAAATGATGATTTTTGGGGTATGAAACCCATTGAGAAACTATTTGTCTTATTATGAATGCTTAGGTTGTTATTAACATGTATATGTATATATGTTTTCTTTTGTGTCTCACGTGTAGTTGTCACGTTAAATCCATATATTGGTTTCTCACTCTTGCATGTTTTATTGCTGGTTTTTCTATTTGTGCATATATTTATATCTGAGTCCAGATGAACCACTCAAGGGAATTGACGACTACAGGAAGAAGTTTCCTTAGTTCGGAGCAGATTGATGTTTGTTTTTACTGTGATAGCTACTGTCAGTTGCGACCAGCTTAGGTTTTGAATTATATTATGTTTTGGAAGAACCTATACTTAGTAAGGTCTAGTTGTGTAAACAATTATGATGCAGTATAGTTACATGAGGTTATATATACATATCTATCCATATACGGTTATGTTTACGTTGTTGTCGTGGTTGTCGAAAGGAAAAGGAAAAAAAAAGGGAAAAAATTTTATCACCGTTTTGAGGAATGTCAATAACTTAAAAATATTATTTTCCGAAAGCAACCAGCGAAATAAAGTTTTATTTTTCACAACGAGTTATTCATGTAATGACCCAAGGGGGGTGTTACATTGCTTGTATTGCATGTTTTCAAAAACTTCCACCATTTTTATTAGCTTGCCCATCTTGTCATTCAGCTCATTGTTGTCCATTGCAGCTCTTGGTTCTTCACCAGCTATCCTCACCCACTCTCCATTGACCTTAGCTAGCTTCATCTTGCTAATGGTCCCCTCATCAAACTTGTGAGTGGCCTACCTAGCCTGGAATCTCTCTTCATTTTCCATTGAGACTTCAAAGTGCTCAAACAGTTTCACCACCAATCCAGGGTAGGGTAAGGTAGCTCCACTTATTTTGCAATCTAGCATATGTCTTGCAACGATGTAGCTCCAGCTTAGCTGCTTCTTCTCAATCATTGCCCAAAGCATCAGAATTTCATTATTTTGCAGAACAGCGTGATTTTCGGACCTTGGCAAAAGCATCCTGCTTAGCACATATTGCAGGAGCCAGTGCTTGATATGCATGGAACTGATGTTAATCAATCTTCCTTCTGCTGCATTCTCAACCAGCAGCTCCTTTCTAGCCTCTTCTTTATCAAATGCTTTAATCCAAGCAATTTCTGGTCCAACTCCAGCCATGTTACTTCCATGATAATCCAAACCAGTGAATTATGAGAACTCATCAAAGGTCATCTCAATTCTCTTGTTCTTTACCTCAGCAGAAAATCACTCACTATCCATCTCAAAAGTGCAGTAAAATGCTTTGATCAAAAGAGGATTGATATCACTCTTGATTTGAAGGAAATTACTCAATTCGTACTCCTCTAAAATATTATGGAATTTAAATCCATTTGCCTCAAAGTAATTGAAATCCATAGTCCTAGCTTCATGATTATCTCTATGCTTGAAATCAATCATGTACAACATAATGTATTCTTCATCAAAGAAATACCTCTTAAGAAGCTCCTTCTCAGTGACCAAATCATCATCATCTTCTTCTTTCTCTGTCCTCTTTCTCTTCTTTTGAACAGCTTTCTTTTTAGGTGTTTCCTTCACCACCTTCTTCTTCTTCTCTTACTTCTTAGGTGCTGGTTTTGAAGACTCAGCCACCATCTTTCCTTTATCTTGCTTCTTCTTAGCAAGTTCCTTGATAGGAAGCTTATCTAGCCTTTGAGAGGTTTGGGTTTTCTCAGGGTCTTACCTCTTAGGAACTGAAGGTGTAGCTATGGAGGAAACTTGTTGAGGTGTAGAAGATTGGGTTGAGGAGGAAGATGTGGAGTTAAAGGGGACAGGTGTAGAGGGTGCAGTTTGCTTCACACGAGCCATTGGAGTGATTTTTCGAGCTCTGCTGGGGTTTGGGTATTTAAAAGTTTGATTTGAAATGTGAAAATTTTGGAGGGAGAGGCTGGAAATATATAGACCTAAGTGAGTCAATAGATTGCTCAATCGATATATTAAAGATTTCTTCCTAGTTAACATATGAGCCAATCGATGTACATAGCATCAAGATTGAGATTTTAAGTCTGTCAATCGATGTCTCAATCGATGCATGAGCTAAGTTAGCGAGTACCACGTTTTGAAAACTTGAACTCAATCAATGTGCCAACAGATGTACAGGTGATAGTGTGATTTTATATCATGTTTCCTGCACACTTTTGCATGCATTTTTCATATAAATTAGGCATTCTTTATTTGATTTTAGTTAGTTTTTCCCTTGGAACGGGTGAAGCGGTTTCTTGGTGTTGTTTTGCAGGAATTTGAGGAAAAATGCTCAGAATTAGCCATGATGGAGCTTGGATGAAATAGAGCTTGAAAAGTGAAGAAAATGAGCCAAGCAGAGCCCATCACGGCCTGGCCGTGATGACCATCACGGCCATGATCAAGAAAACTGAGAAGATTGAAGGCAAAAGTCAGAAGCTGTCACGGCCTAGCCGTGATGCCCATCACGGCCGTGACAGGCCAAGCAGAACCGATCACGGCCTAGCCGTGATGAGGCTCACGGCCGTGATGCTCCAAATTTGAAAGCGCGCCCATTCCAGAACACGTCACGGCCTGGCCGTGATGGCCATCACGGCCGTGACGCGTGGCCTCTCTATAAATATGAGCGCAGAAGATAGAAACAAGGGAGCTGGGAACCCTAGTGGAGACCAGAAACCATCAGAAAAACAGGGACTTTTCACCTAGGAGCACTTTTACCCTAGGAAGACCTTGGAGGCTGCGGCTAAGGAATGATTGGAACCCTAGAACGGAGTTGCTGGGAGGGGCTGCTGTGACGATAGTGGAAAGCTCCCATGGAGTTTCTTCTCTCCTCTTCTCCTATTTCTCTGGTTTTCGCTTTCTCTTTTATGAGTAGCTAAATCCCGTTTGTTGGGATTAGATGTAATCAAACTGATTATTATGTATTTTCCTTGACTGATTATTCTGTGTTCATGCCTTCGTATTAGTGATTGATTTTCCATGCTTAATGCTTGTTGTGGCTAGCACCCCCATGACTCGATTAGTGTTTTGGTATGCAATTGGGAAATTCGTATTAAAACCGGAACTGAATTTAATCACCTAGTAACCCTTGCATCTAGGAATGGAGTTTGGTTTACTAGTAATCACGTAATCCCTAATCCTAATGCAAATTCATTAATCTAGGCCACCTAAGGAATTAGGGTCTATTAGTGGATTTAGGCTCTTGCCATCCGAGGAATCGGGGCTTGAGTAATTTAGTGGATTGATTTTAATATTTGAAGCATGAATGGGAGGTATCTAGTCCTGGTAGTACATGAGGCAGAGGTTTGGTGAAATCTGATCCCAACACCTCTTTCTGCACTCCAAGTGTTTGTTAAAAGTCCCCAAAAAGCCAAAAATATTTTATTCCTTCTGTTTTGTTTATTTTAAATTCTCTACACAGTCTAGATAGTTGTTGAACTTGTGAATTGGTAATTGACATCCAATCCCCGTGGATACGATAACCGGTCTCACCACCGTATTACTTGTACGACTGGGTATACTTGCCCAGATCCGTCGACAAGTTTTTGGCGCCGTTGCCAGGGACTGGTTTTGCCAATATCATTAGTAACAAAGGAGGCAGCTAATTTAGACATTTCTATCTTTTATTTTTCTGTATATATATTTGACATTTTCTCTGTACAGATTTGATTTTTTTTCTTTTGAGTGTTTGTTTGTGCAAGGGTGAGGAAACTCATGGACTATCATTACCATCCAACTTGGGAAGCTCAACTTGACTGGATCGTGTTTGATGGTATCACTATTAAGCACGTGAAGATTTACTCCAAGGAGTAATGGCAGTCCTATTTGTCATCCTTGCAACCACCACCACACTTCGAGCTGGATCCTGATTTGCTAGAGATTCTTTGGGATATGGATGCTTATCCTCTGAGATTGAGCATAGAGCATAGCCAGGAGGACATTAGTTCCATGATTCAGAGGGCTGAGATGCGAGCAGGGAAAATGCTAGTAATATAATGGCATCACTAAGCGACATCTTTCAGAAGTTGGAAGAACAAGCCAGTGAATTCTGTAAGTTACTAGCAGAAAAGCCACATGGAATTCAAATTGAAGAGAATCTATTGGCTAGCATGGACATGATTGGAGATGAAGTGGTGGTGGTAGAAGAGAAACAAGAAGAGGAATGGGAATGGAAGGAGCAAACACCGTTGAAAGCTGCTCTAGAACAATATTCCCAAGAGCTATCCATCTCTGAGACCAAAATCAGAACCAATTATGACAGTATCGAAGCTGTGATGTAGAATTTCAAAACGCAAGTGGAGGAAATCTGCAAACAGCTAGTACAAGAGTCACATGGAGCGCAAATTGAGCAAAATCTGGTTTTGGGGATAGTTCAAGATGAAGACGAAGTGGTGGTGGATTCCACCATGCTTTCTAAGGAATCTGAATTTTCTGCGTTGGACAAATATGTTGGCTTACATGCATGTGTGGACGCTGCAAAACTAACCCCTTCCACTTGTCTGTCAAATTTCCTCCTGAAGACACCGTTTGACTCGAGGGAAAGTGAATCCATTACTGCAGTTACAAAGGTCAATGGAGTTTTCACACACTGGCTAGGTGGGATTGTGGCTAGAGTCATATTACTACTGCAGTCGCCACTCCATAAACCATGGGATCCGGGTGGGGGATCTTGCATCTTGAGCACACCTTGGTCCTTATACCACAGGCTTTGGGATCCAGGTGGATGCTTCTAATGAGTCAAGCTAGTGACGTTAAAGAAGCGCTTATTGGGAAGCAACCCAATTTTTCATTTCCTTTTTCCTTTTGTTTTTGATTTTTAACTCTTGAATAATTTGAGAATATCAAGAGTTTTCTTTTACTAATAAAATTGCCAAGTGATTTCAGGGAAAGAAGGAAGGGAGAGCAAGAAGACAAGAAAAAATAGCAAAGGCAGCAACCATCACGCCCAGGCCGTGACACTAGTCACGGCCGTGATAAGATAATCGTTAAGACCAGAAAGGATCACGGCCCAGCCATGATCCACATCACGAGCGTGATGAGAAGGCCCTGAAGAGCATAGAGCATCACGTCCTAGCCGTGATGGGGTTCACGGCCGTGACAGGCCAACACCCATGGATCAGAATTGATCACGGCCTGCCCGTGGTAAGGCTCACGGTCGTGATGCATTTCCCAACAAGTTTCTGACTGGAATGAGAGCCAGCACCCGCTACCGCCTCGGTAAGTCATTCCATTTTTCTCCTCTCTCCGACTTGATTGTTTACATTGGGGACAATGTAAATTCTTAAGCTTGGGGTAGGGGTATTTTGCATTTGCATTTTGCATGTTGCATTCATTTAGGCATAGCTTTTCATGATCACATTATTAGATTGCCCCTTGCTTTGATTATGCATCCGATTGTGAAAACTTAGTGCCAATTTAATTGAGATAACGAATTTTTGAACCCAATTTTTTATTCTTGTGATATGGCTACAAATGAAAATTGCTTGAGAAAATCTGTAATAGTTGATAATTAGCATGTGGTTCAGTAGATTTGTGTTTCTCATTGATTTTTGAACTGCTAAATGTGAGATTTTGAGCCAAATGGGTACTCACCAAATCTACCCCATTCTTTGTGTTAGAGTGTTATTCCTCTTGGATGTATTTCTCTAGAACTTGACTTGAAACCATTTTGAAGCTTAAAAATTTTTGAAAACATTTTTGAAAATGATTGAGGCACTAGGTATTTTTCCGGCCTTCTGAGCTTTGATTGATGAAATGCTACCCCTTAGTTGCCCAATTTTGAGCCTGAAAGAATAAAAATACTTTTCTTGGTACCTTAAATTACTTTGTTGAATGATGCTTGATAGGACCTTCTAAAGTATTACAAAAGGGTAAAAAGGTAGTTGAAAAAGTATGGGATGAAAGAATCAGAAAAATATTTCTCTGGAGTTGAAAAATTTCCCCTTCTCCAAACAAAAGAAAAACAAAAGAAAAAGAAAAATATATAGAGAAGGGGATGACAAAAAGAAATGAGAAATAAAAGAAAAAGAAAGAAAAGAAAGGTGGAAAAATAAATCAAAACCCAAAAAGGTATTTTAGAAGGTGCATGCTTTGTAATGTTGATATTTTGTTAGCCCTTTTGAAAATTTCCTTTTCCTGATTTCCCCACCTAACGATTAATCCCATGGCCCCGTTACAACCGAAGTAAAGACCTCTTGATTCTTAATTGTTTTCATTAATAAAGTAGAGATTTGGTTGATAGTCAAACCTATGGTAGAATTCATTCCTTGAGGAAAATGGAGCGAATTGTCTTATGTCCCTAACACTTGAGTGAGGTGAGAGAGAGAGCCAAGCAAATGAACAAGCTTGGGGTGATCTTCAGGTGAGCATGAGTGCCCGAATCAGTGAGAATATGAGTCTAAGGAACCTAAGCTTCTAAGTGAACTTGAAATTGATTGTCTCTTGTTGAATTATTTGAAATGCCTGTTACTTGGATCATTTACTCGGGTTCTTGATTCACTATCCATGCACTGAATATTTTGATCTTCTAGCCTTAGTGATTGCTTGAGGACAAGCAATTGAATAAGCTTGGGGTGATTTGATAGTGTGATTTTATATCATGTTTCCTGCACACTTTTGCATGCATTTTTCATATAGATTAGGCCTTCTTTATTTGATTTTAGTTAGTTTTTCCCTTGGAACGGGTGAAGCGGTTTCTTGGTGTTGTTTTGCAGGAATTTAAGGAAAAATGCTCAGAATTAGCCATGATGGAGCTTGGATGAAATAGAGCTTGAAAAGTGAAGAAAATGAGCCAAGCAGAGCCCATCACGGCCTGGCCGTGATGACCATCACGGCCTGGCCGTGATGACCATCACGGCCATGATCAAGAAAACTGAGAAGATTGAAGGCAAAAGTCAGAAGCTGTCACGGCCTAGCCGTGATGCCCATCACGGCCGTGACAGGCCAAGCAGAACCGATCACGGCCTAGCCGTGATGAGGCTCACGGTCGTGATGCTCCAAATTTGAAAGCGCGCCCACTCCAGAACACGTCACAGCCTGGCCATGATGGCCATCACGGTCGTGACGCGTGGACTCTCTATAAATATGAGCGCAGAAGACAGAAACAAGGAAGCTGGGAACCCTAGTGGAGACCAGAAACCATCAGAAAAACAGGGACTTTTCACCTAGCAGCACTTTTACCCTAGGAAGACCTTGGAGGCTGCGGCTAAGGAAGGATTGGAACCCTAGAACGGAGTTGCTGGGAGGGGCTGCTGTGACGATAGTGGAAAGCTCCCATGGAGTTTCTTCTCTCCTCTTCTCCTATTTCTCTGGTTTTCGCTTTCTCTTTTATGAGTAGCTAAATCCCGTTTGTTGGGATTAGATGTAATCAAACTAATTATTATGTATTTTCCTTGACTGATTATTCTGTGGTCATGCCTTCGTATTAGTGATTGATTTTCCATGCTTAATGCTTGTTGTGGCTAGCACCCCCATGACTCGATTAGTGTTTTGGTATGCAATTGGGAAATTCGTATTAAAACCGGAACTGAATTTAATCACCTAGTAACCCTTGCATCTAGGAATGGAGTTTGGTTTACTAGTAATCGTGTAATCCCTAATCCTAATGCAAATTCATTAATCTAGGCCACCTAAGGAATTAGGGTCTATTAGTGGATTTAGGCTCTTGCCATCCGAGGAATCGGGGCTTGAGTAATTTAGTGGATTGATTTTAATATTTGAAGCATGAATGGGAGGTATCTAGTCCTGGTAGTACATGAGGCAGAGGTTTGGTGAAATCTGATCCCAACACCTTTTTCTGCACTCCAAGTGTTTGTTAAAAGTCCCCAAAAAGCCAAGAATATTTTATTCCTTCTGTTTTGTTTATTTTAAATTCTCTACACAGTCTAGATAGTTGCTGAACTTGTGAATTGGTAATTGACATCCAATCCCCGTGGATACGATAACCGGTCTCACCACCGTATTACTTGTACGACTGGGTATACTTGCCCAGATCCGTCGACAACAGACTATGTCAGAGAGTCCAGCAGTAGAAATATACACCAAATCGATGCACAAATCAATGTATAGTGTAAGTCAGTGAGTTTTGAGTTTTGGAAACCTCACCCAATCGATGTTACAATCAATGTATACACAGGGTTAGTATTTTTAACCCAATGTAAATCAATGTATCAATTGATACATAGGCACTTACAGTGAGTAGTGCTTCTAGGATCAGTGATTCAATCGATGTACTAATCGATTTATAGCAAATAAGTTTGAAGTTTTCAGGTTTTCATAGCAGGATAATCAATGTATTAATCGATGTAAGGGCTCTAAAAACAGATTTCTAGGTTTGTACATGGATTGCACAATTTGTGTACTAGCTTCGAGATATAGGATTTTGCCTAGTCTAATCGATTGTCAAATCGATGTACAGCCATCAAACATCAAACTATCATGCATTCATTATTCAAAACGTCAAGCATAGGTAGGATCGATTATTCTCAATTCTCTTCTTATATATAAAAAGCTTTCCTTAGCCAATGGTTTAGTGAAAATATCAACTAATTGTTTAGATGTATCAACATATTCAATGATTATATATCCACTTTGAATGTGATCCCTTATGAAATGTTGTCTTGTTTCTATATGTTTGGTTCTTGAATGCATTATAGGGTTCTTAGTTAGATTTATAGCACTAGTATTGTCACATTTGATTGGCACTTTCTCTAGGAGAAAACCATAGTCAATAAGTTATTGTTTCATCCAAAGAATTTGTGCACAACAACTACCTGCTGCAACATGTTTTGCTTCAACAGTTGACAAAGCCACACTAGTTTGTTTCTTACTAAACCAAGAAACTAATGAGTTTCCCAGTAGGTGGCAAGTTCCACTAGTACTTTTTCTATGCCACTTGCATCCAGCAAAGTCAGTGTCAGAATATCCTACTAAGTTACATGTTGATCCTTTAGTATACCATAATCCCATTTCTTTAGTTCCTAGCAAGTATTTCATGATTCTCTTAACAACAATGTGATTCCTTAGGATTGGATTGATATCTTGCACACATACAAACACTAAATATTATATCAGGTCTACTTGCAGTTAGATAAAGTAAGGATCCAATCATACTTATATACTTGGAAACATCTACTGTTTTACTTTTCTCATCTTTGTCATTTCCTTTGCATTCTCCATACCAAACTCCTTCAATAGTTCTTTACAGTACTTTGTTTGGCTTATGAAAGTCCCATCATCACATTGTTTGATTTGTAGCCCCAGGAAGAAAATAAGCTCTCCCATCATAGACATCTCAAACTCATTTTGCTTTAGTTTGGCAAATTCCTTACACAATGAATCAGTAGTAGAACCAAATATAATATCATCAACATAAATTTGTACAAGTAGTATGTTTTGTGCTTTTCTTTTAGTGAAAAGAGTTGTGTCAACCCTACCTCTTGTAGAACCTTTTTGCACTAAAAAGTTACTTAGTCTTTCATACCAAGCTCTTGGAGCTTGTTTAAGTCCATACAAGGCTTTAGAGAGTTTATACACATGATTAGGTAAATTATTTATTACAAAACCATGTTGTTGACTACCATACACTTCACTCTTCTTCTTATATATAACCATTTAGGAATGCACTCTTAACATCCATTAGATATAACTTGAAATTCATGATACATGCATATGCTAACAACATTCTAATAGCTTCTAATCTAGCCACGGGTGCATATGTCTCATCATAGTCAATTCCTTCTTCTTGATGATAGCCTTTGGCTACTAATCTAGCTTTATTCCTTACTATGATCCCATTTTTATCAAGCTTATTCCTAAACACCCATTTTGTACCAATTAATTGTTTATCCTTGGGTTATGGAACAAGTTCTTAAACTTTATTTCTTTCAAACTGATTAAGTTCTTGTTGCATTGCCATAATCCAGTTTTCATCAACAATTGCATCATCTATAGTTTTAGTTTCAAATTGAGATACAAAAGCCATGTTATTACATGAATTTCTTAAGGAATGTCTACTAGTTACCCCTTTGGATAGTTTAGTAATAAAGGAAGCGTAGAAAGGCAAGTTTGAAAAGAGTTTTGATACTAACAAAGTTAGTTTCATAAAAAGAACAAACAGAAGCAAGTCTTTCAAGAAGGGAAAGATGAGTGCTTTTTATTTTCTTAGGAGGGGAAGAGATGTGGAAGCAAAAACAGATGGGGTATGGGTAGCAGAGAGTCTATGTAAGAAAAGAAAGATGATGAACAAGTGATAAGTAAGAAGAAATACCTAGAGGGAGAGGGAAACATAACAACATAGGTAGGATAGTGACTTCCAGCCAAAGTTCTAATGAAAACCACTATAGAGGGATAAAAGAAAAGTTCCCTACAAGGGTTTAAAACATGAGGTGGAGGTGAAGGGATGAAAGACAGGTTAGAAAAACTAGCAATCAGAAGATATTGTAACTCGGACACAAACAAACTTGATGACATGTCAGTTTGTTCTTTAGGGGTTTCTTCCCTATGAACCACAAAGTACTGACACATATCAGACACAACATCGTAAGATGATGTTTGGGTTTGGTGAGAAGAGATGGGTGAAGAGGGTGGGGACACATGGGCTAAGGGTTCGGTAGATAGGGTAGGAGGAGAGGAGACATGTAAGGTAAGGATACCTGGATGAGAAAGGGGTGAGGGTGCAGACGAAGGAGATGGATCAACCACTTGATTTTCAGTCATCCTCATCTTCTTCCTTGGTGGAGGAGGATTGTGAGGATCTATCTCTGGATGGACAACTGTCTGTGTCCCAATAGACAGGTCTTCAATAGTTGCAGCAGCAACTTCAGCTTATGCAGCCGGTACTTCTGCTGTAACACCCGGGGCTGACGAGGGCAGGGAGTGGTCGCCGGTGCAAGAAGGCACGGACAAGGAGCGGCTCCTGGCAAGCTTCTAGGCTGAGGGATACATGAATAAACCGATTACACACCGGAATGAGAGGGATCCTGAGCCTGTGTAGGTATGGGACTATACAGTTGAGGAAGGATTATATGAATTGGTTGGTGCTACATATACAAACAAGATCCATCCTCTTTTCGAGAGCCCATTACTTAAGAACGCCGGAGTTAAGCGTACTTGACTTGGAGCAATTCTGGGATGGGTGACCTCCTGGGAAGTTTTCCTAGGAAGCGTGTGAGTGAGAAGAAAGCACGCTGAAAAGACTCGTGTTGGTCTGTGGGGTCAGTCGTCAATCAATAGAACAGCCAGGGATGTTACATCTGCAGCCACTTCCACTTCTGCAGCATGATCCACAGTAGTAGGCACAAAGTAGCCTGACTTTCCCTTCCGAGGAATAGGTCCCATAAGGAGAGTCTTCTTCTCCTTGGACTCCTCCATGGGTCTTGTTTATTGCTCCCCCTGAGCAAGTGCTTCCTCTTTGCTTTGAGTAGACTCCACTTGTCTGGTCGCAGCAAAGGTCTTCACAAGCCTTCTTCTATTGTCTAATCTAACAGACTCAGCCTCAGATGCCTCAGCATCCTTTGTCTTCCTCTTAGGAGAGGACTTCCTCAACCTGAACCTGAGAGGTTGGACACTCTTTTCAGTCTCAGCAGAGGCTGAAGGCTTCTCTATACCGGGTCTCTGGTCCTGTCTGGCTACCTTCCCAGCAAGTTTCCAGATCTTCTGAGATAGGAACCTCAGATTCACTAGCAGACTCAGCTTTCTGCATGCTTGGCTGAGAAGCAGCTGGATTTTTCTTCTCCTTCTTCTTCCTCTTCTGCTCTTCAGTAGCATCATCCTTCTGTTCTTCCTCTTCCAGAGGAATCCCTGTGATGTTCATCATAGATAAATTCTTCTTGTCTATGGGGAAAGTCATATCCACAAAGCTTCCATCCCCAGGAACAAACAACTTGTTCCTAAACATCTTTGTCAATAGCATTCCATAAGGACATGTCTGCATTATGGTCCTCTTGACCAATGACTCAAGGTGGTTGAAGATGAGATCATTGATGTCCACCTTGATTTTGTGAATCAGATGATAGAGAGCAAATCTGTCCATCTTAGTCACATTGTCCCTCGAGCCTTTCCTTGGCAGGACACACTCCAGCAGTAGCTTGTGCATGAACCTGCACTTCATAACCATGCTCACAGGCTTCATGTTGGTAGGGTTTAGAACACCATACAGGGAAACATTAATGTTGGCAGTTCCAACCTCATCTTCCTATTCATACCTAAAACCAACTCCCAGCCTAAGGCAATTTGTGACAATCTCTAGAGAGCCCAAGAAGACCAAGAAGGTCGTGTCAAGCACACGAACACGAATTGTATTGGTTCCATCTACTGGGTTTGTAAGAGTAATAGAACTGGTCCAAAAGTCTTTGACCATTTTAGGATGAACCAGCTCCTTGATATCAAAGAATAAGGTCCACCTGGAGTATTCCAACTCCTCTATAACATCCATTCCCCATTTCTTCATTTGTTGAAGATAAACCACCTTCCCAGCCATGATTTTCTCAACATTAGAAACTCTTAATTTGTATTTTGCAGTAATTTCTTTAGAGCTGAGATGTTTCTTAAGTGCCATTGAAGGAGATGAAGATTTTAGGGTTTGAAATATTTGGGGGTTTCAGAGAGAGAGAATGAGACGAAGGGTTTTGAAAAAATTGAAAGCGTAAAGAAATGACCTTTCTGACTCTTTTGCCTTTTATAGTTATAAAGTCATGAGAGAGTAAAAATACATTTTTAATGTTAAAACGGCACGATTTGCGTAGGAAGCTACAGCGCCCACTAAGACATTATGAAGACATGGTTTCAAAAAAATAAAACTGTCATGTACATGATTAGTTTCAGATAACTAAATGGTATTAAATGAATAATTACCATTTTAACTAAAACTGTTGAGTTCAAATAATTATGACTCAGTAGGGTTGGATAGGTATAACAGACAGGTTAGATAAAAGATATAAGACAAGTTAAACATGTGATATTAGACATGTCATTCAAAAATGCAATGCATGTTCAGATTGTCTCTAATATATATAAACCTATCTTCAGCTAAAGTCGGTCCATTGATTTTCAGTTTTAACAAACTTAATATTAAAGATACCTTTTTGAACATAATCCCTTATAAAGTGATGTTTGATTTCAATATGCTTAGCCTTAGAAGGTTGAATTGGATTTTTAGATAAGAAAATTGCACTTGAATTATCACAGCACACATATATATTATGCTCATATATAGAGTAATCCTCAAGTTGATGTTTTACCAATAAGAGTTGAGAGCTGCAATTAGCAGCAGAGATGTATTCTGCTTCAACAGTAGATAGAGCAATTGTTGTATGTCTTTTGCTTGTCCAGGAGACTAAACTGGCTCCAATGAAGTGGCATCCTCCACTGGTACTCTTTCTGTCTATTTTGTCTCCAGTAAAATCAGCATCACAGTATCTTACTAATCTGTATTCTATTGTTCTCAAATAAAACAAGTCAAGATTAGTGGTCCCAAGCAAATATCTAAATATTATTTTCACAGCTTTAAGATGGGATTCTCTAGGATCATATTGGAATCTTGCACATATACAGACACTAAATTGAATGTCAGGTCTGCTTGAAGTTAACTGCAGAAGAGGATCATACCTCTGTAGACAGTTTGGTCTACCTATTTACCTTCACCATCTTTGCTTAATTTTGCATTGGGCTGCATAGGAGTTTTTATAGGTTTAGCATTCTCCATCTTATAATTCTTAAGTATCTCCTAGGTATATTTTTGTTTATGGATATAGATGTCATCACTTGTTTGCTTGATTTGCAGTCCAAGGAAAAACTTCAATTCTCCCATCATGCTCATCTCAAATTCTGCTTGCATTAGCTTGGAAAATTCCTTGCATAGCTTTTCATTAGTTGCTTCAAAAATAATATCATCAACATATATTTGGACTATAATAAAATTATCTTTTGAGCATTTTTTAAACATGGTTGTATCTACTTGTCCCCTAGTGAATCCATTATGCATGAGAAAAGAACTAAGTCTATCATACCATGCTCTAGGTGCTTGTATCAAACCATATAAGCCTTTTTAAGTTTGAAAACATGATCTGGTTTATTAGAATCTTTAAAACCAGGGGGTTGTTTAACATACATTTCTTCTTCAATTATGTCATTTAGAAAAGCACTTTTTACATCCATTTGAAAAAGAGTGATTTGGTGTTGTGCAGCATATGACATTAAGATGTGTATGGCATTTATTCTAGCTAGAGGTGCAAAGGTTTCGGTGAAATCAATACCTTCCTATTGGTTATAGCCTTGAGCTACTAACCTAGCTTTGTTTCTGACAACCTTACCATCTTCATCCAACTTCTTTCTGAAAACCCATCTTGTTCCAATGACAGACTTGTCTTTTGGTTTGGTAACAAATGTCCAGACATCATTTCTTGTGATGTTTGAGTTCTTCTTGCATTGCAAGAATCCAGATTTCATCATCAATAACTTCTTCAATGCGTTTTGGCTCCATTTCTGACAAAAAGGCCAAATTACTTGATTCTTTTAATGTTGATATGGTTCTAACTCCTTCTGAGGGATTTCCAATGATAAGATTCTTACGATGATGAGTCTTGAACTTCTAGTCTCTTTTGAGATCATCATGTTGATCTTGACAATTCTGTTGACTTGCCTGATGACTTGTCTGCTCCACTTGTCTGTCAGACTCTTCAACAGGCTCTGCCTTAGACATGTTAGGCTATTAACTATCTTGTCTGTTTATATCAAGACCTGCAAGTTCATCTTCTAGATCTGATTGTTCACTATCAGTGTTTAAACCATCATTAAACTTAACATGAATTGATTCTTAAATTACAGAGTCTCTAGAGTTGTAAACTCTAAATGCCTTAGACATTTCAGAAAATACAACGAAGATACTGTTGAGACCTCATAAGTCTGAAACACATTCCATGTGTAGATTCTCTAAGTTTTGATGATTCCAAATAGATTAAGTATGATAATATTGAACCATATGAAATTAATGACATGTCTGATAAGTGTGCAGGAAAATAGACTTAAGATCACTCGTCTATTTTATGACGCGTCTACCTTTTGGTAGAGCCCAGTTTTTAGACTCGTCTAAAAACCACTCGTCTAAAATTCAGTACACACGGTCAAAGACCAAAGCAACGTTCAGTCAAGATTTGAATATACTTGATGACTTGGCAAGAAGCATCTGTCTGGAAAAAACTCAGTGGATCACCGGTCTAAATTTTGGAATACGCAAGCACCCGTCTAGTTTTGAACTGCATGAGCACCTGTCTAGTTTTGAACAGCATGAGCACCCGTCTAATTTTTGGATTGCCTTTCACCCGTCTAAAATTCCAACTCTGCTACAATGTCAGTTTGTCAGAAATGAAGTCCAAGTCACCGAATTCTAAATAGATGTCTTCCTTAAGGATCTCGAAGACCTCTGGACAATAGCACAAAGGATAAAGAATAAAGAACGTTTGTTTCAAGGTTTTAAGGAATAAACACGCAATCTCTGTACCACGGCAGTAACTTTTTAGCTGTTTTAGTACAAAGTAAAAGTGCTTTCTGAAAAGTGAACTAAGAGTTGCACTGAAAAAGGAAATATTTGTGTTAAGTTTAGTAAATATCAGCCACTTGCTCTTGATTACTCTATCATTGTCTAAAAACTCTGTGTCTTGCTACGCAGAAAGCTTGCTGGAGCAAGGTTGAAGCTTTGGGATACAAGGACTTGGTTAATGCAGCAAGGACTATCTTCCAAAGTATTGCACTAAAGGACAAAAGCTGACAAGGACACCTTTCCTCTCTACTCAAGGGCGCTGGCATTGTCACTTTTAAGGATGCACACACGCCTAGGATCAGCTGCCCTACATTTTTTGGAATTTGGCTAGGGTTATTCTATGAATTCTTTTTGGTTGTTGGCCCAAAATGGAATGAAAGATAATAGGGTTTTGTGTACTATAAAAGCATTTAGCAACCCTAGTGAAAGGGATTTTTTTGGAACATTTATTTTACACATTGTCTTGTTGAGAACGGGGCTGGTTTCTTTCTTCCTAAGCTACTGCTGCTATGTTTCTTCGTTGTTCTTCCCTTGTAATGGTTTCTTGCTCTTCTCTTATATTTGTTCTTTGTAAGCTCACTATGAGCTAAACTCTTTAAGCTTTGGGTATGCTAGTATAATGAATGTTTAGCCGAATTATGTGATGGCTATGTTTGCATCTTCTTTTATCACGCATTTAATGTTGTTTGATTAAGAGTGATCAACTTGATTGAATACTTAGCTTGCTAAATTTGGAATAATTAAGTAAGTGGAAACTTGATAAAAGATAGAGGTTAAGTCATTAATTGAAAAATTAATTGATGATCAGTAGGCTAGGAATAGCTATTCATGTCCCTGAGCTAGCTGGAACGAGCTTTAGTTAGAGGGTGGTGTAATTAATCTGAATCTAGGAATATAACAAAGTTAATGAACCTGGCCCTGTAGTGTTGTAAAACAAACTTTAAATTCCTGGAGCTAGATGCTAGAGCATGGTCAGAGCATAATGAGGGCTAAACAGAATTTATGATGCAGCATACCTAAAGCTGTTTTAATTATCTAAATCAACAGATCATCCTTTTTCTGTTAACCTGTTTTAATTTTAATTTCAAGTCACAACTTGTTTATTTTCTTTCATCAACACCTTTATTTCAATTTGTTTGCACACAACAATTTTTGGTTACTTCATCCTAACTCCTGGACTTATAATCTGAACTGGAATTTTGTTGCATCAATTTAATCCCTGTGGGAACGATATCTGAACGAAAGTTCTATATTACTTGAGGCTTGTGTGTATACTTGCACAAGCTTAAGAATAACTGTTTTTAAGGCAACAGTTGGACTATGCAACAAAGGAAGAAGTTCTTCTCGAATGCAAAGTACTACATTTGGGAAGATCCTTTCTTGTTCAAACAGTGCGTGGATGGATTAATGCGGAGATGCATTCCTCATGATCAAATTGGGAGTGTGTTGTGGCATTACCATGGCTCGGATTATGGTGGACATTTTGGAGGAAATAAAACTATAGAAAAAGTTCTCCAAAGCGGTTTCTATTGGCCCACCATCTTCAAGGATGCAAGGGCTTTCACGGACAGCTGTGATTGTTGCCAGAGAGTTGGCAATATCTCCAAAAGACATGAACTTCCTCTCCAAACCATGTTAGAGGTAGAAATCTTCGATGTGTGGGGCATTGACTTCATAGGACCATTCCCTCCATCCTTCTCATATCAATATATTTTGGTGGCGGTGGATTATGTGTCCAAATAGGTCGAAGCCATACCAACCACAACGGATGATGCACGAGTCGTAATGGAATTTCTAAGGTGCAACATTTTCACAAGGTTTGGTGTTCCAAGGGTTCTAATTAGTGATGGTGGTTCACACTTTTGCAACAGACAAATGGATCACCTACTTTCATCAATTAATAGTAAAGTCGGAGGGATTGATGGATCACCTACTATCCAACCGTGAGTTGAAGTGAATCCTTGAGAAGACAGTAAAGTCATCACGGAAGGATTGGTCAAGGAAGATAGATGATGCACTATGGGCATATAGGACTGCTTTCAAAACACCCATTGGTAGATCTCCATATAATTTTGTATTTGGAAAGGCATGTCACTTACCGGTGGAATTGGAGCATAAATCCTATTGGGCCATCAAGACCCTAAATTTTGACTTGACAAAGGCCGGTGAGAAACGCCTACTGGATTTGAATGAATTGGCAGAGATTCGAATGCAAGCGTATGAAAATGTGCGGATTTACAAGGAACGGACAAAGGCTTGGCATGATAAATATATTTTGCCTAGAAGTTTTGAACCGGGGCAATGGGTCTTATTGTATAACTCAAGATTGAGGTTATTTCCAGGTAAGCTGAAATCCCAGTGGTCTGGACCTTTCAAGGTTCACAAGGTATTTCCACACGGAGCAGTGGAGCTAGAGGGGAACGAACCAGGTGACATCTTCAAAGTAAATGGCCAAAGACTCAAGCACTACTATGGGGAGGCATTCCAAAGGAACCACCAAAGCTTTGGGCTAGATTAGCCCTTCGCGGGTGACTTGAGTCAGGCTCGGGACATTAAACAAGCACTACTTGGGAGGCAACCCAAGCTTTCATATCCTTTTTATGCTTTATTAGAGTCTAAAAATAATATATAAAAAAAGCGTCTCATATAGGGTCCTTAGTTAGAAAACTTGCATTTAGAAAGCATGTAGGACTTAGATACATATAAAAAAATCTAGGGGCAAAATAATCATCTGGCTCGCCGAGCGAGCAGGATTTCTCCCCGCGAGCCAGAGGGAAGGCAAATTCCCTGTCTCTGGCTTGCCCCGCGAAACCAAGCCTCGCCTCGCGAGCCTAGAGAATAGGAAAAGCCATATTTGACTGGCTCGCCTCGCAAGACCGAAGGGCAGAAACTCAGAGGTGGGCACCTCGTTCTGCCTCGCGTCGCAAACACCAGGTTCGCCTCGCGATTCTGGGCAAGCTAAGAACTACAAGATGAACCCAGATTCGCCTCGCGAATCAGGGAAGATGAAAAGTTGAAAAATCTCTAGTTCGCCTCGCGAATCCTGGCTCACCCCGCAAGCCCTGAAATTAGGGTTTATGAAATTGGGAAATTTTAAGTCTCGCCCCGCGTGAGAGGGAAATTTACACGCCCCGCGAGCAGCTTTCTGCCTATTTAGGCAATAAAAGTTCCAAACTCTTCTTCTTCCTTTCTCTCATACGCACAAACCAGGGGCCAAGGAACATTTTTCATTTCACTCTTTCATCACTTCCTCACTTAATCATCAAGGTTTGTTGTTTTTCATCCCCTCTTTCATTATCAATAGCATGAAATCCATGTCATTCTCTCCCTTTTCTCTTGTTAAAATCTTGGCAAATTCTGGGAAAATGTTGACTTGTATGAAGTATTAGAATGTCAATATGTTGATTTCATGACTTCCTTGAATGCTTGCATCTTTGAATATGTGAATGTGGTGAAGAACCTTATGACTAATGATTGTTATGAAATGCATCATGTTATTGAAAATCAATCTTGAAATCATTAACTGCTCTGATCCTGAACTAATTGATAGAACCTAAGTTTGGGGTTCCCTAGGTAATTAGAGATGATGCATTGTTAAGTTGGGGCTGGGGTAAATTTTTCTGAAAAGCATTGAACGAATTTTTGTGTTCTAAATTAATGATTGGACTGCCTGAGATGCAACTATTAACAACTTAGGATGATAATATGTATTCTTAGCTATAGTGTGATAGTGTTATAAAATCAGATCGGGAACTCTTCGATTTTTCATGTTATGCGCCCCCACACACACACACACACAAAGGAATGTTGAAAAGCAAACTATCAAGCGCAAGAAGCGCGCTTCTGCCCTTGAGGACGATGTGACGTTGCCCTAATGACCTGGCTCTTCTTCTAAGGCTAACTCCTCTGTTCCCAGTTTCCGATCTCCTCATCATGAGAAGCATTGGGAACTGGTGACAAAGAAGGAGATAGTCCTGGAGAGGAGCATGGTCTTGGTGGGCAATAACTATGCCTCGGTCTCAGAGAAGATTCGCACTCGATCTTGGGAAGTGTTGGCTGATCTTCCTCACTGGATTGATCTCAAACTGGTGCAGGAATTTTATGCCAATGCTCACCAATTAGAGATCATTGATCCTAGCTGCATCTCCCAGGTTAGGGGCATCCCCATTACTTTCACTCCATACTACATTAATTCTTGTCTGGGGATCCCTATCACCTAGGAGGATAAGAGTCAGTATGAGCTGCTACCGGCCGGTTAGGGCATTGGCGAAGAGATTTTGGAGACGTACTGCATCCTAGGGGCTGCATGGGAGGTTGGCACATCGGGGAACCAGCTTAGATTGAGGAGGCAGGATCTCACCCCGTTAGCTCGGGTATGGTCGGCATTCATACACGCCAATCTTAGAGTGAGCTCTCACGAGTCCACTGTCACCGCCGCCCGGGCCCACCTCTTGTATGGCATTCTGAAGGAGAAGAGCATTAATGTGGGGTCAATCATTGCGATGGACATACAGCAAAAGGCAAACTCTAGGGCTATGAAGGAGTGCCTGGGGCACGGGTTCCTGATCACTTTGTTGATCCATACGGCGGGCGTACCAGTGTCTGACATGGTGGAGAATATTTCCCATCATCCGATCGACAGAGAGTACATACACCGTTTCTGCTTCACAGAACTTGCACCACCCCGCAAGCCAGCAGGGCAGGCCCCTTATAGGCCAGTATCAGCAAAGATGGTTTTGCTTCTGCAAAACCAACAGGTAGAGAGGTCACACGAGGTACTCCGGGACTTATTCCGAGAGATGTCCCTGGCTCAGCAGGAGGTATGATTACCCATCTACCTCTTTGAGGAGGATCTGGCACCTCGGCTAGGGTGGCAGGACTATCCTAGGGACTAGGATGCCCAGCCACAGGAGGGTGCCCGAGGTCCCAGTGGATGAGGAGGCAGCGGCTCATGGTAACCCGGATGATGATATGTTGGATCAGATTGACTTCATTTGAGCCCAAGGCGGCTATATTTTTTTCTTTTGAGTTCTAGCTATTCATTCGATATGGTTGTATATGTTTATTAGCTAGAAACTCATATTATCTTCATACATTATGCACTGTTCCAGACTATTTATATGTTTTGTGGTGCATGTTTTTAATTTTGCTCTGTTCTTTCTTTTTATCTTTTATTATAATATTGACCAATGTTTTAATTGTGAATAAGTAGGTGCTTGACTTGAGTCACCTACGCAAGGTGAGAATTTCGGTCGATGAAAAGGATATCACTCTGAACCACCTCGATTATGAGTATGTTCACCTATACATTAGAGAGAGGCGGATCCCAAACCCTCATGTTGAAAATTTGACAAAAGAAAAACAGGGGAAGATGGATTTGTTTCACTTAAGCTTTGATCGGGGTGTGAATGACTATGTTCGGAGGGAAATTGATCGTCAGGTTGAGGAAAGGCAACAAGAGTTCGCAGTGCACATATCTCCTGAGCACGCTTTGTATGACAAGGTAAAGGAAGGAATGGGGCGCAATCGGATCCCATTCCCGAATGAGGAATTCTTTAACAAGGAAGAAGAGGATAAATGGGACCCGGTGTGGTTACTCACTTTCAAGAGTGCGAACGATTGTGCATGGATGGAGATGAAGCAATCGGGCAAGCTAAGGAAGGAGGTCCGAAGGGAAAGGCTCCAAGAGAAGAAAGCACAATCGAGAGCCCAGACATAGTTTGGGCTAAGTCTCTTGACGAGGAGACTGAATTTAGTAGGCCAAGGAAGAAAGCAAAGAAAGACAAGGAAGAGGCGAGGCATGCTATTGAGAGCATGGGGTCCTCTCGGACCCCTTGAGATAACTCTTTCTAAAACTCAACTCTTTTCTTTTCATCTCTTTTGTTTTGAATTTTTTTGGTTGCATATGAATAAGTGGTCAATAAACAAAAACCATAGTGTCATAAAGTCTAGTTGGTAAGTTTTGAAGGGATTAATTGCACTAAGCCTAAATTGAATGCATACGATAAATATAAAAAAAAAAAAACTTTATGCTTTCCCTTATGCATTTGAAAAAAAGAATGAGAAAATTGATCCCTATGAAAAATCGAAAAGTGAACTTTGAGAGTTTTTGATTGGATTGTATGATTTATGATAAGTTTGGGGGTGAAGGGGTGCACCCATTAGGGATGTAACTTGGTCAAATAATTTTATAAAAATGTCCAGGTGAGGAATTTGAGCCTCCAACATGTTCTTGAAAATTGTGTGAATCACTTTCAAGTTGAACTTTCTCGGATTTGCTTGAATCTATGCATGGTTTGTATAGCTATATGTTGCATCATATGATCTAGGCATTATTTCTTTGAAAGAGCCACTTGGCCAAAATGAACCATTCCTAATGCATATTCCATAGTTAGCCAATTTGAGCCTTAAAAGCCTATTATTTCTTAATAACCTAACGTTATAAGCCGAAATTCCGGAAAAACCATGTTAACCCAATCTTAGGATTTGGGAGAGCATGGATGCTTAGCAAGAAAAAGGTTGTTTAGAAACTAAGTTGGTGTGGCTACAATGACTTATAATGTTGCTTGGGAATGAAAAAAAAAGAGAAAAAAATAAAGGTTGAAGCCAAAATGCAAAAGAGAAAAAGAAAAAGGAAGAAAAAATACAAAAATGCCAAAAAAAGGGCAAATAAAAGGGTTATCAAAGGAAAAAGGTTTGTAGCCACCCAAAGTGAAAAAGAAAAATGGCAAAAGGAATTAGAGTGAAAAATATAAGTGAAAAAAGTTTCATGCTCTCTTAAATTCCTAGGGACTTAAGCCTAGTACCTTTGTATATCCTACCTTTAGCCAGGCCCCATTACAACCTTTGAAAGACCTTTTGATGTTGCAAACATGTTTTTGTGGGAACTTTGTTTAGATGAAGATCAAATCCATTGAAGGTACACTTGAAATGTGAATTTGAGTGAAAAGTTGAAACCCTTGACAAATTGAGTGAATGAGTGAATTACTAAATGCCCTTGTGAGGAAGGCAATTGTTTGAATTTGGTGATCTCCCTTTTGTATGTGACTTGGATCCTTTGCTTAGAGTAATGAATGCATGATTGATAGAATTCTCATGGTTTGAAAGTAGATGAAGTTGGGGATTGATTAATTAAAGTAAAGAAAATGGAAAACATTATTTGAAAGTGAATTGATGGGATTGCATGAAATATGGGGCAAAGGTGATTAAGTCCGTTGAGCTTACTGAGTTTTGAGTCTTTTAATTTGTTAGTTTGCTTGGGGAGAAGCAAAGTTTAAGTTTGGGGTATTTTGATAAACATTTGGTTCATCTAGTTTTATGACTGGATAGACCTCAATTTTGATACCAATTGTGCGAGTTCGTTCTCATTTTAGCCCAAATTTGACTTCAATTATTCGCAAGCAACACTTTTGAGTCTTAGGAATAATTTCTAGTAATTTCTTCTATTTTCTTATCAAAATAAAGCATTTAATGCTACCTTTAATTTCAGGTTAAAAGTGAAGCTCTGGGAAACTTGGATTAAATGAAGAAAACAAGCAAAAAGAAGTTTTAAGGTCTCACCCCGCGAGACAGACATGCATTGCCCCACGAGGATTCAAACTCAGAATGTAGCCAATTTTAAGTGCTCGCCTCGCGAGCACCTGTTTGCCCCGCGAGCGACTGAAGAACCAGACTTCTATATATAGCTTGTTCTTATGCGAATTTTAGTATCCAATCCTAGTTTTTTGTGAGCTGTGTTTTGTTTAGGTTTACATACTCTTTTACTATTTTCATTCATGTTTTCTATGAAGAACTAATCCTCTTTCTAAGGAACCAATGAAGCCGCTCATAACGGCATAGTGATTTTGTGATGTTTTCTACTCCCTAACTCTCAATTATGTTTCTTAATTCTATTTTGTAGGTGTTGATCATATGAGCTCATGATTAACTAGTCTAGCGTGTTGAGTCCAACCGGAGATTCACGTTTAGGATTTGAATTAAGAACACAAATTGAATATTGATAGAAATATAATAGGAGATTTTGACAATCGTTATAGTGAACCAAGAGCTTAATGAATCTTGCATGTTTGTCATCATAGAGATATCGTTGATTTGCATGCTTAGGTATTTTCTCCTGTGCCCAACGGAGGCATTAGGATAATTTCTGGTTCCTGATTGGCATGTAATTGAACCTATGGATAGAAAGTAATCACCCTTGATCTATGTTTAATTATTGGGTTGGTGGAATTGTGACCTTAGATCTTCCCCTTTCGTAATTCACTTAATCTTGCAAAATTGATCTTGCCTTAATTTGCTTTCTAGCATAATTCTTGATAGTTGGTTACTATTTGATTCACAATAAAACCCTCTCTCTTGACTTGGTCAAATCTAACTACTTCTCTTAAATATTGAATATAATTGGCCACCCAATCCCTGTGTTCGATCTCGGTAGTTTCTTACCGTGTTTTATTACTTGCTTCGATCCGGTACACTTGCCAGAGACCATCTACAAACAAGTGATCTTTTATGTGGGCAGACAGGTGTAAAATGAATTCTCAACTTAGTGATCTTCACACTAGATAGACAGGTCGGCAACCAATATGAAGTTCAATTAAATCATTAACAAATGTTTAGTTTTCATCAAAACTTAGGGCAAATGCATATCAGACATTTAGAGACTTAACATCATCCTTGTGGGCTAGGAACTTAACCCTGTCCGTCTAATGTAGTCGTCTACTATGACTAGACCATATTTCTTACCACTGAAGAAGCAATCCTTGTTGGACCAAAGAGATCAAGGTGTAGCAACTCTAGTGGTCTATTGGTACTAACAATGTTCTTTTATTCAAAAGAACCTTTAACTTGTTTTCCCTTTTGACATGCATCACAGAGAGCATCAAATTTGTACTTAAGGTTTGGTAATCCTATCAAGAGGTTATGCTTATTTGGCTTCAAAATTAACTTCAAGCTTGCATGACCTAGCCTTTTGTTCCAAATCCATCGCTCATCCTCAAAGGACACTAGACATGAGATACTTTGATTTGAGAGGTCCTCCAAGTCAATCTTATATAGATTGTTTTGCCTCTTAGCAGTGACCAAGAGTGATCCATCATGTTTCTTTCCACTACACATTTTTTGTCAAAGGAAATAGCATACCCACTATCACACAATTGACTTATGCTTAGCAAGTTGTGTTTTGATCCTACAACTAACAAAACATTATCAATAGAGGGAAAGGGGTGTTTACCAATTCTACCTACACCAATGATCTTTCCTTTCTGATTACCTCCAAAGGTAACCCGGCCATCACCTTTATGTCTAAGGTCTTAGAACATACATTTTTCTCCCATCATGTGACGTGAGCATTTATTGTCCAAGCACCAAGATGCGTATTTCTTTCCTGTTGTTAAGCAAATCTGTAACAGGTATAATCTTGTTTTGAGGTATCCAGATTGACTTAGATCCTTTCTTGTTAGTAGTCACTGGAAGAGCATGCTTAACAAGTTTGTTGTGTATGCATCTAGATGTAATATGACAACTTTTACCACAAACTTTACAGTATATGTTGGACGAGCTAGATTTTGTATTTCTTTGTTGTAATTGTGTTTTAGAAACTTTGTGGTGTGCATGAGGTTTTGATACTTTGTGAGATTTTTCTTGCTTCTCCTTGTAATAGTCTATGCCAGACTTATCATAAGGTGATCTAGAGTACCTCAGTATCAAGTTTAACTTTTCTGAGCCACCTACAAGTTTAGACAGGCTTTCTGTCAGATATGTCACATCCTATTTCAGTTTTGCAACTTCACATGGAACATTGAGCTCAACTTTGAGTTTTGCCAGTTAGACTGACATTCTGAGACTATAATTTCTTGTTTTCATTAACAAGAGCTTCCTTTTCAATGCAGACTCTATCATACTCTTTTATTAATTTAGAATTTTTATTTCTAAGATATTTATATTCATGAGATAGTATGGATGAGTTACTTAATAATTCATAAAATGCTTCTTGTAGAGTAAGTGAGTCAGAATCTATTACCTCAGCATTAGTATATTCACTTTCTGAAGAAGTGCTAGCCATGAGACAAATGTTTGCATCTTCCTCAGCTTCTTCTTCTTCATCAGATGATGACAGATCCAGATCCTCCCATGTTGCCATAAGACCTTTCTTCTTCTTGAAGAACTTCTTTTTGTCCTTCAGCTCTAGACAATTTGCTTTGAAATGACCAGACTTTTTACATTTGAAACACAAAGGTGGACCTTTATCCTTGGAATATGACTTATCCTTGATGAACTTCTTGTTGAACTGCTTCCGTCTGAAACCACATTTCTTTCAGCATATGTGTTGAATCTTTCTGGATATGAAGGATGGTTCATCCTTATCAGATCCTTCATCATTGTATGAAGGGCTTACTTCATCTGAGGATTCCTCAGCTTTCAGGACTTTGGATGAGCTAGTCTTTTTGGCTTTTAGGGCAATAGACTTCCTTTTCTGGTACTCTCTTCTTCATTGAGTTCAAGCTCATGAACTTTGAGAGATCCAAGAAGCTCTTCTAGAGTGAGAGTGTTATGGTTCTTTGCCTCCTGAATAGCAGTGACCTTAGGTCTCCACTGTTTGTGTAGGATCCTCAAGATTTTTCTGACATGATTTATATTTTCACAAGTTTTACCAACAGATCTTAAACCATTTGTGATAGTTTGAAATCTACCAAACATTTGATCTATGGTTTCATGTTCATCCATTTTGAACAATTCATACTGGTGAACCAGCATGCTTATCTTTGACTCTTTTGCTTGGGATGACCCTTCATGAGCTAGGGTTAGAGTATCACATATTTCCTTAGATGTGTTACAACTATGGACTTTATCATGCTCAAATCTAGTGATAGTACACATCAGGTAGTGCTTGGCCTTAAGATTGAGTTGATGTTGAGTCTTTTGTTCAGCAGTCCACTAAGCTCTTGGAATAATAGCTCCATTGTCACCTCTTGGCTCAGTGTAGCCAGCATCAATCAGCCCCCAGATATCCACATTTTGTGCATCAAAAAAATCCATCATTCTCTTTTTCCAGTAGTCATAATCACTACCATCAAAGAGTGGAGGTCTGTTGATTGCATATCCTTCTGTATCCATGCTTGCTGGATCATACTCCCTCAGCACTTGTTAGATGCTCAACCCTTTCAAGGCTGAGCTATGATACCAACTGAAGTTGACACAGGGAAACACAAGAAGGGGGGTTGATTTGTATTTCATAACAATTTTTCGAAAATCCTTTTCTTAAAACCTTTTTGCAAGCAAGAAGAGAAGATATACACACAAATAAAATATTTCAAAGAGTTAACAAACTTAAATCCAAATCCCCACAGTTAGTATAATCAAAAGCTGTAAAGAGATAGGGATAGAAGATTCACACAAGTGATTTATCCTGGTTCACTCTCTTTGAACCAAGAGCTACTTCTAGTCCCTTCTACTTGAAGGTTTTCTCCACTAGAATCCAATAGCTTACAAGTATTCAACACCTCTTCAGGCTTACAAGTATTCTTTCCAACCAAGCCTCTTCAGGCTCACTCTAACTAGAGATATAAGGTTTTGATTTAATAAGCTCACTATCTGTAATGGTATGAAAGTTTAAGATCAAGGTTACAAAGCAATCTAGAAAAGATTTGATGGAGTTTATGTGCTTTCAATAGTTTAAGCTTGTTCAGTTTCTGTGTGTTGTGTATCACCTTCTTTACTGGGGTCGTCCAGTATTTATAGAAGGTCTTCAGCTTGAGCTCTCATCTTCTTCAACGGTCTTTAAGAAATGTCCATTTAGAGATAACATTTAATGCTGAGATACGTTGAGTCTGATAACTTGATATGCTTTCTGCGAAATGAGCTCTTGGTTATCAGAAATGCTCAAAATGGTACTGTCACTTCTTTGTTGTACCGAAAGTTGCTTCCTGACTTTCCTTCTTTGTACTATATTCAACTTTATAGCAGTTTGTGTGTTAGAGTACAAAGTTTTGTGTTTTCGATGGTACTATGTTTCTCTTACCAAGAAACAAAGTTAAAAACAATTCAAACAACACAAGTAAAAGACATTGATACCTTTGCTTTAAATAAACAATCATTTGAAATAAATTCACTTTGACTAGACGGGTTGAAATCCAGTATGCCTTTGGACGCACATTTCTTAACTTTAAAGAGAAACTAGGTAGTCTACTGATTTGGCGTCTATTAACTAACTAGTGGACTAGTTTAGCTTAGATCTGTTTTTGCCAGCTAGTCCAGTTAATTACTCGTCTAGTTACAAGTCTTTGGACTTGCTATTTTTCCTGATAGATTTTAATAGCTCTTCTAGCATTTCTTACAGAGGTATATTTAGATAATCGTCAAGTGCCTTTTAACTTAGCTATTTTTAGCGCATCATCTAGCGATTACCCTATAGACTATATTTTTAATATATTCTTTTGAGGGTTCGTCTAGCGAGTAAAACATGGACCCGATAAGCTTTTATGCTATTTCTAAGGAACTTTAAACTAGTTCCCTCGTCTAGAGATATGAAAACAGTCTTGTACAATTAAATAGACAAGTTAGTTCTTAAACATAACTTTGCCATATAAATTTAATCTTTTTGTTAGCATCAAAACTTAAGAGATTATTTAACTATACCCACTTTGGTTCCAGCAATTTGTGTTCCCAACTTGCGTTGAAGTCCCGTCAATAGACGTTTTGGATGCCAAACAGCAATCCAAATGGAGCCTAACTTGAAAAACGAAAATGATAATCACTCTATAGGTAGTATTTAAGCCATTGGCATTGTAGTGACATGTTAACTCGAATCTATGAAGTATGAACACTCTTAACTTTTGGGATGTCAAGTAAAGAACGAGACTCTTTTCATTGTTGTTTCTCATATTTCATTAAACGACTTTTTTACTTTGATAGGCGCGACGCGACGCGCGTGCGATTCCGACAAGTGTACCGGATTGTCGCCAAGTAATAAAAGATATCGGTCCCACAGAGACTGTGATCTCGAATCGCAACTAATCGTTAAATTAGTAAATCTAGACTGTATAAAAAGGATTTGTATTTTGAAAAGGTTTGAATTAAGAGATAAATAAAACAGAAAACAAATCTATTTGTGGTTTTTGGATCTCAATGGATTCCTAGGGATTTGGGTTACCTACGAGGCTGTTTATGTTACTAATCTGATTTACCCTTGTTAATTAACGAAATTGTCTTGAAGGCGAGTTTATCCTCTAATAGTTTAAGCCCCCTCTCGGGTTACAAAAACCGTGCCCAATTGACCCAACCCCTACTCTCGTGGTAGTCGAACTCAGATTGGACCCTTTGCGTTTCGTGACAACTCGTTGATCCTCGAGGGACGGCTTCTAACTCTCGTGATTTCAGTCCCAAGTCTGACTCTATAGATCCGACACCTAAGTTCACCGCTAGGTTCCTCCTTAGAATGTCTATGACACGCAAACAAGTGGCCACCGAATTTACGAGTGATTCAAACACTAGAAATCAGATCTAAAACAAAATCGAAATCAACAAAGATATTACATCAAATTAACATCATAAACAAAACTCGGGCATAGCCCTAATCCCTAGAAACAAAGCTACTACTCAAGTCTTGTCATGGTGACGACAAGCCTGATTACAAACAACATGAAAACAGAAAAATCAGAGAAGAAGAGGAGGAGAAGAAGAGATCCTAAGTTGAAGTCTAAGTGGTAGCAACCAAGTATCCAAAGTATGTGTGTATTATGCCTCTGCCTGGTCCTTATTTATAGATGTGGGAAGTTTGAATCCCAATCTAACTCAAATTCTGATCCAATTCAGTTTCTTCAGGTCCAAGTAATGCGCGTCACGGTCGTGATGGCCATCACGAGCAAGCCGTGACGGCTTCTGCCTCGACCACTTCTATGGAATTCAGATCTTTCGCGACGCGAGCCTTCATTTTACAGCCATGATAGGAATAACGGCTAGGCCGTGACGGTCTCTGATTTGTGGGTGTTTTTGGTCACGGCCGTGATGGCAATCACGGGCAGGCCGTGACAGACTCTGACTTCAGCCTTTCTTCCTTTTCAGTTTTGCTCGATCATGGCCGTGATGGGCATCACGTCTAGGTCGTGATGGGCTCTGTTTGGCTCATTTTCTTCAGTTTTCAAGCCCTATTTTCATCCAAACTCCATCATGGTTGATCTTGAGCATTTTACCCTTTATTTCTGCAAAACAACACCACACAAACCGCGTTACCCGTTCCAAAGGAAAATTACCCTAAAATCAAATTAAAATATGCCTAAACTACATGAAAATGCATGCAAAATGATAGACAAAGATGAGGTGAAATCACACTCATCATACTTCCTCGTATAAACTCCTTCCTTCTTCAAATTGTTCCTATATTTTCACTGCACCACTTTGTAAAGAAACAAAGTGGTCAAATGTATAATGACATCTCTTATTATTTTTTTTGTGAGACTTAGCACATGTTTGGTAGCATGGTAAGAGAAGGTGAGCCGCACGTTTGCTGAAGCAACTAATAGTTACTTTTGGTCTCAGACACGATTCTAAGAAAGATTAGTTTTACAAATATGCTATTATCATAGAAAGATGTAATGCTTAACAGGTTATTTGAGATTATGAATATATAAACTTCTGTTCTCAATTTAGATCATTTATAATGATACTCATAATTAATTTTATTTGATTTGGCACACAATTATATATATATATATATATATGTTTGTGTGTGTGTCATGGTGTCCTATATTTGGAACATTAGTGATGTTTTCATATTTGTATCCTTAACATGTGTGGTGTCCATGTCTGTGTCAATGCTTCATATATTTGAATCAAAGGTTTTGAGTTTTTTAAGTATTTGGTTGGGTTTAATTTTTGAATTTATTTATGAAAAAAAGTAGATTGTGAATAAGAATTATTGCTTAAATACATAATTATATCTATGGTCTCTTCTAGGTGTTTATGGTATTTTTGGTTCAATGGCCAAAACCCACAACAAATGAATATTTATCAAAAGAGAGTGAGAATCTCGATTTATGTGCCAATTTCGTTACAGATTTCAGAAATTATTTAATGCAAAGTTAATGCAAAAATTTGTTTTAATTCAAGAATGTAAAACAAAACATACGTAAAATTGCATGAAAGCAAATGAAAACAATAAATGACAGGAATGTAAACAACAAGAAAGTAAAATGCAAGAAAGTAAATTGCAGAAACTTAAATGACAAGAAAGTAAAGGGCAGAAAGTAAAAAGAACAGGAAAGTAAATGACTGAAAGTAGAACGGATGCATACTCAACACTAATTCTCGGAATCTGCTTGAGTTGAGATGTAAAATAATTTTATTCAAGTATCCAGCCTTTTACAATGGCTTAGACAAGCCTTATTTATACATAAAGACAAAGAAAACTACCTATCTCAAGATTTGCCACGTGTATCAGTGATGAGGGGCGCGAAACCGCAAGTGAACGGCTTCGTCGTCAAGTAATAAAAAGATCGATCCCACAGGGACCGTGATCTCAAATAACAATTAATTATTAGATCAATTAAACCAGACTATAAAAAGATAAAGATTTGGAAAAGATTTTATTTTTGAATCAAGTAGCAAATCAAATTTAAGTTTCATTTAAAACGAAATCAAGAACAAAATAGGAAAGTAGATCAAATCTGAGATTTCAAAATATCAAAAGGGATTCCCAGGAATTGGGTTACCAACAAGACTATTCATGTTACTAAATTGACTACCACTCTTGTTAATTATCGAAATTTGCTTTGAAGGTGAATTTATCCTAAATAAGTTAATGTTCCCTCTCGGGATACAAGAACCGTTGCCAATTAAACCAACCCCTACTCTCTTGGTAATTGAATTTAAATCGAACCCTTTAAGCTTTGTGACAACTCAGTGAACCCTAAAGGACCGCTTCTAACTCTCGTGATTTAAGTCCCAAGTTCAATCCCTATAGATCTGATACCTAAGTTCACCGCTATGTTCCTCCTTAGAGTATCTATGACATGCAAATAAGTGCGCAGCAAATTCACAAGTAGTTCATGCAATAGGAATCAAATCGAAAGCAAATTGAAATTAACAAGAAGTAAAACGTCAAATCATAACATAAAACAAATCTTCGGCATAGCCCCAATCCCTAGAAACAAAAACACTACTCAAGCATTGCCATGTTCATAGCAAGCTTGATTAACAAAAGCATAAAAGAAAACCTAAGAGAAGAGATGAAATTGGAGAAGAAGAGAAGTCCTAGTTTTTGCCTAAGGTAGCAGCCCAAGGGATCCTATTTTCGAGCCTAATTGCTCTATTTATAGAGTAGGGTAACTTGAATCCCAAGCAATTACAAAATAAGATCAAATCAGGTTTTAAAATTCCAGAAATTGCGCGTCACGGCCGTGATGCCTGTCACGACCAGGCCGTGATGCCTGTCACGGCTAGGCCGTGACAGATTCTATCTTGGAAAACTTAGCACTGATGGCCTGTCACGGCCGTGATGACCATCACGGCCTGGCCGTGACAAGTTCTGACTTTTGTGTACTTTTCTTTTCAGCCTTGCTCGATCATGGCCGTGATGGTTGTCACGGCTGGGCCGTGATGGCCTCTGTTTGCCTCAGTTTTCTTGCTTTTCAGGCTCCATCTTCATGCAAGCTCCATCATGATTGATCTTGAACATTTTAATCTTCAATTCCTGCACAACAACACCCCAAAACCGCCTTACCCGTTCCAGGTAAAAACTAACAAAAATAAAATTAAAAATGCCTAAACTACATGAAAATGCATGCAATATGATAAAGAAATATGAGGTATAATCACACTCATCAAACTACCCCAAGCTTAAGATTTTGGTTGTCCTCAAGCAATAACCAAGGCCAGACAAGATAAACAATCCGAGCATGGACAGTGAACCAAGAACCCGAGTAATAAATCCAAGTAATAGGAACATCTAAATAAGTACCCAAGAGACAATCAATTTCAAGTCCAATTAGAAGCTTAGGTTCCCTATATTCATACCTCTCACTAACTCGGGCACTCTTCTCACCTCACTCAAGTGTTTGGGGACATTTGACAATTCACTCAATTTCCTCAAGGAAAGTACCCTACCATAAGCTTGACTATTAACCAAATCTCTACTTTATTAATGAAAACACATAAGAATCAAGAGGTCTTTTATTTTGGTTGTAATAGGGTCATGGGATTAATTGTTAGGTGGGGAAATCAAGAAAGGGAAAATTCAAGAAGGCTAAACAAAATATCAAACAATGCAAAGCATGACAACCTTCTAAAATACCTTTTTGGGCTTTAATTCACTTTTCCACCTTTCTTTATTTCTTCCTTTTTTTTATTTTTTTTTCTCACTTTCTTTTTCTCATCCCCTTCTCCATTTTTTTTTTGTTTATTTATTTATTTATTTATTCAATTTGGAGAAGGGGAGATTTTCAACTTAAGAGAAATATTTTTCTAACTTTTTCATCCCACAATTTATTTTTCAAACCACCTTTTTGCCCTTTTGAAATACTTTAAAAGGTGTCATACTAAGCATCATTCATCAAAATAAATCAAGGTACCAAGAAAAGCATTTTATTCTATTAGGCTCAAAATTGGGCAACTAAGGGGTAGCATTTAATCAGTCAAAGCTCAGAAGGCCAGAAAAATACCTAGTGCCTCAATCATTTCAAAAATTTTTAAGTTTCAAAACGGTTTCAAGTCAAGTTCTAGAGAACACAATCCAAGAAGAATAAAACACTCAATCACAAAGAATGGGGTAGATTTAGTGAGTACCCTTTTTAGGCTCAAAAAATCTCATATTTAGTAGTTTAAAATCAATGAGAAATACAAATCTAAGGAACCACATGCTAATTATCAACTATCAGAAGATCATCTCAAGCATTTTTATTTTTAGCCTATGACAAGAATACAAAAATTGGGTTCAAAAATTCACTGTCTCAATTCATTTGGCACAAAGTTCTCACAATTGGATGCATACTCTAAGCAAGGGGCAATCTAATCATGTGATTATGCAAAACTACACCTATATGAATGCAACATGAAAAATGAAAAAATACCCCTACCCCAAGCTTAAAAACTTACATTGTCCCCAATGTAAATAATCAAGTCGAAGAGAGGAGAAAAATGGAACAACTCAAGGAGGTGGTGGAGGGTGTTGGCTCAGACGCCAGTCAAAGAGCAGCTGGAAGACGCGTCAAGGCTGTGACATTCATCACGGGCAGGACGTGACCAGTTCTGGTGTCAAGCAAGTCCCCGTCACGAGCATGATATACATCACGGCTGGGCCGTGATCAATTCGGGTCTATAGGAGCTGGCCTCTCACGGTCGTGACTTCCATCACGGCTAGGCCGTGATACATTCTGATCTTGTGGGTCCTTCTAATCATGCCCGCGAGGGCTATCACGGCTGGGCCGTGTTCCTTTCGGATCTTCAAATGTTGGCTAATCACGGCCGTGACCCCTGTCACGGCCTGGGCATGATCAATTCTGACTTTATTTTTCCATGCCTTTTTTCTCTTCCTGCCCTCATAACCTGAAAATACTTGGCAAAACCATCAATTAGTGATCTTTCTTCTCTTAATCTTCTCAAATTATTCAAAGACAAAATTCAAAAACAAATTGAAAAGGGAAAGAAAACTTGGGTTGCCTCCCAAGAAGCGCTTATTTAGGATCTTAAGCTTGACCATACTCCCTTGGATCAATCGGGATCAGCTAGGCTTGGACGTGCAAGAACACCTCTCTTCCAAGGAAGTCCATCAAAGAGCCTATTTTGTTCGTATAGCCACATGCGCTTTCACTTTGCTCTTTTCACTCTGAGTTTCATGGCCTTACTTCCTTCCGGCGGAAGTTTTAACTCCACATGTTGAGCAACTCCAATTTCATTATTATTTGGTGCATCTTTTGTCATGCAAAGTTTCGGAGTTGCTTCCATGTTAAGCTCTTCATTCACCTTTGGAGGCATTATCTCAATCCTGCACACATGACTCTCAAAAGGAGGGTTGTTATATGAGTTAGTCAAATCAAAATCCACCCTACCTTCCTCTACATTCAAAGAGAGCTTACCATTTTTTACATCTATTATTGCTCTAGCTGTGGCCAAGAATGGCCTTCCTAGAATGATAGGGAATTTAGAATTCCCGTTCATGTCCAACACCATGAAATCGATAGGAATGAAAAATTTCCCTACCTTTATGGGGACATTCTCTAGTATGCCTAAAGGGAAATTGTAAAGAGAACTTGGATGGACTCAATTCCTTGGTTCCTAACCTCTCAAAGATAGTAAGCGGCATCAAATTCGCACTAGCCCCTAAGTCACATAAGGCTTTGTCTATTTTTAATTCTCCAATTGAGCAAGCAATAGAGAAACTTACTGGATCTTTTAGTTTATGAGGCATATTAGTTTTTATCATGGCATCATGCTCCTCAATTAAGCTTTTAGTTTCTTTTTCTAATTGCTTTTTCTTGACCAACCTTTGTGGGAAAGGTATTGGGGGTTGGTAAGGTGGTGGAGGGACATACTTTGCCTCTATCTCTTCATGTTCACTCATGTCCTCCTCACATTCCACATACTTTTCAACTACCCCAAGCTTATCATCCCTCAACTATATAGCATTACAGTGCTCATTTGGATTAACTTCGGGTTGTCCTGGAAACGTACCCTTAGTTCTATAATATGTACTAGCTTGTTGGGCAATCTGAGTTTCTAACATCTTATTATGGATGGCAAAGTTATCTACCTTAGATGCTAACTCTTTTATTGTCTTATTGACTGCCCTACCTTGTTGCCTAAACTCTTCATTTTGCTTTGTTTGAGTTTTAACAAAATTTTCCAAAAGAGACTAAAGTTTATACTTTTGTACCTGAGGATACCCCGATGCGGGTTTCCTATTACCTTGGCCTTCCTGGAATTCGTGGTTCAACGTTTTGTTGTAGTTCCCATATGAGAGATAAGGGCTATTCTTCCTTCCTTGGTTGTAAGAATTTGGGGGAACATAGTTTGGCAACTTCGGGTTCAAGTCATAAAAGTTGTGACAAGAGTTCACTTGTTCCTCCGAAGCACCGGATCCAGGAGCAATACCATGTGGACACTCCATTATGTCATGTCCCTGCATTCCAAAAATCTCACAAACAACATCAGTAGCACATATTGAACTCACATTAGCCTTTTCAAGCTTATCAAAGTCTTTATTCAATGAGTCAATTTTAGACATAATTAGATCGGTGCTATTCATTTCAAACTTACCCCTCGAAAGCTTTTTCGGTTTATTACCTTTTTCCGAACCCCATTAGTGATAGTTTGTGGCTACATTTTCAATGATATTGAATGCTTCAGTCAGAGGTCTATTCATAAAGGCTCCATCAGCTGCGGAGTCAAGTGACACCTTCAAAAAGTAATCCAATCCGGTAGAAGGTATGCACTAACAACCACCTCTCGAGCCCATGATGTGGGCAAAACTCTAGCAATCCTTTGTAACAATCCCAAGCTTCGGATAAGCATTCTCTGTCCTTTTGGAAGAAGCCGGTGATCTGAAATCGTAGGTAAGCAGTCTTGGATGGAGGGAAGAATTTTTCCAAGAATTCATGCTCCAGTTGGTCCCAAGTTGACAAAGTATTAGCGGGCACTTGCTTCAACCAAGCTTTTTCCTTTCCAGTCAGAGAGGAGGGGAATAACCTCAAGCGAATAGCATCAATCGGGGCACCTTGAATTCTTATTACATCGGTGAACTCCAATAATGTCTCCACATGATCAGTCCGGTCCTCCGAGAGCAATCCTCCAAATTGATTTTGCCTAATCATGCCAATTAACAGAGGCGGTATAGTGTAGTTCTCCGCCTCAATTTCTGGCCTAGCAATCCCAGTTCGTAAACCCCTAGCATTTGGGGCTGCGAAGTCCTTCAGTGGTTTGGTATCCGGTGGATTCGCCATGAGTGGAATGGGAATCATCCTCTCTCTCTCTCTCTTTGTCTTTGTAGCCTCCCACGTCTACGAAAGGTCCTTTCGATCTCGGGGTCAACTTCAACAAGATTTCCAAGACTTTGGGATCTTTACATAAAAGAGAAAAATACCTGCAAAGAGAGATAGATACTCTTGAAAAATAAAAAGAGATAAATAAATAAATAACTAAATAAATAAATAAAATTTTAATATATAAAAAAAAGGTCCAGAAAAATCAATTTAAAAATTAAATTGAAATTCAAGAAAGCACAGTCCCCGGCAACGGCACCAAAAACTTGATGGGGGTGTGCGAATCCACAAGTGAACGGTTTCGTCGTCAAGTAATAAAAAGATCGATCCCACAGGGACCGTGATCTCAAATAACAATTAATTATTAAATCAATTAAACCGGACTATAAAAAGATAAAGATTTCGAAAAGATTTGATTTTTGAATCAAGTAGCAAATCAAATTTAAGTTGTAATTAAAACGAAATCAAGAACAAAATAGGAAAGTAGATCAAATCTGAGATTTCAAAATATCAAAAGGGATTCCCAGGAATTGGGTTACCAACAAGAATGTTCATGTTACTAAATTGACTACCCCTATTGTTAATTATCGAAATTTGCTTTGAAGGTGAATTTATCCTAAATAAGTTAATGTTCCCTCTCGAGATACAAGAACCGTGCCCGATTAAACCAACCCCTACTCTCGTGGTAATTAAATTTAAATCGAACCCTTTAAGCTTTGTGACAACTCAGTGAACCCTCGAAGGACCGCTTCTAAATCTCGTGATTTAAGTCCTAAGTTCAATCCCTATAGATCTGATACCTAAGTTCACCTCTAGGTTCCTCCTTAGAGTATCTATGACATGCAAATAAGTGCGTACCAGATTTACAAGTAATTCATGCAATAGGAATCAAATCTAAACCAAATTGAAATTAACAAGAAGTAAAATATCAAGTCATAACATAAAACAAATCTTGGGCATAGCCCCAATCCCTAGAAACAAAAACACTACTCAAGCATTGCCATGTTCATAGCAAGCTTGATTAACAAAAGCATAAAAGAAAACCTAAGAGAAGAGAAGAAATTGGAGAAGAAGAGAAATCCTACTTTTTGCCTAAGGTAGCAGCCCAAGGGATCCTATTTTCGAGCCTAATTGCTCTATTTATAGAGTAGGGTAACTTGAATCCCAAGCAATTAAAAAATCAGATCAGATCAGGTTTTAAAATTCCAGATATTGCGCGTCACGGCCGTGATGCCTGTCACGGCCAGGCCATGACAGATTTTGTCTTCGAAAACTTGGCACTGATGGCCTGTCACGGCCGTGATGGCCATCACAGCCTAGCCGTGACAGGTTCTGACTTTTGTGTACTTTTCTTTTCAGTCTTGCTCGATCATGGCCGTGATGGCTGTCACGGCTACGCTTGATGGCCTCTGTTTGGCTCAGTTTTCTTGTTTTTCAAGCTCCATCTTCATGCAAGCTCCATCATGGTTGATCTTGAACATTTTAATCTTCAATTACTGCACAACATCACCACAAAACCGCCTTACCCGTTCCAAGGTAAAAGCTAACAAAAATCAAATTAAAAATGCCTAAACTATATGAAAATGCATGCAATATGATAAAGAAATATGAGGTGTAATCACACTCATCAATCAGACAGTTATAACTATCCCTAATGATTAACATTTGAAATGCTAATAGACAAACTTACTTAAGTCGACACCTATGTTAACAATAGTCTTCGGCGTATTCCTAATATTAACATGCCCGACCATGTTGTCAGGATCTTCAGTCCTGGTCTTCTCATTCCAACTGTTTTATCACTGGCACCATTTTGCATGACAACTCATTTCTCGACATTGCTTGCTCTTCTCTTGACCTATTGAAGACCTTGGCCGACACCTCTAGCATTCCCATGTCCATCATCAATATTTCATTCTTCTTTATCAAATCATTTCCCTCTTCGACATGACCACTTTGTCGAGATTCCAAAATTGTAATTTTGGCCCCAAAAGATACCCCCTAAAAATCCTTCTTTCGACAACTTGGAGAATGAAGGATTTTTGTTTCCAATTGGGGTTTAAAGCTCGAAAACCGCTCAAACATTTAATTTTTAAAATTGAATTACGAGGTAATTATTTTTATCTCTTAAGCGATTATCCCCAAGAAAATAGGGATCATGATTACCCACTAACTAGCTATAACAGCTAGTTCAACATTCCAAGCACTCCCATTTTCTTTAAATACCCATAAATGTTGCTTGTGTAAAGTCTTCACCTTTTCTTCTCTTCTTCTCACACGAACCTAAACCCCTTTCATCTTCTTCATTTTGCTTTCAGTCTCTGTCATTATAATGGCTTCTTCCAAATCTTCAAAGCAGAACCTCGGAAGTCATGCCTTTTCTGAGTGATTCTTTTCTGGAGAAATCAGACCCCTATCAAAAGTTGAAGGTAATCTCCCCTCTCCCTGTAACCTCTACTTATCATGATCCCCCCCCCCCCCCCCCCGACGCTGCGTTTTTAGGGTATGCGTTTTCGAAGAAAACTTTACCTTCGAAAATTGCAACCCTCTTCCCTTACGCTCTAGGGGAAAATATTCTTGCTTCTTCTTCCTCTATCCCCATTCATTATTTTACTAGTAAAAATCGTGTCTTTAAGGCTCCCATGAAAGAAATAAAGGGTTACATAAATTGGCTTGATAGGGTAGAAGATATGAAAGGCCAATATTGGAAAGACATAGGAATTTTTTATTGCATTCAACTTTCTTGATATGTCATCAATATTGATTTTATCTTAATAGGAGCCTCTGCTTTCTTCTGGAACAAAACCACTAACACCTTTCATCTCCCTTTTGGGATGATGGGCCCAACCTTGTTTGATGTAGCTGCTATTACTGGTCTTCGACCAGATGGGGAAGTTACTCATAAGTTCTATAAACCAACTTATGATACCAAAGTCCCTATTCAATCCCCTACTTTTTCTGCCTTTATCAATCAACACATGAAAACTGATGAAGAAGTTTCTAATGAGGAACACTTAGCTTTCTTGACTTTGTGGCTATCTGCATATTTTCTATGTAGTAAATATGTCCAAGTCATTAAGAGCTATGTCCCTCTAGCTAACCTTCTCCTTGAAGGCAGGAAATGGGCTCTAAACCAATTGCTGTTAGCAAATCTTTACTATTGCATGGGGCATATGATCAACAACATCAGGGCCTAATCAGCTAAAGCCAATCCTGGTGGTCCCATTTGGCTCATGCAATTATGGTTAAATTCAATCTTTTAGCCTTAACAACTTTTTACTCTTCCAAAATCTGCCCCCAACTGGCCCATTGGCATAAAGTTATGTCATCAGGCTTTTCCTCACCCTCACAGTGATGAGCATCTATCTTTTTATCGTTTCTTTTCCTGTTTTTATAACATAACTTTCCACTGCACCGACATCAAGTTTTCCCCTTTTATCAACCGTCAACATGGTCCTAAATGGTTCACAAGGTCATTATCCTCTTCTGACCCAGCTGCTAATGAGGATAACATTTCTATATGGTCTCACTACCTTTGTCGGGTCATTCTGTTTATGGGCATTCCCGACTTGTCGAATTCAAATGTTTATGCTTATCTTCCCAACTGCGTTGCCCGACAATTCGGTCTTTGCCAAGCTATTGCATCTCCCTATCAAATTGAAGAAGGAAACCCTGGGATCAACTATTTTATACAAGATATAGATGATGTTGACGCTTTCCTTGCACTCAATCGTGCACGCAAGAAATTCTTTCAATTATCTCCTTTTACACCTTTTCTTGTAGTCACTCAAGTTGTTTGTGTAGGGGACCAATCCAGGTACTAAAACTCTAAAAGAGCATGTCGACGACATCCGTAAATTTGAAAAATTTTATAAAATGAAATGGGATCATCACCATCCGTCAAGCTTCATGCGAGTTGTGGAAGAGTTCGTAACCAAATGGAAACAAACACAAAGGAACAAAGGTATTAAGGGTGACATTAACCCCGTTCCTCTTCTTTGTGCTCGTTTCGGTTTGGCCGACAAGTTCCCTGGAAAACCAACTCCTGCAGACAACTTCTTATATTTGGATAAATGGATTGAACTAACTAATATTTTCAAAAACCATACCAAAGAGGTTACCTTTACCAAAAAGTTTGGTGAGTATCATGATTCCTATCATCATGTCATAAAGGACATAACCAAATACCAAATAGGTACTTGGTAGTTTATTTTTTCCTTCAATGTCGACCCTAGACTTAATACTAGTTGACCTCCTTTCCCTATTATTTTAGCCCAACCTCTGGAACAAGCCCTTGAATACAGAAGAGAAGACTCCCCTGCTCCAGCTAACGAAGAGCATGACATTGAACAATCTCCAGTGACTAAAAAGAAGGGTCGAGGTGGCAAGAAACCTCTTGTCAACAGAACCTCTGGATCCAAATTAGTCTCTAAATCTGAAAAGGTAAACATTCTGCATAAGAGAAAAGCCCAACAAGCTAATGTCTCTTCTCCCTCCACCAAGTCCAAAGTAAGTTTTTTTTTAAAAAAATTTGAAGATCGACACTATCTCAATGTGTACTACTTTGCCTTAATAATTTTCTTCTTTGCAGAAAACTAGCTCATCTAGTAGCAAAGTTCCATATGCCACATCTGATACTTATGCAGAATCTCAAGAGACTGCCTCTAAGATAACTTATGTATCTCATTATTCATCATCACCTGAACCTGTCATATACTCACATTTGTATATTTACCTCAGGAAAACCTTATTCAGATTGTGATCAACATCCATGAAACCAATGAAGACTCCAGCGAAAGGAATGTGTCTCTTGCTGTCGAGGTAATCATTTTCTTACCTAATTTCAACTCTACAAGCTTCCTGTTCTAATCAATTTCTTTTCCTCATGAATATTATATATATATATATATATATATATCTTTTCCGACAGCATGAAGCAATGGTAACCTCTACTATGATGGAGTCTCTTCCCAACACTTCAATTCCCCCAGCATCATCAGTTAATGCTCCCGAGGACAATATGCCCTTGACAACCTTAGCTACTGCATCTATAAAGATGACTGATGTCAGCACTATCGATGTACAACCTCCTTCCATACCGTAATCACCTATTCCTCCCTCATCTCACCACATTCCTACATCCACTACTGAACTCATTGATGCTGAATATGTGGATAAGCTTTTTTCTGATGATGCTGATCTTGACACACTATTTGTCAAGCTAAGCAACTTCTACATTGCCCCCAATTGCCCCTGGTCTTGTCGAAAGGTTACCCATGACTGTCGAAGCTGATCCAATACGATCAGAAGCGGATGATCATCTGAGTCTTTTATCAGGCAGTCATAGGAGTTCTCCTCACTCAGCAAGATCCTCGATGGTTAAAGGCCAGGATTCTAGTGATTCTAGGGTCATCACTTTATTGGGTGAACTTAAATCTCTCCTGCACCATTCTTTTGAAACGATTCTACCTGATTCTCAATTGTATGAGAAAATGAGGGTTCTGGTTGATGAAATAACCCTCTGCAGGCTAACTTACCTCAAAACCAGCACAACACCTTGCACCAAATTGACACCTTTAAGTCCAATTTAGCCAAAGATTCCCCGACTTTGAACCAAGTGATCCTCAGTTTTGACAAGAGTATTGAGGACAAATCCCACCTGAACAGTGAAGCTGCTACCTCTCATAAGATAATTGAAAAATTATCTAACTCTATCGACAGAGCCACTGTCGAGCGGGCAGATGCTTTAAAGAACATCTCTGAATTAGAGGCCAAACTTCAAGCAGAAAAAGCTCGCCTGAAGAATATTGATGCACTAACTCAACAATGCATCAATAGGAAAATCAAAGAAGGAAAGAAGATCAAGGAATTAGCCACCAAGGCTAAAACTATTGCTGCGTATCTCGACAGGCTTACTCCAGATTACAACAATGCCATTGCTCCTAGAGAAGCTGCCAAGAATATGTGGGCCTCTCTTAAAGACTTGGCTTGGTTTAACCCCTTTTTTTTACCTTTGTAACCATGTATTCCCTTTAATTCTTAGTAAATATTTTCCTCCTTTTGCACAATCACTATGCACATTTATTTTTATTCATTTCCGCACCCGTGCATTAATTGTTTTGACTGCTAACTCCCCATGCGCTCAATCCTTTTAATGAACCAATAAATTTTTAACAAGTTACCATGCATGGATAAATGGTAACATCAATATTTGCTACCATTACAAATAGCTCCCTTTCAAGACCGAAATATGACACTTTTATTTTATTTTATTTTACAATGAATCTCCGCAAAGGCATCACCCCTTTTCTTTTTGTTTCAGAACATGGCTCTGCCATGGAGATTATTGCTTTTCCTTCCTATTCCTAGACTCGAAGGTTTCTGTCTTGATGGTCAAACAACTTCTAAGGTTGTGTAAATCACATAACATGGATGGTAAGGTTGGGTAAACCACATAATGTGAGTTGCTCACCTTATCATCCTTCTGGAGAATCGGCTGCTGGAGGGCAAATCAGGTGCTCGGACTTCATAGTTCCAAAACCTCAGCTTTGGCAGCAAGTGATTGTCATTGAAGTCTTTGGAACCACTTCTTTTGCTTGAAACAGATCGAGTGCACCTGCATCTACCTCTCTTGAGCTCTCTCATGCCCCCCCAGTTTTCTAAGGTCTTAAAGGATGGGAAAACTCAGCCGCTTGACACCTCCTCTGCTCACCCTCGACATATGAAGGGAATGAAGCCTCAACAAATGTTTTAGGCTAAGCATAAACCATCTCCATTTGTATAACCTTAGGATTTTAGATCTTTGAATGTAATTTCGACAGACTATATAACTTGTTCATGTAACTTGTATCCACCAAATCACTTCAATGAAATCTTGTTTGGATTATTGATTTCAACTTATTTTCACTTCGCACATTGTCGGTCTGTAAGATTTTAGATATATGCCATTAATAGAATTAACCTGTAAATTTGAATTGACATTGATAAGTGCATAAGAGTTTCCAGAAAACACTTTAAAAATTTTAAAGGGACCTACCCATTTTGGTGACCATTTCCCAAACCTTCGACAATGTTTGTCCATGGGCAAAATAACTTTCCAAACCAAATCTCCCTCCTTAAAGGATTTATATTTAACTCGACTGTCGTAAAATCTTGCAATTCTTTCCTTATGTCGAATCAAGTTTTCTAAGGCAACTAACCTTTCATCTCCTAGTTCATCCAATTCATCGAACATTGAATTCCAATAATCCTTGACTGGCAACTCATTTTGTCTCTGAATTCGCATTGATTGGAGATTAATCTCGACATGCAAAACAGCATCATGACCATAAACTAACTTATATGGAGATGTCCCTATCAACTCTTTAGGCGAATTTCTATATGCCTACAAGATATGATCAAGAGCATTGTGCCAGTTCTTTGGTTACTGGCAAATATGTTTCTTGATCAACCCTATAATTATCTAATTCACGGCCTCGACCTGTCCGTTAGCCTGGGCATAATAAGGTGTCGAGGTTAACATTTTAATCTTCCTGGACTCTGCATATTCTGTAATATGCTTTCCAGTAAAGACTAACCCCTGGTCAGTTGTCAAAGTTTTTGGAATGCCAAACCGACAAATGATATTATTTTCAATAAAATTTATCACATCCTGCTAAGTTACCTTTTTAAAACCTAAAGCATCCACCCAATTTGTGAAGTAATCTACCCCCACTAGGATATAATCATGACCTTTTGAAGTGGTTGGATGAACCTGCCTAATCAGATCTAATGCCTATCCTCTAAATGGCCATGGCTTTAAGATGGAATGTAATTAACTTGCTAGCACATTCTAGATATGACCATGTCTTTGACATTCTTCACATGACTTAGCAAACAATATACAATATTTTACCATGGTTGGCCAATAAACCCTTTGTCGACGAAGTACCCACTTCAACTTATCACCTGCTTGATGAGCACCACAAATCCCTCCATAGACCTTTACTAACGCTAAATAAGCCTCCTCCTCATTCAGGCAGGTCATTAATCCTCCATCTGGGGATCTCTGATGTAATTTCCTCCCGACATAACAAAATGCATTGCCTGATATTTTAATTATTCGTCAACATTAGGATTGGGTTTCTCTAAATATTCAATTATTGGCTTTCTACAATCATTGATTGTCACCACATCATTATGCATTACATCTCTTTCTTTCAAGGGATAAAGTAATTCTCTTATTTCCATGAGTTCTGAAAGAAATTTTTGACACTTTGTATCTGGAAGCTATTTGAGCCAAATCATTTGCCTCTCGGTTTAATTCCCTTGGAATGTTTTCAACAATTACATCACTAAACTTTCTCAACAACTTACTTGCTACAACACAATATTTTGTTAAGTTGTAATTGATGCATTTATACTCTTGTGTGAGTTGTTTTATGACTAATTGAGAATCTCCAAAAATGTGGACATTTCTTGCCCCCATTTCAATGAGCATCTCCAAACCTACTATCAAGGCTTCATGCTCAGCCTCGTTGTTCGAACAGTTATTGTAACGCCCCGATTTTTCTGTTTGTCTGTAATATGTGATTATGTGAATAATTAAGTGTTTAATTATTATAAATCATGAAGAATTATTTTGATAGACCAAATTTCATTATTATAATTTATTTTATATTATGCAGTTGAATTTTTCGGTAGAAAAATTTCAGACATTTCTAGTATGAGTTTTTTCATCACAAAAACTCATCGAATCCGAAAAATAATTTTCTTTACGCAAAATAAAATTTTAATTTCTATAACCCAATTTTAATTAATTTCAAGATTTTTGAATTTATTTCTTTTAATATAAAAAAATTTCGGGGGAAAATTGACGAAGTAAAATACGATCGGTTTTTACGGTTAAGAGATAAATGGAACCGGGACGAGCAAAGTTTATCTAAAATAAACTTTTTGCAGTGGGACCATATGAATCGGATCTTTCGACCGTTTCTTGATAAATTTGTTGTCGTATTCATGGATGACATCCTCATCTACTCTAAGAATCAGGAGGAACATGAAGAACACCAGCGACAAGTTCTACAGATCTTACGCGAGAAAACGTTGTCTGCCAAACTCTCGAAGTGTAAATTTTGGCTTGAAGAAGTGAAGTTCTCAGGGCACGTGATTTCAAGAGATGTAATTGCAGTAGATCCTGCTAAAGTGGAGGCAATGCTTTCATGGGAGAGACTGAGGACAGTAACATAAATTCGGAGTTTTGTCGGCTTGGCTGGATATTACCGAAGATTGATCAAGAGGTTCTCCAAGATTGTTGCTCCACTGACCCAACTTACGAGGAAGGACCAACCTTTTGTATGGACTGCAGAATGTGAAGAAAGTTTCCAAACGATAAAGGAACATTTGACAACTTCACCAATGTTAATACTTTCTGAACGTAATGAACCTTATGAGGTGTACTGCGATGCTTCGTACCAGGGTTTGGGTTGTGTATTAATGCAACACCGGAAGGTCATAGCGTATGCGTCACATCAGCTAAAAACCCATGAGGAGAATTACCCGACGCACGATCTGGAATGAGCTGCAGTGGTCTTTGCACTAAAGATATGGACACATCATCTGTATGGAGCGAAGTTTGATGTTTTCAGTGATCGCAAAAGTCTGAAGTACTTGTTCGGCTAGAAAGAACTCAATATGAGACAAAGGCAGTGGATGGAATTCTAGAAAGATTATGACTTTACTTTACAGTATCATCCTAGAAAAGTGAATATCGTGTCTGATGCTTTGAGCCAGAAAGCCATACACGTTTTAGCAATGATGGTGAAAGAGTTAGAATTGATTAAGAAGTTCCGCAATCTCGATTTGATAATGGAGATGAGCCCGAAGAGGATCAGTGTGGGAATGATTAAGATCTCAAGTGGGTTAATGGAAGAAATCAAAGAACAACAAACTACCGATATGTACCTTCAAGAGAAGAAAAAGCTTATGGAATAAGGAAAAGTCACAAGGTTTAGTGTGGGGCCAGATAACATCCTAAGGTGCAAAGGACGAATCTGCGTACCTGATAATCCTGAGATGAGGAAGATGATTATTGAAGAATCACATAAGAGCAAACTGAGTATTCATCCCAGATCAACCAAGATGTACCAAGACCTCAAACAAAGATTTTGGTGGCCAGGCATGAAGAAACAAGTGGCAGAGTATGTGGCATCGTGTCTGACCTGTCAGAAGGCAAAAGTAGAACACCAACGACCCGGTGGAATGTTACAATCCCTGAATGTACCTGAGTGGAAGTGGGATAGTATATCCATGGACTTTGTAGTAAGATTACCAAGGACTTCTAAAGGTATCGACTCGATTTGGTTGGTTGTTGACAGATTAACAAATTCGGCACACTTTTTACTTGTTAAAGTCAATGATACTGTGGAGAAGCTAACCGAGGTGTATATTAGGGAAGTGATCAGACTTCACGGAGTACCCTCTAGTATTGTCTCGGATCGAGATCCGAAGTTCACTTCGCGTTTTTAGGGAAGTTTACCAAAAGCTCTGGGAACCAAGTTGAGGTTAAGTTCTGCGTATCATCCACAAACCGATGGACAAACAGAAAGAACAATACAAACGTTAGAAGACTTGCTGAGAGCGTGTGTCCTAGATGATCGAGAAAGTTGGGATGACCTTTTGCCGCTCATTGAGCTCATGTACAACAACAGTTTTCATTCGAGCATAGGAATGGCACCCTATGAGGCTCTGTACGAAAGAAAATGCCAAACGCCTTTGTGTTGGTATTAGGATGGAGAAAGTGTAATCTTAGGACCTGAAGTTGTGCAATAAACGATGGAAAAGGTGAGACAAATTCGTGAAAGGATGAAGGCTTCACAGAGCAGATAGAAAAGTTACGCCAATCGGAAAAGACGACCTCTCGAATTTCAGGAAGGCGAACATGTATTTCTGAGAGTAACACCCACAACCGGAGTAGGTAGGGTTATAAAGTCCAGAAAGCTCACTCCTAAACTTATTGGGCCATATCAGATTCTTCGTCATATCGGTCCAGTAGCCTATCAAATCTCTTTACACCTTTTCTTTCAAATATCCACGATTTTTTTCATGTCTCACAACTCAAAGTACGTCCCCGACCCATCCCATGTAATTGAACCGGATATAGTGCAGTTAAAAGAAAACCTATCTTATGAGACCTCGCCTGTATGGATCGAGGATAGAAGGATTAAGCAACTTAGGGGAAAACAAATTCCATTAGTTAAAGTTGTTTAGGACGAGACAACTGGGGATGTGACCTAGGAAGTAGAAGATAAGATGATATTACAGTATCCTGATTTATTTTCAGATACGTAATTTTGAGGATGAAATTTCTTTTTAGTGGGGTAGTAATGTAACGCCCCGATTTTTTTGTTTGTCTGTAATCTGTGAATATGTGAATAATTAAGTGTTTAATTATTATAAATCATGAAGAATTATTTTGATAGACCAAATTTCATTATTATAATTTATTTTATATTGTGCAGTTGAATTTTTCGGTAGAAAAATTTCAGACGTTTCTAGTCTGAGTTTTTCACTGTCAGAAAAACTCTACTGACCCGAAAAATAATTTTATTTACACAAAATAAAATTTTAGTTTCTATAGCCCAATTTTAATTAATTTCATGTTTTTGAATTTATTTCTTTTAATGTAAAAAAATTTCGGGGGGAAATTGACGAAGTAAAATACGATCGGTTTTTACAGCTAAGAGATAAATGGAACCGGGACGAGCAAAGTTTATCTAAAATAAATTTTATGCAGTTGGATGTGATCTTGAAAAGTGTAGCCTCCAAATCACACCATCATTATTTTTCATATAATGATTTCGTCTATTTTTACAAGAAATCCATCATTTTCTCCAAATGTACAATTTTGCTCTGACAAAGAGGATTTTTATCAAACAAAATTGATGCAGATTTTTCAGATTTGATGTGAATAGTGACTTTGATGGATTGAAATGAATAGTTCTTGCCATTAAAGCCATCATCATTTTCTCCATTTTTGCAAGAAAAACCTTATTTAATTATTATTGTTTTTATTTTAAGTTTAAGTAATGAAAAAAATTGAAAAATATCTACTCCCACTAAATGCACCAACCCCCCCCCCCCCCCCCTCTATAAATACCCCTCACCACCACTTTCATTCACTTTTTATATTTTCTCAAAATTCTCTCAAAAATTCCAAGTTAATATTCATCATCTTCAACCTCAAGATTTTATTTAAAACACTTGAAGGCCATGGAGCTATCTCATTTTCATCATCATCTCTGGGTATAAACTCTCTACTCTTACTATTTTCTTTCTTAAGAACATAGAAATTCATACACTGCATGATTTTTCTTTAACTTTATGTTCATGTTCTTAACTTAAAGAAAATTGTTTTTTTTAACAAGAGATGAATTTTTTTAACTCATCGTCATCTTTACTTTCATCTTTATGGATTGCATGTGATGAAGAAAAATCTTTTAAGTCTAGTGTTATCAACATGCATGTTAGTGATTTCTATTGCAAATTAATTTTCTATCAATGCATGTTCATTAAACCAATTTATTTCAACTCATTATCATCCTTACTCTCAATTTCTAAACTTGCATGTAACTACAACATTCTTCAAAGCCAATTTTAAGGGTATGACCGAAACCCTATAAGGAGAAACAAATGGAGTTTTTATTGTATTTTCAACTTGCATGTCCTTAAAACCAAATTGCATGTGAGTTTTAGGTTTTTGAGTTTTATAAAAATTAAGTTTTTCTCCTTTTTGAGTTGATTAGGGCCAAAACTGTAATTGTTTGGATTAAAAAGACTCAACTTTGATTGTCATGAAACTATGTTGCTTTGGTCCTTATGTTTCCAACATGCATGTAATGCTAAATGTGAAAGTAGTTGTTCTTGAGTTTTTGATAATGAAAAAGTATTTCAAACATTTTATCGATTCCTTGCATGTTGATGAAAAATTGGAGAAATTTTGAGTTATAGTGGTTATAATAAAAATACTTACTATTAGCTTTATTTTGATGCATGCATGTGTTGATAAATGTTGAAAAATTTGAATTCTAGCCTATGATTTTGAGTAGGCCGAATGTAATGTTTTTGAGGTTAAGAAAGTGTTGTTTTACAAATTTTAGAAAGTTCATGTGTTGAAAACTATCATTTTGGTGACATGCATGCAAGTGCAAAGTTAGAAAATCAAGTTCCTAACCTTCTATTTTCATGGAGGCCGAAACTCTATTGAAAGAGTTAAGGAAGCCTTGTTCAATTTGGTTTAGGAGGATGTTTACTTAAAACGACATTTTATTTAAATGCATGTAGTTAGAAAATTAGAAATCAAAATTTTTACACACTTTTATGTTTAGGCCGAAAATCACTTTTAAATGAAGTTAGGAGATTAAAATTTGTTTCTAAGTTTTAAACCTTTATTTTATCTCTACGATGTTTAAGGATTTTAAATCCAAAAAGCTTATGAAAATCTAGAATTTTTACATTTATTAGCATGTTACAACCGAAACATGCATAAGAGTTTTGAAGTAATTTTTATCAAATTTTAACTTGTAAACTTAATCTTGTTTAGATCCGAGCCCGCGACTTCGAAATCAAGTTCGTTTTCCTTGAACACGAAAGGACAATGGTCATTTTACTACTCATTTTGAGTTAAGGGGAGACATCCTGAGGGATATTTAATTATGATAACTATATGTATTTGTATGTGTTTGTTTGAAATTTTATGATTTGTTATGTTTAACTGAGGTGTTGATATGTTGAATTGATTGATTTTTGAATATATATATATATATATATATATATATATATATATGATTTGATGAATATTCATGAATATGTGTTTGGGATTCTTAGATTTAAATTAACTGATTACTTGTTATGTGTATTATAATAATGCTTTGGTTGTTGCATGGAAAACCTAACTAGTATTAGTGGTCAATTAAAAAAATTCTCAAGATATTGCATTAATAAAAAAGTATGAATAATATTAAGAATAAACATCCCATTTGAAGAAGTATTTTGGAAAAAGAAAAACTTACTTAAGTAAAAATTTAAATGATTTTACTTAAAGTTTACATGATTTTACGCTAAGAATAAATAGTTTTTGAAAATATCTTATGAAGAGGAAACGTGAAGAGAAAACAAATTGATTTCTTAGTTCTAAAAAGATTTTATTTGAAAACTTCAAGTGTTTTCAGAAAAATAAAATTTTCCAAATAAAAATAGACTTTTAAGGAATGGATTTCCTATAAACTTAGAGTTTTCTTTTTTTAAAATGAATTTCAAACAATGAGTTTTCCTTTAAAGCGTTATTTAAATGAAAATATCCGATAACTTGGATAAGTTACGAAAAAAAATATTTTGTTTTGTATTTAGATTTCACTGAACGAAAAATAACGTTGAAAAGTGAACCTAGTAACCGAGACGTCGGGATACTAGAGTTGTTAAGCACGTTGATCTATGATCCGTGTCACGTTGTTGCGGACTGTGTGTCCTATATACGTTGTTGTGGATTGTGTGTCCTGTACACGTTATATTAAAATGTGGTGAATGTGGTAAAAAGGTAAAAGTTGTTTTCTATGACCACAACGTCCAAAACTGGTGCATCGGTTTAGGAAAGTTGTGATTAGACACTCGGACTTTCATGTCCTGTGTTGTTAATAAAAGTTTAAAATGTTGAAAAATTTTGGATGGTCGTGAGCCTTGAGCCTCGACAAAGGAAAGAATGAAACACAAAGAAAAACAGCAAAAACAAAAATGTTTTTACATGCATTTGGCAGACGTGCCCAAGTTGTTTTGTGTGAATACCTTTAAGGGGAAGGTATCTCATGCGACGTTGTATCCAGGGTACCTTGATGGACCATGATTTCCATGAGCCTTGTTCGTTGTGCCTTGTGTAGGACAGTGTGCTCTGGAACCCACAAGTGTTGATCACTGTGCCTTGAGTTGGACAGTGTTGTGGGAATAAAGTTGTGCCATATGTTGGCTATTTGAGCCTGATCAGCTCACTGTTTTTCTTAAAATGAAGTTGGGACCTCCGGAGTTTTAGGATAGATGGTGAATTATAGAAGTGCCATGGATTTTTCAAAATAACGATGATTTTAGATGCCACTGTATTATGTTGAAAATCTTATGCTGTATGTAACTGTTCATTTGTACATGTTGTTTTGTGTGTAGTACATGTAGTTGTCATAAATCATCCATATATTGGTATCTCATCCTTGCATTTTCTTTTCCCTATCTGGTACATATATCTGCTTGATTATAGATGGATCCGCACATGCCCCTAGCGCACTCGAGGGTACGGGCCACAATCTTTGATAATGCGCATAACCCGGATGCATGGGTCTTTCATCAGGGGGCACAGACGGTTGAGTATACGGGCCCTGTTAGTACGATAGAGGGCTCAGTTTTAGGGGAGGACCAACACTTTTGAGACTATCCAGATTCCATTACCACCGTTGGTACTTCACCCGCCTCCGGACGTTCATCAACCAGATGCAGTACCAGCTCCGCCTGTAGAGGAGGATCCTCAAGAGATGGTTGAGGAGTGTAACATCCCTGACTGCTTTATGGATTGACGGCTGTCCCCACAAACCAACACGGGTCTTTTCAGCGTGCTTTGTCCTCACTCACACGCTTCCTGGGAAAACTTCCCAGGAGGTCACCCATCCCATAATTGCTCCAAGTCAAGCTCACTTAACTGTGGAGTTCTTAAGTGATGGGCTACCGAAAAAAAGATGCATCTTGTTAGTATAGGTAGTACCAATCAATTCATATAATACTTCCTCAACTATATAGTCCCATACCTACACAGTCTTAGGATCCCTCTCATTCGGGTGTGTAATCGGTTCATTCATGTCTCCCTCCGCCTAGAAGCCTACCAGGAGCCACTCCTTGTCCGTGCCTTCTTGCACCGGCGACCACTCCGCGCCCTCGTCGGCTCCCGGGTGTTACATGCCCACCGGCTTCCGCTTGGTTCGTCCCCGCACCACACCGTACTGGGAGAGGTGCCGCTCTGATACCATTTGTAACATCCCTGGCTGCTTTATGGATTGACGATTGTCCCCACAAACCAACACGGGTCTTTTCAGCGTGCTTTGTCCTCACTCACACGCTTCCTGGGAAAACTTCCCAGGAGGTCACCCATCCCATAATTGGTCCAAGTCAAGCTCGCTTAACTGTGGAGTTCTTAAGTGATGGGCTACCGAAAAGAAGATGCATCTTGTTAGTATAGGTAGTATCAATCAATTCATATAATACTTCCTCAACTGTATAGTCCCATACCTACACAGTCTCAGGATCCCTCTCATTCGGGTGTGTAATCGATTCATTCATGTCTCCCTCCACCTAGAAGCCTGCCAGGAGCCGCTCCTTGTTCGTGCCTTCTTGCACTGGCGACCACTCCCCGCCCTCGTTGGCTCCCGGGTGTTACAAGGAGGACCCTACTGAGGTTATAGAGGAGGACCCACAGTACTACCCGCTCAGTGATGATGATGATGATGATGATTCTCCTGATACGGGAGTTAGAGGAGTTGTGTCGTCACTAGACATGCCTCTAGAGGATGGGGATGACCATCACGGTCTCCCTAATGGGTACCGGTAGTCTGACTGACCAACTGTAGGATTCATTTTGTCTTTTGGGGTAATGTTGTTAGGATAGTCATTTCTTTCCTCTAAAAACTGCAGTTTCTTTTGACTTAGAACTTCCTAAATCAATTTGACTTTGTTAGTGTATGTTCAACCTTTAACTCTCTCTCACTGTACAAACCAACCTTTCACTCGTGTAAGTTCCATCAAGTGGCCTGTCTCCAAGAAGGCCTTATGTCTAATATATATAAGGTGTTTTGTATCTTTGACGCAACTACGTTTTATTTATTTATGTTATTTGATACATGAAGGAGAAAGTCTTATAATGACTAAGGATGAAGTTAATTTCACAAATATGTATTTCCGAAAGTAATTGATAATCTATTAAACGTTTTATTTTCCGCTTAATAAAGTAATTAATGTAATGCCCGGGTTAAGGGTGTCACATTAAGGGTGGTATCAGAGCTGGTCGAGTCTTTCGGGAAGAGTTGGGAATAGGCTTGTTATGTTTGTGCTGTGTGATCTCTGATTAGGCTTGTTTGAATTACTTCTTAGAAGTAATAAGTGTTAGTGAGTAGATAAGTGTTTTAATCTCTGGTTACCATTTTACTGAGTTTATCTTGTTGGTCAGTTATGGAACTAGAAGCAGGACGTGGGCGTGGCCGCGGAAGAGGCATTAGGGGTGGTTTTGTTGGTGGCAGTGGACATGATGGCGAGGGAATGGACTATGCAGCTCAAGCTATGGCAGACGTTGTGGCTGCCATTGCACAACAAACTGCTACTATGGCTGCTCAACATCAATAGGAGCAGGGCCGTGAAGAACAAGCAGCTGAAAGTCGTGGTCTGACAGCTTTTCGATGCCATAACCCGCCGCAATTTCATGGGGATGCTGATCCTACAAAGGCTGACTTGTGGATCCAAGAACTGGAAAATATTTTTGAGTCGATTCACAGCCCTGAAGCGGTAAGAGTACCTTATGCTACTTTCTTGTTAATGGGAGATGTTGAATACTGGTGGAGAGGCACCAGGAAATTGCTAGTGTCAAATCAGTAAGAGGTTACTTGGGAGGGTTTCCATACTGCATTTTTGGACAAATACTTCCCTCGGAGTGCTCGAGCTGAAAAAGGGCAGGAGTTTCTGCGCTTGCGACAAGGAGATATGACAGTCGGGGAATACGCGGCGAAGTTCGAATCACTTGCCAAGTATTTCCGGTTTTAGTAAGACAATCCAGATGAAGGCTGGAAGTGCAAAAGATTTGAAGGAGGACTGCGGTATGAAATCAAAGACTCAGTGCTGCCACTGAAGATCAAGAATTTTCAAGCTCTATTAGAAAAGTGCAGAAAGATTGAACATAATAGGAAAGGTAGAGACAACAGAGGGAATACTGGTGGACCCTCGCGTTCTAGGAACCAGTTTCAAAGCCAGAACCAGAAAGGAATACATAATTATAGAAAGCCATATGCTAGACCGGATGAGAATAACCAGAATCAACAACAGTATTGTCTTGTTGCCTCAACAACTGGAAGTGGGGGTCAGAGGAGTCAAGGACAAGGTCAAGGGAGGAAGTGCTATAAGTGTGGAGACCCAAACCATTTGGTAGATGTTTGTCCGTTGAGGGGAATGAAGTGCTTCAACTGTGTTTGATTGGGACACTTGGCAAAAGACTGTAAAGCACCAAAGCGGGAACCTACCGTCAACAGCGCACGAGTCAATAAACAAACGGCTAGAGGAAAAGTTTTTACCATGAGTGGTGCCGAAGCCTCGAACTCCAAAGATCTGATACAAGGTAGCTGTAACATAGCCGGTAACCTCTTAACTGTGCTTTTCTATTCGGGTACGACGCATTCATTTATCTCGGTGGATTGTGTGAGACTGTTAGGGTTACCTGTTTCTTCTTTGCCATATGAATTGATTGTTTCAACTCCTACTGCTGAACCTGTTACTGTTAATGTGGTGTGCTTGAACTGTCCTATTGTCATTATGGATCGACACTTCCTTTTTGATCTGATTTGTTTACCTTTAGTACAACTAGACGTAATTTTGGGCATGGATTGGCTATTTTCCAAACATTAAGTTCAAACATATTTAACACTTGTAACTTTGAAAAGACTTGTACAGTACATGGCATCATATAATGTTTAAGCTTAGTACAAGAAAAATACAATGACAAACATAATTTTTCAACAGCACTGTATCTCTTTTCAGTATCATTCAATACCCTACTGAGGTAATATACCGCTCGCTCGACACCATTTTCATCTTCTTGAGCAAGCATGCTTCCTATAGTTTCATCTGATGCTTAAATGTACAACTTCAATGGTTGTCCTGATCTTGGAGGTATCATTATAGGTGGGCTTGTCAGATAGGCCTTAATCTTGTCGAAAGCTTGCTGATGTTGTGATTCCCATCTAAATTCTTGTTCTGCTTTCAACTTGATTAAAGGAGCAAAGGCCCTTATCCTACCTGATAAGTTAGAAATGAATCTTCTCAAGAAATTAACGTTTCCCAGGAAGGACTGCAACTCGTTTTTGTTCCTTAGTGGTACCGCGTCGAGGATTGATTTGGTCTTATTCCTGCCGACATCTATGCCATTCTTGTGGACTAGAAACCTCAAGAAATTGACTGTCAGAACTCCAAACGCACATTACAAAGGATTCATTTTTAACTTATGCTTCCTCATTCTTTCAAATGATTCCCTCAAATGTCTTAAATGCTTATCTTGAGTCTCTAACTTAACCACCACGACATCTATATACACCTCCACTGATTTACTAATCAAATCATGGAAGATTGTGTTTGCTCGCTGGTATGTAGCTCCAGCATTCTTCAAACCAAAAGGCATTACAACCCATTCAAAGGTTCCAATTGCCCCCGGGCATCTGAAAGTAGTTTTTGACACATCTTCCTCAGCAATGAATATTTGATTGTACCCTGCATGACCATCCATCACACTTAGTAACTCATGTCCCGACACTGAATCAACCAGCATGTCGGCTATGGGCATGGGATATTCATCTTTAGGAGTGGCAAATTTTAAATTACAGAAATTGACACACACTCTTAAAGTTCCATTTCTCTTTACTACAGGTACAACATTAGATAACCATTCGACATACCTGGCAGTGCGGATGAATTTATCTTTTAAAAGCCTTTCTACTTCTTCTTTAATCCTCAACACTACCTCTGGTGCATATCGTCGATTGGCCTGCTTCACTAGCTTGAAGTCTAATCTAAATGGCAATCTATGCTCCACTAATGATCTGCTCAATCCTGGCATTTCATCGTAGTCCCAGACAAAACAGTCCTTGTATTCCTTGAGCACTTTTACAAGCTTCTCCTTGAAATCTGTTGGTAGAAATATGTCCGGCGCTTCTCACCTTCTTCACCCAAATTAACTTCATCCATTGGGTCTTTGGCTTCGACAGATAATTTTTCATCCAACCCTCTTTCAAATCCAAGAGGGTCATCTTCTATTATGTAATCGTGCAGTAAGTCCTCTTTTTCCTGCACTACTCTGTCGGCCGCATAGGTCGACATCCTTTGTATATTTTCTTCAAGACCCACTACTGGTTCCTAGCCAATCCTCGTCGGCCTGTACTTTCATTTGGATCCCAAACTGATCCATAAGGCATACTTCAAGACTGTTGCTGTCTACACCTTCTTCTATGACCACTGGTTTGACATGTGGATCATATATCTTAAAATCCACATGTAGCAACTAAACATAGCACAGGCTATCATCTACCTCAATAATCTCCACCTTGTCATCTTGGCTCCAAAAACACATCTTTTGGTGAACTGTAGAAGGGATTGTCCCCACAGCGTGGATCCAATCTCGACCAAGAAAAAATGTTGTAACTTGCCTTGGTCGGAACCACCACAAACAATATGGACCTCTGCACGGTTCCCACTTCAGTGTCCAAAGTGATTACCCCATCAGTTGGAGCTATCTTCCCACTAAAATCAGTTACAACCATATTGGTGGGAATTAAATATGTGCTATACTTCCGAAGCCTCTTAAGAATTGCTCTAGGAACAATGTTCACTGCTGCTCCACCATCCACCAGAACTCTATTGGTGGGTCTACCTTCAATCAGTGCCTTGATATGAAGAGGCCTGAGATGCTTTTTCTCATTCTCAGTTGGTTGCTCAAACTGAGCCACATTGTCGAAAACTATCACCATATTATTCTCTAGGAACAACCAGTCGTCTTCCACGCTCGATAGGCATGTCTTATGCACGTTGTTTGGCAACCCATTGCTTTCTTCATTGTTTCTTACTAAACTTCGCCTTGCCAGCAAAAGCAATAGCCCCGACCCTTGTGTCGGTCTACTCTGCACCTTTCATTTTTCCTCTGCCTTGATTGGTTCCAAGTGGTTTCTTTTCTACCACTAGGCAACTTTTCTAAGAGGCCAACTCCTGGATGACCACCTAACCAGCCATTTGCTGCTTTCTTTGCATTTGTCAGAGTCATTGTGCTTTCCTCTTTTGGGATTTTGTTTTAAACCAATTTGAAGGCTCTGCCTCTTAGAAATCATGAGTAAAATTATTTACTCTTCCTCGAAAATAGTCCTCGTTCCAGAATAGCTGAAAGTTCTTTCTTCCATAAGGGCATGTTGGTCTGTCTCTACCCCATCCTCTTCCTCTCACAAGAAGGTTACGGGTTTCATCTGAGTTTTGGACCCACTGATCGATAGCAATGTTCAACGGTGGTACCCTTGTCTTGCTAAAATTAATTGGTACTTTCAAGTAGGTGTTACTCCCGATAAACTCCTTTCGGTAATACCCATATGGGTTCCTACCTGGTCCACCCGATCGTGCGCCTCGGTTTGATCTTGCATGAGTTGGGGTTGTCGACACAGCTTGTCGATTGACCCCATTCACAACATCAGCAACATCTCTCCAGACATCCGTTCTGGGTGACATCCACTTCAGTCTTTCCTTCCCGAGTTCCTAAACTTCCTCATTATCTTTCCTGGCCTCTTCTTCGAAGAAACTGCAACACATGGGGCAGAATTTGACCATTGTCGGGTTCACCCTGCTCAGAAAATCTTCTAGTTTCTCTCCTGGCCAAATAAGCGAATCAATAGGATCTTTCAAATTAATATGGCAATCCTGTTGATTCTCAACATTGATCACTCCTACATTGAGTGGCACTTGAGCCTCAACCTTGGATATGCCATCTTGGAAGGGGTCGACATCTACCTTCATGTCAGCTTTCGCCTTATCAGCAAATTTCAGTCTTCCTTCCATCTTTTTTTGAAACAAGTCACTGAAACGAACACATTCATTAGTGATGTTTTCGAATATATTATGATATTTGCAATACTTTCGGTCTTTTATTTCATCAGTCTTCAATAATCTATGATCTCTTGCTAGCTTGATTTGTGTATCTTTCAACAAGACATCAAATATTTGATCTGCCTTAGTCACATCAAAAGTGTAAGTTTTCTTGTTAACATAATTCATTTTATCTTTAGCCCCTAACTGGCTTCAAGGCCTGACACACGTAGGGTGGCCCTGTTTGAAGTTCTGCTAAGTATACTTCATATTCCTAGTTGGTACCTTCGTCCTCACTTGATTGTTCATACCCGACGAAGTTTATTTTCTCACATTTTATAAACTTATTTTGCTTTTGATTCTTATCGGCTTTTAACTGCTCTATCTGTCGAACTTTCTCACCTAATTGTGCTAAGTCGACAAGATGTTGGTTCACTTTATTTTTCCTAGTATAGTAATCCAACCCACTTACAGCAATCTTAACTACCTCTGCCTCTAGAATTGGAGTAAAGCACATACTCCTCATCTATCGGAATCTACTCAGATAATCATCAACAGATTCGTTGAACGTCCTCCTAATTGTAAACAAGTCGGTTAGACCCACTTTGAGGTCACCCCGGAAGAACTGTTCATGAAAACTTCTTTCTAATTGAGCCCATGTATGGACAGAATTAGGTCTCAACGTCGAAAACCAAGAAAATGCATTCTTGGTCAGGGAACTAGGAAAGAGTCTCATTTTTATTCCTTCATCAAGGGCTAACTCTCCCATTTCTATCGTATACCAAGAGATATGTTCGACAGTTGATTCCCCACTATCTCCAAAGAACTTCGACAGTTTGGGGACTTTAATCCCCCCAGGTAATTTTGCCAGTTGTACCCAATCAGGGAAAGCCAACACAAAATATGGTTGGTTTGCATAGCCCACATTAAACCCAAAGCGGTTAAGAGCCTGCTCGACCACTTGGTTTACATCTTGTTCCAACACTCTATTCACTCTAAGTTGTTATCGAAGGAACCTGAAGGCAGGATTCATTATTGGCCTAAGTTCTCCATTTCGCTGGAGCACATGTCCTTGTTGGGGTCCTTATTGTCTAGGAATTTCCCCCTACACTGGTTGTGGCCCTTGATTTGGACCTTGATTCACACCTGGTTGTGGCCCTTGATTTGGACATTGATTCACAACTGGTTATGGCCCTTGCCCCCCAACCGGATTGGTAATCCCCTATTTTGGTTGTATCACTGGTTCGTCATTTGGTATTTGAACACCGAGAATAGCCACCCCTAGTGCTTGGTTCAATAAAGTAAGTTGTTGCGCCAACACAGCATATACTTCATTCGTATTCTGCATCATAGGCGCCATAACTTCACCCATTTGTTGTGTAAATGTGTTAACCATTTCATGATTACTCGTTTCCATTTCTTAATGCAAAGCACGTAATGAATTTGGAGTCAAAACACTATTTCCAAACCCTGGAGGGTCGACAATTTGTCTATCTTGCCCAATCATGGTTGGTGTGCTCGTCTAACCCAACAGAGTTTGATTGTGCAAACTCGCAAGAGTGGTACTATGGCGCCATTATGGCATCCCAAAAGGGTATCTAGAATCATTACTCGCCTTCAAAGGAATGTACTCCCTATGCAGTATGCCCCATTGTTAAATGGAACATAGGGGGTACGATCTATGAAACCACGGGTTCTGTAATAGTCGACATTGTCGACCCCGTTACCCCTGCTGTAGTGACAACAATGCTTCTTTGAGAGGCAGTGGTACTCGTTTGCACTAGTCGGGTCTCAGCATTATTAGCGTTACTCATGGAACTTGTTTCTTGAGATGGATCAACTACTGCAATAACTTTTCCACTTCTCAAGCTCATGAAACGCATGAAAACATTACTATTTATGACACAAAATGAGTTACTCTAAACTTGTCCCACCGGGCGTGCCAATTTGTTTATAGGGATTTTTGGTTCAATGGCCAAAACCCACAACAAATGAATATTTATCAAACGAGAGTGGGAATCTCGAGTTATGTGATAATCTCGTTACAGATTTCAGAAATGATTTAATGCAAAGTTAATGCAAAAATATGTTTTAATGCAAGAATGTAAAACAAAACATACGTAAAATTGCATGAAAGCAAATGAAAACAATAAATGACAGGAATGTAAACAACAAGAAAGTAAAATGCAAGAAAGTATATTGCAAAAACTTAAATGGCAAGAAAGTAAAGGGCAGAAAGTAAAAAGAACAGGAAAGTAAACGACTGAAAGTAGAATGGATGCATACTCGACGTCAATTCCCGGAATCTGCTAAAGTTGAGATGTAAAAGAATTTTATTCAAGTATCCAACCTTTTACAATGGCTTAGACAAGCCTTATTTATACATAAAGACAAAGAAAACTACCTATCTCAACATCTGCCACGTGTATCACGCAATTCTAAATGTCCCTAATGCTTAACATTTGAAATACTAATAGACAAACTTACTTAAGTCGACACCTATGTTAACAATAGTCTTTGACGTATTCCTAATATTAACATGCCCGACCATGTTGTCGGGATCTTCAGTCCTGGTCTTCTCATTCCAACTATTTTATCACTGGCACCATTTGGCATGACAACTCCTTTCTCGACATTGCTTGCTCTTCTCTTGACCTATTGAAGACCTTGGTCGACACCTCTAGCATTCCCATGAACAGCAGCAAGAGTAATTATAGAAATCCTGAGGTGGAGTGTTTTCACTTTCCAGAAACTTCTCCTTTACTTTTGCCATGGAAGCACCGTCATATAATCATGGAGGGATTTTCTGCCATTTTTGCATCAGAAGAATGACATGGACAAATTAGTAGATTACCACTTAGACCAAAATGAGATGATAAAGAAAATGCACTTATGGCATAAAAAAAACTAAAGAAATGAATATCTGATTAACGACTTTGGCAGTTTTGAAGATGATTTTTGCTTTTTTTTTGTGGGTATTCAAGGAGCCCGATATCTGACTTCAAGTAGTAAAGCTCTTTGACTTCTCTGCATAAATATGTGCCAGCTACATCAAATATGAGACATGGGTAAAAAGAGAAAAAAAATTGTATCATATGTAAAGTAATTGACATATTTAATTCCTCTCTCTTCGTGTTTTGGAGAACTCGGAGTTTTTTTTCTTCCTTTTGGCTGAAAAGACCCTTTTCCTTTTACCTTAGCCGCAGGCGCCTGCAAACATCGCCTTTCGTTCCTGGATCAGCCGCGATGGAGGACGACGCCAAGGAAGGATTGCGCACATCATAGAAGGTTTGACACTCTCCTGTCCTGATGTCAGTGCAGGCGCGGGGAGGTAGAGACATTAGACCACGTTGATTTGCTTTGTGTAGATCTGGTAGTGGCACGGCAAGAGATACATACCATGGCTACGGGTAATTTCTGGTGTGATAGTAGGTGTAGGAGTTTGCCGGTGACGTTGATGGAGAATGTGAAAGTCTGGCCGGGAAAAATTTTACCGCAGCCTCACGGTGGGCGCCAATTGTTCGGACATGAACAATAATATGAGAAGAGGGAACATGATTGATAATCCGAGAAGAGGAAATAGTTTTTTGTGTGGATATAGCTTGACAGAATAGGCGTATTCTGTTCCTACGTATCGCGAGTGGGAATCAAAACAAATGTAGTTCTAAGACAATGTCGAGGTAGTACCTGGCTTATAGTGTATGAAGAAGATGATCCTATCTGAAGGCTAGGCCTAGTTTATATAGAGCCAATGTGGTTATGAGCCATTATGGGTGATTATTGGCGTCATCAATGTGGTTGGTTACAAAATCGTTGCAAGATAACCGACCTTGATTTCCGTTGTCTTGTCGACTAGCTCGGAATGATCCTAGTCCATCAGGCTTCGACTTGTTCTTGGGCCGAGGTCTGATCCATGTAGGAACAATTTTAATATTTAAATATTATTAAAACATTTAAACATCTGGTCCAGTTCCATCTTCTTCTCCTTCCAAAAAGCTAAACCACTAAAACCCATTAATCCATAATCACTCACTTCACGTTCTATCCACACAACACAACATACTCTTTATTGTTCATCATACATGACACCCACTCCAATAATATCACACTTGTTTCTTCATAAGAAGAATCATCAACCACTGACTCACCGAGACTCGCATGATGGGGGGAACAACAATACAATAGTGTAACACAATAACAAAGCAATACGCAGTGGAAATAAATCCCCCCAAACTTGCAAGAATCTGTGAGGAGCAACAACAAATATATGGCAGCAAATAGAACAACACAAACATAAAAGAGACACCAAGATTTTAACGTGGAAAATCCCTTAAAGCAAGGATAAAAACCACGGGTCGTCCAGACCAAAGAAACAGCTCCACTATGATCAAATAAGGGTACAAAAGAGTCTCTAACAAGTGTACAAACCGTGCTAACAATCAACCAAAACAACCAAGCACCAATGCTTACAAATGAGAAACAAGAAGATGAAATTTACTCCAAAAACAAAGCTACTGTGTGAAGCCAATATCTCTCACTTCATAGCTCATCATTAAAATCTGAATGGTGAGAGTGAAAAACCACACGTCCTGAACCTGCTGCAGCAATTTCAGCCCGATCCAACGGTGAACGAATCCTCTATCACGATTTTACGGTGACTGTCTGGTGTCTGGTGGGTATGCGGGTTGGCTTTCTTTCCTCTCTTCTCTCTTGTTGGATGCTATATTTTTACTAAAATGTGACCTCTCTATAACCCAAATCTGACCTTTCTTCACTTAAACAAGTGAGAGAAAATGGGCTTACACATTCGGGCCTTTCTCCACATAGGAAGGGAGCCCAAAACCCAAAAAATCTCCCTCTCACAACTATGTGGAGATAACCGCCAAACCGGTGATATCACAACAAGTTTCAAATTTCCCTCTTGGTAGTGCTTTAGTCATCATATCAGCACCATTATCATCAGTATGAACTTTAGCCAACTCCAACAGCTTAGCATCCAAAGCATCACGTATCCAATGATACCTCACATCAATATGTTTGGACCTAGAATGAAAAGTTGGATTCTTACCAAGATGAATAGCACTCTGACTATCAACAAACAACAAATATTTGTCTTGAACAAAACCAAGCTCCTGCAACAATTTATTCAACCATAGCAACTCCTTGCATGCTTCGGTAATGGCAATGAACTCTACTTCAGTAGTGGACAATGCTACACACTTCTGCAACTTCGACTGCCAAGCCACAGCTCCCCTGTAAATCTAATCATATAGCCCGAAGTGGACTTCCTGGAATCAATGTCTCCAGTCATATCCGAGTCTGAGTACCCCACCAAAGTAGGCTTATCACCTCCAAAGCAAAGCTTCATACCAGTGGTACCACAAAGATATCTCAAAGTCCATTTCACAGCATTCCAATGCTCTCTACCTGGATTAGACAAAAATCTACTGACTATACCAACAACATGTGCTATATCTGGTCTTGTACATACCATTGCATACATCAAACTACCCACAACATATGAATAAGGAACCCGTTCCATATCTAATTTCTCTGCTTCATTTGAAGGACTTTGTTTAGCACTCGGCTTGAAATGAGTAGCAAGGGGAGTGCTTACCGCCTTAGCATTTTCCATCTGGAATCTCTGCAACACTCTTTTAACATAGTGTTCTTGTGATAGCCATAGCTTCTTCTCCTTTCTGTCACGCATGATTCTTATACCAAGAATCTGTTTAGCAGCTCCCATGTCTTTTATGGAAAATGACTCGCCCAATTGCTTCTTTAACCTGTCAATCCTGGAAATATTTTTCCCAATAATAAGCATGTCATCAACATATAATAACATGATATGAAGTCATCATTAGAAAACTTTCTAACAAAGACACAATGGTCAGAAGTAGTCTTCTTATATCCTTAGTCACACATAACAGACTCAAACTTCTTATACCACTGCTTCAGAGCCTGCTTCAAACCATATAGGTTTTTTCTCAACCTACACACATAGTCTTCCTTGCCTTCAACTTGAAAACCATCAGTTTGCTTCATATAAATCTCTTCCTCCAAATTACCATGAAGGAAAGTTGTTTTCACATCCATTTGCTCTACCTCCAAATCAAGAGTAGCCGCCAAACTCAACATGGTTCTAATGGATGACATCTTTACCACAGGCGAGAAAATCTCATTAAAATCAATACCCTTTCTTTGACAGAAGCCCTTTCACCACTAATCTGGCTTTATACCTCGGAGACGTAGAGTTACTCTCATGTTTCACCCTATAAATCCACCTGTTTTCCAAGGCCCTCTTGCCTTTAGGCAACTTCACCAAATCATAAGTGTGATTATTGTTGTGGTGACGCCGGCAAGTGTACCGGGTCGTCGCAAGTAATAAAATAAACACGGTAAGTAATTACCGAGGTCGAACTCAGGGATTGGGCTACCAATTCAACTAATCCGCGGGAAATCTGATACGTTTGGTCAAGTTACAGAAGGTGGTTGAGAGAGAGAGATCAATATCGCAATTCAAATAACAAATCGATTAAAGCTAAGGTGATTAAATTCAGAAATTGAAATATCCAAGGTCTCAAATCCACCTACCCAATCATGTATAGTACCCAAGTGATGATGTATTTCTCCCTAGGTTCAATTATAATGTCAACCGGGACCCCCAATTTCTCCTATATCCACTGTCGTGCTCAATAGGACGTATCCGACGATTGGATTAATTACTTACTAGGTCTCATAATCCTAATCTCGAATTCCATTAAACCTTGTTCCCTATATGGTTGCACTAATCAAATAAATCCACTGTCGTGCTCATTATTCGATTAATGATTCCAATTCAAGTTCTAAAACGCGACTCGCTGTTCGGCCTCAAACACGTTAACTAGTTAATCACGCAACACATATGATCAACGCAATCAAATCAGAATTGGAAAACATTCATAAGAGAAGGGGAGAAAAACATACATCACAAGAACACTATACCGCCACGGGCGGCTTCATTGATCCCTCGGACGAGGGGATTAGTTCCTCATGCCCGTGACGACGCACAAACAATCCGACATAATCTCCATAAAATAAGAAAAGAAAAGAGAGGGAGACGCAGCTCCAAAAACAAGGATTCGCACATCGATCTAAACAAGTGGCTAACAACTTGATTCCCAATTCGATCCGAGACAGCCTTTAAATAAGGATTCTGCTTTCTCGCCCACTCGCGGGCGAGCTTACTCGCGACGCGAATTCTAGTTTTGGCGCGCATTCAAGTTTGGATTTTCGCGAGGCGAGAGTGTGTTCGCGGGGCGAGTCTTCCAACTTCAATCTGTCACAGCCGTGACATTCATCACGGCTTGGCCGTGATGGTCTCTGTCTTCCAGGGTCTTCAGTCTCTCGCGAGGCGAGATGTCTCTCGCGGGACGAGACTTCAAACCTAAATTTGTCACAGCCGTGACCTTAATCACGGCTATGCCGTGATAGTCTTTGTCTTGCAGGTCTTCAGACTCTCGCGGGGCGAGAGATTTTCGCGTGGCGATCCAGAAATGATGACTTTTGCTGCTTTGTTGACCTTCAGTCTCGTGAGGCGAGCATACACTCGCGGGGCGAGTGTCTCCAGAATTGCAATTTCCACTATTTCTTGGCTTTCCTTGACTCCCGTAGCTTCACTTATTGACCTGAAAACACCAAAAGCAACCAAAAGCATAATTCTATCCAAAATAAGCTAAAAACTACACAAAAGACGCAAAACGAGTCAAAGTCCAACTTAGGAACAAAACAAGGCAAATTTGGGCGAAAACGAGAGTGAACTCGACTAATTGGCACATAAACCCTAGTTCATCTAGTCATAAAACTAGATAAGCCAGAGGCTTATCAAAACACCCCAAACTTAAACCTTGCTTGTCCCCAAGCAAGCTAAAACTCAAAAACGACTCAAGACTTGGCAAGCCTAAAGGAATCAATCGATTTCGCACAAATTTCATGCAATCAAAACAATTTTTCTCCAATGATCTCCCCCCTACATTAATGTAATCCCCACATTCATTTACTTTAAACAATTGAGAACTTCATCATTCATGCAATCATTAATCTAAGTTGAGGATCAGAGTCACACACAAAAGGAAGATCACCAATTTCAAACAATTGCCTTCCTCACAAGGGTATGTAAAATTTCACTCATTCGCTCAATTTCGTCTAGGCTATCAACTTTTCACTCACTTTCACATTCTAAGAGCACTTCCCATGAATTTGATTTTCATCTCAAAAATGGTTCCCACGAAAACATGTATGCAACATCAGAAGGTCTTTTAAAGGTTGTAATGAGGCCTGGCTCAAGGTAAGATATTCAAAGGATAGAGGCTAAGTCCCTAGGATCAATGAGAGCATGAAACTAATATCACAACAATTGAATTCACTCTCATATTATTCTCTTCCTTGCATTTGGTGGCTACACACCTCTTCCTTTTTATATTTATTTTTCTTTGCCCTTTTTGGCACATATTCAATGCTTTTCATCACCCATTTTTTTTTTTCAAGCCTTAGGCCCTTACTTCCGTTTTTCTTTTTCTCAACTATGATTCATGAACTTGTAGCCACCCCAAACTTAGTTCCACAACAACACTCACAAAGCTAAAATTCCATACTCTCCTAAATCCTAGGATAGGGGAAAATCATGTAAGGTCATCAAGAAACAATAGGCTTCAAGGCTCAATGTGGCTAACTAGGGATCATTCATCAAGGTTGGTTCAATTTATGGCCAAGTAGTTAATTCAAAGAAAATTGCCTAAATCATTTGATGCAACATATAAACATGCAAACCATGAAGAGATTCAAGCAAATCCGGGAAAGTGCAACTTAATAGTGATTCTCACAATCAAAAACAAAGTTGGAGGCTCAAATCCTCACCTAGACATTTTGCAAATTGTTTGACCGAGATACGATTCCTAGTGTGTGCACCCCCTCACCCCAAACTTATCATAAATCAAGTAATCACAATAAAATTCTCAAAGTTCAATTTTCAATTTTTTAAGTGGGGATAAACTTTTCCATTACCAGAACCTAGGGGAAATCATCAATGGTCAAAATAATTCATGCAATCAATCTATGCTCAATATAATTAAAATCCCACAAACTTTCCCGACACACATTCATACACAAACTCTTGATCTTATCAAATTATTCAAGAGTGACAAACAAAAACAAAAACATAAACAAAAACAAAACAAAAGTTAGGAGAGGAGAGGGATACCTAGCTTGGGTTGCCTCCCAAGTAGCGCTTGTTTAACGTCCCGAGCCTGACTTATTAAGAAGCATCCACCTGGATCCCATAGCCTATGGTACAAGGGCCAAGAGACGCTCATCATATCAAATCCTCCACCCGGATCCCATGGTTTGTGAAGTGGCCCTTGTAGGAGCAATATGACTCTATCCATACTTCCATCTAGTCTGAGTGTGAAAACTTCTTTGACCTCCGCAATGATGAACTCACTTCCTCTCGGGTCAAATTGTGTTTTCACGAGGAAGTGTGCCAGACAAGTGGGCGGGACCAACTTACCAATGTCCACACATGCATGCAAGCCAACATAGTTATCCAATGCAGCAATTTCAGGTTGCTTGACAAGCATGGTGGAATCCTCAACCACTTTATCTTCATTTTTCTCTCTACCCCCTTGCTCCGGTACCTTGTCCCTTGCCAACTCCTCTTCCTTAGGTTGCTCTTCCTCAACATGTGGCTGTTCCGGGGCCTTATCGCTTGTCAACTCCTTTTCCTCCGGTTGTTCTTCCTCAACATGTGGTAGTTCTTCCTCAACTCCCTGAGAACTAGTTACATCCCAGTCATATCCTAATACCCCACTGCTTCTAGTTGTTGTGGCATTGCATTGGTTCTTAGGGTCGTTCTCGGTATCAACTGGGAAAGTCTCTGGGGGATGCTCATTTAGTTGCCTTGCGAGTTGGGCAATCTTCATCTCTAATGCCGCATTCGCCTTCTCAATTGATGTGGCCATCTTATCAATGGCTGCGTTTGTATTGATTGACACTTTCTCAATTGTTGCACTCAACTTCTCAAGAGCCAGCTCCCAAGGTTGTGGTTGCCAATTCTGTTGAGGTTGTGGTTGCCAGGCTAGACCACCGCCATCATTACTCCAAGTGAAATCCGGATGGTCTCTACTCATATCACCCCAATACTGATTCTGACTCTGATAGTTGTTCTGGGGCACGCTGTCATAGAAATTATGCCATGGTTCCACATATTCTTGAGAGAAGTAGAACGGACAACTCCAAGTGTCATGGTTCCCATTACAATATTCGCAACCCGGAAGCATTCCTTCGTGTACCTCGCATACAAAACAAGGCAAGACCAAGTGGAATCAAAGAAGTAGAGAGAGATAATAATAAAATAAAAATAAAAATAAAAATAAAAATAACTTAACCAAATAATCAAACTACCCTAAAATTAGGAAAATTGGTTGTGCCAATCCCCGGCAACGGCGCCAAAAACTTGTTGTGGTGACGCCGGCAAGTGTACCGGGTCGTCGCAAGTAATAAAATAAACACGGTAAGTAATTACCGAGGTCGAACTCAGGGATTGGGCTACCAATTCAACTAATCCGCGGGAAATCTGATACGTTTGGTCAAGTTACAGAAGGTGGTTGAGAGAGAGAGATCAATATCGCAATTCAAATAACAAATCGATTAAAGCTAAGGTGATTAAATTCAGAAATTGAAATATCCAAGGTCTCAAATCCACCTACCCAATCATGTATAGTACCCAAGTGATGATGTATTTCTCCCTAGGTTCAATTATAATGTCAACCGGGACCCCCAATTTCTCCTATATCCACTGTCGTGCTCAATAGGACGTATCAAGACGATTGGATTAATTACTTACTAGGTCTCATAATCCTAATCTCGAATTCCATTAAACCTTGTTCCCTATATGGTTGCACTAATCAAATAAATCCACTGTCGTGCTCATTATTCGATTAATGATTCCAATTCAAGTTCTAAAACGCGACTCGCCGTTCGGCCTCAAACACGTTAACTAGTTAATCACGCAACACATATGATCAACGCAATCAAATCAGAATTGGAAAACATTCATAAGAGAAGGGGAGAAAAACATACATCACAAGAACACTATACCGCCATGGGCGGCTTCATTGATCCCTCGGACGAGGGGATTAGTTCCTCATGCCCGTGACGACGCACAAACAATCCGACATAATCTCCATAAAATAAGAAAAGAAAAGAGAGGGGAGACGCAGCTCCAGAAACAAGGATTCGCACTACTGATCTAAACAAGTGGCTAACAACTTGATTCCCAATTCTGATCTGAGACAGCCTTTAAATAAGGATTCTGTTTCTCGCCAGCTCGCGGGGCGAGCTTACTCTCGCGACGCGAATTCTAGTTTTGGCGAGCATTCAAGTTTGGATTTTCGCGAGGCGAGAGTGTGTTCGCGGGGCGAGTCTTCCAACTTCAATCTGTCACAGCCGTGACATTCATCATGGCTTGGCCGTGATGGTCTCTGTCTTCCAGGGTCTTCAGTCTCTCGCGAGGCGAGATGTCTCTCGCGGGGCGAGACTTCAAACCTAAATTTGTCACAGCCGTGACCTTAATCACGGCTATGTCGTGATAGTCTCTGTCTTGCAGGTCTTCAGACTCTCGCGGGGCGAGAAGATTTTCGCGTGGCGATCCAAAAATGATGACTTTTGCTGCTTTGTTGACCTTCAGTCTCGCGAGGCGAGCATACACTCATGGGCGAGTGTGTCTCCAACTGCAATTTCCACTATTTCTTGGCTTTCCTTGACTCCCGGAGCTTCACTTATTGACCTGAAAACACCAAAAGCAACCAAAAGCATAATTCTATCCAAAATAAGCTAAAAACTACACAAAAGACGCAAAACGAGTCAAAGTCCAACTTAGGAACAAAACAAGGCAAATTTGGGCGAAAACGAGAGTGAACTCGACTAATTGGCACATAAACCCTAGTTCATCTAGTCATAAAACTAGATAAGCCAGAGGCTTATCAATTATCATACAAGGATTTCATTTCATCCTGCATTGCATCCAGCCTCTTTTGTTTGTCTTCACTCTCCATGGCCTCTCCAAAACACTCAGGTTCTCCCTCATCAGTCAAGGTTACATACTCATCAGAATGATACCTTGTAGATGGTTGTCTCTGCCTGTTAGATCTCCTGAGTTGGATTTGAGGTGGTTCGGGAGCATCACCAAGATGCTCATCTTGTGACATCTCATGTTCCTCTTCATCATCATCACCTGGAACATCTAACTCATCTCCAAGCTGCTGATCATTAACATAATCATGTGGCTCGCCATTCTGAACATTACCATCAACAATATCCGGATTATAAATAGGCAATCGAACTGGATCAACATCAAACAAGTTGCTATCATTCTTGGGTGTAGTCTTCTCCACCTTATCAATGTCTTCAATGGTTTGATCTTCCATGAACTCTACATCACGGCTTCTGAAAAGCTTTTTCTCAACAGGATCATACAACCTGTAACCAAATTCATCCTGACCATAACCGATGAAGATACACTGCTTTGTCTTTGCATCCAACTTGGATCTTTCATCCTTTGGAACATGCACAAAAGCCTTGCAACCAAAGACTCTCAAGTGATCATAACTGACATTCTTGCCAAACCAAATTTTGTCTGGCACCTCACTGTTCAAAGCAACTGCAAGATTGAGATTAATAACATGTATCGCTGTGTACAGTGCCTCACCCCAGTAATGCTTGGGCAACTTAGCTTCAGAAAGCATACATCTCACTCTCTCAATCAATGTCCTGTCCATCCTCTCTGCTAAACCATTCAGCTGAGGAGTTTTAGGAGGAGTCTTTTCATGTGCAATACCTTGATGCTTGCAATAGACATCAAAGGGTCCACAATACTCATCACCATTGTCAGTACGAATGCATTTCAGATTCTTACCTGACTGTCTCTCAACCAAAGCCTGAAACTGTTTGAACTTCTCCAGCACTTGGTCTTTTGTCTTCAAAGCATAGACCCATAGTTTCTTGGAACAATCATCAATAAAAGTAACAAAGTAGAGGGCACCACTAAAGGATTTTACCTTCAATGGGCCACACACATCAGAATGCACCAACTGAAACAACTCCGACTTCCTTGAGGGAGGATGCTTCTTGAAGGATACTCTAGTCTGTTTATCAGCCATGCAATGAGAACACTTCTCCAACTCTGCACTCTTCAATCCCAGAAGCACATCCTTTTTAGCTAACCAATTTAACCCTTTTTCACTGATATGACTAAGCCTTCGGTGCCACAAAAGATGCCTCCATATCCACAGCATTCACACTGTCTTTAGCAACCAAAGCTTTTGTCCAATACAGTTTAGAAATTTTCTCCCCTCTAGCCACAACCAAGTTACCTTTGCTGAGTTTCCACTTTCCAGAACCAAAGTGATTATCATAACCACCCTCATCAAGCAATTGCACAGAGATCAAATTAAAGCGGACATCTGGAGCATGTTTGACTCCTTTAAGCAACAATCGCATTCCCATGTTGGTTTGCGAGGCAAACATCACCAACACCAATCACCTTAGACACACCATCATTACCCATCTTCAACACTCCAAAGTCACCGAAGTATAAGATGTGAAGAACTCCATCCTCGGTGTAACATGCAATGTAGCACCACTATCAATTATCCACATGCTCTCATCTCGATACAAGATTAACCGACTCATGGTCACGGAGAATAACAAGATCATCACCAGGTAGTAGTAGTAACACGGTCATCATCATCATGATCCCTCTCTTTTTCGCTTACCCTTCTTGTCTTTGTACTCCTTTTTCCGCAGAAAATAATTCTTCTGTATGTGCCCTGTTTTGTGACAATAATGACACTCCACATTCTTGTATCGAGACTTGGACTTGCTCCTGCTTTTCTCTCTACCACCCTTTGGTTCTTTTCTCTGACTTCTCCCCCTATTTTCAGTGACAAGCACCTCGGACTGAGATGAAGTACCCTGTACCTTCCTTCTCATCTCCTCATTAAGAACACTACCCTTTGCCATTTCCAAAGAAACAACGTCATTAGGGGCTGAACTTGTGATAGAAACCCGAAATGTCTCCCAAGACTCTGGTAGAGATAACAATAGAAATAGTCCCAAAAGCTCATCATCCAACTTGATACCCATTCCTGACATCTGATCAAGGAGCCCTTGAAATTCATTCAAGTGATCTGAAATGGAAGTCCCCTCCTTGTACCTCAAACTAGTAAAGTTCTTCAGCAAGTACAATTTATTATTCCCTGATTTAGAGGCATACAAGGACTCTATATTTGCCCATAAAGATTTTTCATGTGTCTCATTAGCAATATGATTATAAACATTATCTTCTACAAATTTCCGAATAAAACCACACACTTGTTGATGTTCAAAATCTCATTCTTCATCCTACTTGGCATCCGACTTCTGAGTAACAAAAACAGGAAGATGCATATTCTTCACAAAGAGCAAATCCTTCATCTTGCCCTTCCACAAATGATAGTTAGTGTCATTCAAACAGACCATCTTTGTATTTGCCTCCATCATTCAAGCAAGTCAAAATGCCCCAAGCCAAGTAGCTCTGATGCCACTCTGATGGGGGGAACAACAATGCAACAGTGTAACACAATAACAAAGCAATACGCAGCGGAAATAAATACGCCCAAACATGCAAGAATCTGTGAGGAGCAACAACAAATATATGGCAGCAAATAGAACAACACAAACATAAAAGAGACATCAAGATTTTAACGTGGAAAACTCCTTAAAGCAAGGGTAAAAACCACGGGTCATCCAGACCAAAGAAACAGCTCCACTATGATCAAATAAGGGTACAAAAGAGTCTCCAACAAGTACACAAACCGTGCTAACAATCATCCAAAACAACCAAGCACCAATGCTTACAAATGAGAAACAAGAAGAAGAAATTTATCCCAAAAACAGAGCTACTGTACGAAGCCAATATCTCTCACTTTAGACCTCGTCTTGAAAATCCGAACTGTGAGAATGAAGAACCACACGTCCTGAACCTGATGCAGAAATTTCAGCCCGATCCAACGGTGAATGAATCCTCTGTCGCGATTTTACAGTGACTGTTTGGTGGATATGCGGGTTGGCTTTCTCTCTTCTCTTCTCTCTTGTTGGCTGCTATATTCTTACTAAAATGAGACCTCTATATAACCCTAATCTGACCTCTCTCCACTTAAACAAGTGAGACAAAATGGGTTTATACATTTGGGCCTTTCTCTACATAGGAAGGGAGCCCAAAACCCAACATCGCGTGGCCACAATGGACTCAAACGATGAAGTGGGTGAGGAAAGTCACGTTTTTCATGCACCGGGTTTACACAAACTTGAAAGCCACGATGGGGGTGGAGTTCCAGCCCCTGATTATGGAAACCGATAGGAAGTGAATGCACAAATATGGGACACTGCTAACTTAATTAGTGGCATTGGTTTTGGATGAAAAAGCCACCCAATTTTTTTGTTTTGGTTTCAGAGGATTGAAGTGAACAAGGGGGGAAAAAGAAGAATGGAGGAAGAAGAAGATGTAACTGGACCAGATTTTTTAACATTTTAATAATATTAAAATAATAATTATAAATAATAAAAATATATAATATTAATAAATGAGCTGATCAGGTGTATGTTAGTCCACTATAAAAATATGATGGCATGATAAATCAGTGGTCCAGATCATTTGATCGTAAGATTTGTGGGTGCACCTTTCTTTGGCTGAGTGCACCATAAAAGCCACTCGATTCTATGCCCGGGAGCCATTGCCCTTACTTTCCAGTTTCTTTCTTTCATTCTTCATTCTCCCTAAAGCACCAATCATTCTCTCTAGTACCCACTTTCTGCCCACCCCTCATGAGAAAAAAGCACTTCTTGCTCTGCTCTTTGCTTCCATCTCACTTCTATACTCAACAAAAGCATAAAAGAAGAAAAGAGAACCTTATGCTTTTATAAAGACTAAAGAGCTCCTCCTCTTCCACTAATATTACGTTTTCCTAATAATCCCCAACACTTTTCTCCCCTTTGTCTCTTCTTATATTGCCACTTTGTTTCTTTTTATTGTAATTTGCTCCCTGATTTCATCATTATTCATTCCCCCACCACCGTTATCCACTAACCGCAATATAATAATTGTGTTCCTGTGGTAGTGGTACACAAACAAAACAAAAAATTGAGAGAAACCGAAAGGTCCTGACATTTTCCGTTTTCTTTTCTTTTCTTCACTCTCGACTCTCACTTCCTCCCTTCAAAATCTCACACAGCAAGAACAAAACCAAAAACCAAGGACAAAAAAGAAAACATAATCCAAATCCAATGTTGTCACCACCCTTTCTTGTCTCTTTTCTTCTCTTTCTCTCTCTCCCCCTTATCCTCTTCTTCTCCCCACAAATCCTCCCCACAACCCACTTCCCCTTCATTTCCTCCCCCGACGCCGACGACCTCTCCCTCTTCCGTCGCGCCACCACCATCACAACCACCCCATCCACCGCACACACCACCACCCACCTATCCACCACCACAAACCCTAAACCCAAAATCGCCTTCCTATTCCTCACTAACTCCAACCTCTCCTTCGCCCCCTTATGGGAAAAATTCTTCTCCACCAACACCAACAACAACCGCCTCTTGTTCAACATCTACATCCACGCCGACCCCTCTTCTTCCGTCGCCGACCCCGGCGGCGTCTTCCACCGCCGCTTCATCCCTTCCAGAAAAACCCACCGCGCCTCCCCTACTCTCATCGCCGCCGCCCGCCGCCTCTTAGCCACCGCCCTCCTCGACGACCCTCTCAACCAATACTTCGCTCTTATCTCTCAACACTGCGTCCCCCTCTTTTCCTTTAAATTCGTTTATAACTATCTCTACAAAAATTCTCTAACTTTCTTATCCAACTTTGCTTCTTCCTCCGAATCATCACGGTACCGCAGTTTCATCGAGATTCTCTCCGACGAGCCGAATCTCTACGAGAGATACGCTGCTCGCGGAGAGAACGCGATGCTGCCGGAGGTGCCTTTCGATGAGTTCCGGGTCGGGTCGCAGTTCTTCATCCTGACCCGGAACCACGTGAAGGCGGTGGTGAAGGACCGGAGGCTGTGGAGGAAGTTCAAGCTTCCGTGCCTGACGGAGGAGCCGTGTTACCCGGAGGAGCACTACTTCCCGACGCTGCTGTCCATGGAGGATCCCGACGGGTGCACCGGGTTCACGCTCACCAGGGTTAACTGGACCGGTTGCTGGGACGGCCACCCCCACCTTTACACACCGCCGGAGGTGTCGCCGGAGCTCGTTCGTCAGTTGAGAGAGTCAAACTCGAGCAGCTACTCTTATCTGTTCGCCAGGAAATTCTCGCCGGAATGTCTCGCGCCGTTGATGGACATCGCTGATGACGTCATTTTCCGGGATTGAGAGTGAGCTCGGTGAGTACATTCTACACCACTCTACTGAAGTGTAACAATTTTTATTTTTTTATTTAATTATATTTCTTTATTTTATTTTACTTGTGATTTTTCTTCTCTTTAATGTCACTGTCTAATTTGTGTATTTGGTTTTCATAGTTTATGAATAGACCTTTTGTAAAAGAGAAAGGGGAATTAACAATTAAACGGGATACCCATAGCACAGTATTTTGACGTGAGTATATTGTTTTAAAAGTGGAGTGTAGTGTAGATATATTTTATGCTAAGGTGAATATGGGTGTCATCGATTCTGATTTTGGCTTTGAAATATAAAAAAAAAAAGTTAAAAACATATCTTTAGATGCATAATGTAAGACCGTGATTATGGATGGATGGAGAGAGGATAAAGACAAATTGACTAAAGAGGATCCATTTTTTTTTTCCCCAACTTAGTTATAAACTTGTCGGAACTAGTTAGAATTCGCTTTGTTTGGGAAAAAAATTAAATACCTGGCTTGATAAAAATAAGAGTTTAATTTTGATTTTAACAAAGGGGTCATATTTTCTGATTTTTCCCCACTACAAGTTAAGAATTATGAAACAAATATAGACAATATCTTGTATATGGGTTTGGGAATCCTTATACCTTGTTAATACATTTTTGCTTATAAAAAAAATCCCAAAAAAGAAAATTAAGAAAGAGACAGTGACTAGTTGGTAAGAGTTTTTGTCCTGTCTCAAGCACCTCAAGTCAGTTTCTTGTGCTGAATAATTCAGTGATAAGAAAAAAGGTATGGGATTTTTTTTGTGGATTTGGAGTCTCTGTGTGGTTGAGATAGAGATTCCCTCTCCTTTTTCCCTCAGTGCGTTACATCTGCTCTATTTCATGATTTATTGGTTGCAACTTGCACTTTTTCTATTTTAGACCCGAAATCACTTTAGCTCTATGAATCTTCCCGGATATGATACTCTTTATTCAAGTAGTTTGGAGTAAGTCAGAAATATACTCATTCTAATTAGATATATTTAAAGTGATAAATCTTCATCATCTGCAAAATTATGCACTGTTATTATTGTTGAGTTGTGTAAATAATACTGCTTGAATTGGTTGTGAAAGCAAGTGATTAGTGATTAGTTATGAGAGCGACTCATAAGTGGATTAGTGTTAGACACATGTTCAGGCTTTTATCTTGCACATATAAGCTCACATCTATCAGATTGATCATCAATTATATTTAGATGTAGTTGGTTGCAATTATGTGACCAATTGCTCGTATGCTTTTTCGTGTTTGTTGCAAGTATTGGGTTAGGGAAACCTTATTTAATTTGTTAAGGAGTATTTATTGAGTTATGGCAAAAAAGGAAAAAGGAAAAAGATTGGTAAGATTGAATGGAAGTTCAGTAATGGGTTTGGTATGAGCACTTTTCGTATTGTCAACTCATGATCTAACAATTCACTTACTCAGATTTTTTTTTTTTTCCGATTGAAAGAAGATAATAATATTCACGCCTTTTATAGTCACATAGGTTCTAGATTTGAGTTTAGGTATGCACAAATTTGGTTAGGACAAATGATATTAGCTTTAGCCATAGTGGTGCCAAAAAATAAACAACAAAATTTCCCCCCTTCTTAGTTATAGTACTATTGGAGGAATTTTGACCATATTTTTAGTTTTAGGTCGTTGACATATATCAAAATTTCTCCCCTTGTTAGTGTTAGTCCTTATCTACATATCTTTTGGCTTAAGTACTAATGCAATGATGAAAGCACTTAGTTGTTGCTGACTTGCAGTGTGAATGCGTGATGAAGTGTGATTATCTTTTGTGTACCATAGTTGAAATAGCATCTTGCCCCTCAAAAGTTTAGGTGAAGTTTCTACCAATAATTAAGTGTTATTTTACTTCCACAGCGCTTCTAATTACAAAAGATCACAACTGTAATTGAGTCATTGATCAAAACCTCTCTCTTATTTATTCATATAATAAATATTAATTCTAAATGTTATTTTGAAATTATAAAAATATAACGAATAAAAAATCAAATATATGACTACAGTATGTTGAGGTGGAGTCATATGTTTGGTGAAATTATTGAAGAAATAAAAGGTACAGGGTAAAATCAAAAGACGAAAATGGAAAAAAAATTTGCTATTTCGAAAAGTACTGAATACTTCATCAATGTGCCCTTTAATACAACGATGGGATCCTTAGATCTTTATTTTGAACTATGACTTCTGACCTATAAAATCTGCATATACATCTAAATTGTAATCAGTGTTTTTGATTGTGATAACTTGAAAAGTCACATTAGCAATAGCAATTGTCAATGGTTTATCCAATGGTATTCTTCATTTGGTTACCTTACCTTGAAGCCATGCTATTTGAAGGGCCCTACAGGTACTGGTCACAAATTACTAGCATCTTGCTGGAACCGGATCCTCTCCCGTTGTTAGAGAGATACATTATGAGAGAGAAAGACACATTTAATAAAATAATATTATTTTTTAAATAATATTATTTTATTAAGTATGTCCCTCTCTCACCTACTGGACCCATTCAGTAACTGGGGAGCAACCGGTTCCCATCTTGCCTCTTAATAGAGGATATTTTCTGCTAATGGTCGTTTTCAATTCTATAATCTAAAGTACAAGTGTACAACCAACAATGAGCTTACGTGGCCTTTCACTAGATCTAAGGCATTATGATTCTCTCTCACGTGAATTTCTGTCCTTTTCCAGGGCTTCTTTGTTGATATCGGGAGTCATGTTTGATGTACAACGTCAATGGCATCTGAAGTGTATATAAAACCTGGTTGCTTTATTGTAGAGTTTAGTTGTAATTTCCTTTATGTGGTCTCCAAAGGAGGCCACACTGGACAATGAGAAATGTATTTTGGAAAAATCTCATACGAAAGTTCCATTGTAAAGAGGGTGAAATTTTATTAGATTAGATATAACTATAACTATTTATGTTGTGCTGATCAAATCTTATGTACAACACATAAAGAAAAAGAAAAAAAGAAAAGAAAACAAGCAATAGCCATGGTGCAATCTTCTTTACCCCTCGTTTTTCATCTTCCCTTTCCCTTACGTAGATGCTTGCATGAATGACTGCAAATAGGAAGGTTTAAAAAAGACATGGTAGAAATTCTCCTCCTCTGAAATATGTATATCCAGTTGTTGCTCTTGCTTTGTTTCTCTCCCCACTTTTCTTCACTTTCCTTTAAATTGTATGTGAACCGAAGTACTTAAACAGCCTCATTGTGCATGTTAAGACAGAACTCAATGCAATATGAGAAAGAAAAGTAAACGAGGCTCGTTTGCGGAGTATTAAAAAAATTAAATATGATCATCGTTATAAAAGATTTAAATTAAGAATCAGGATTTATTTATTCATCATCTCGAATAACTTCGTTAAGCAGAGAATTAGAGATATGTTGCGTAAAGAAGTCTATTCCTAAGCAGCTCCGAGTCACCAATCTAGACTGCCTGAAATTCACAATATAAGCTAACAATGTTAGATATACACATTTATTTTAATGAAGAATGTTAACCACGGTCCTTCTAGTTAAAGATCTTAAAAAGGAAATTTTCATTTGAACTTGGTATATTTCATATTTTAAAGAGTGTTAAACTTAGTTTTTCAATACAGAATTGTGTTTTTTGTATCCTTAACCAATATTCTAAAGACACTGGTTAGCATGATCCTATTTTATTGTACATATTTATCGTTGACTACAATTAAGGTTATCGCAATTTCTATTCATTATCATTTTGTAACCTCATTGAATTTGAGGAGGTGCAATTCTTTTTCCTAAACTACTGTGGTGTGGGAATATGTTCGGTCGAGTTAGTCCCTGATTTAAACACGTCTGGCCTGCATTCTAACTTTAAAGCTTGAGTATGTCCTATTAGCCTGGTATAGGCTAATTTTTAAGATATGGCATGGTGCCATGATCTGTTTCTAGCCTTTTTAAATGCTTACTTTTCAACAAGGCTTTTAGTTTGTCTTTACCTATAAATAGGTTATAGGCTTTCACAGTTTCACTTGTAAGTAGGTTTATAAGCCTCTAATGATAAAGAGACCATGGAACTATATGATAAAGAGGTCATTAGGCATTCACAAAGAAATAGGTAAGTAGAGATCTACAATTAATTAGATCAATAGGAGTTAACTCTCAAATATTATAATATTGTAAATAATATTATAGCATTATAATATATTAAATTACATTTTCCACACACACGCATATATATATATATATATATATATATATATATAGTGAGATGATTTTTTTTATATGAGAGTGAGAGGGATAAATCTAGGCATACAAGCATACATGGATGATTATGATTAAAAATTCTTTCATGATTTTAAAATGTCACATGAGCACTTAAAAAGTCACATGACTTTATAGTCCAATAATTATGATATAATCCTCCCACTCTCATAAATAAGATCCTCCCGAGATATGGATGAAGTGTTTGTATGGATGTCCAGGTTCCCAATTGCAAACATGATCGGATGGGTAAAAAGAAAAGAATTAAAATAAGGCTTGTGGGCAGCTGTGGCAATACTATGCGAACAAAGAATTAAAATAATAAAGTGAATAAAAAATAAATAAGGATTAAAAGGCTTGCCTGAATTGTAGGTAGAAGAAAAGAACGTGGGAATGAGAAACTGGGTGGTGGGTTTTTGGGCAGAGGATGAAACGGTCGTGGGTTTTTGCGCGGAGAATGAAAATGGAAGAACGGCAGCCGGGTGTGGAAAAAAAAGAATGAAATAACCTTTGTGCAATTAGGGAAAAAAAGGCACATGATGACACTTAAAGATTTTTTAATCTACGTCTTTAATTTTTATCTAAGTGCTAATATTATTCCCTCACACTCTCACATAAAAACCCCATTTCTTACTAAATATGACACCACATATATATATATATATATATATATATATATATATATATATATATATATATATACTTGGTATGCCATAGACCTGTAATCCTTTTGTCCTAAAGGATATCCTATGAAAATATATGCTCTCCCCCTTTTATCAAACTTTCCCTCTTTCTTATGTTTCAAGGTTTAGACTAAGCATCCAAAAGCCTTTAGATGATCATAATCAGGTTTTCTCTTATCTATAACCTCATAAGGGCTTTTACCATTAATTACCATTGAAGGCAGTGGTGGATTAGGACCCTGACTTAGAGGGGGTAGTTTATTTTAAAAAATAATTAACAATAATTATTATGATTAAATATGTTTTTGATCCCTATAAAATTGGTAAAAATTAATTTTAATCCATATAAAAATTTTATTCATTTTTAGTCTCTAAAAATACAAAAATTATTTGTTTTCAATCCAGGTGATGGATTAAAAATACACTACTTTTATTCAATTTAGGACTAAAAATGAATCAATTTTTATAGGGACCAAAATAAATCAAATTTTACCAATTTTATTATAGGGATAAAAAACATATTTAACTCTAATTATTATCATATATATGAATATAAAGACGGAGAGAGTTGAGTAAAGGTGAGAATTTGAGAGAGAAGATAGTGTTGAGTGATTATGTTTGTGACACCCTTCTACCCCACACGGTAATATAAAACATTTATTTAAAAGAGGTAGTACAAAAACATGCATTTGTTTGATAAAAATAAAACTTGATAGAAAGATACCACATTGTAACACTTAACGCGGAAAAAACATAGTTTTAAAACAATAAAACATAAACAACGTATAGCATAAACATAACCCAACCCCGATATCACATACAGAGCTGGTATAACCGTTTCGAGATAAAATCCTTGAAAGACAACTAAAACAACTAAACAAAACTAACAACTATAACTAAGCATCCTAACTAGAGTCGCGGCTCCTCAGAGTCACTCCTCCACTGGCTGCTCACCGTTCTCTGCATAAGAGATACATGCAACAACAGAAACAGGAAAAACAGGGAGTAAGAAATCATGTAAACACATCGGCATGGAAGTAGTTAAGCAAGATGAACATACATCATAGTATGGCATAGCAATGCAACATAACATCAATATTAAATAACAAAACAACCACTAGTGGAAAATATACATTAGACGGGAAAGGTTTACGTCAGTTAACCAAAAGCTAGACGTTAAAAAGGAGGCGGTGGCAGTTTTGTAAATATCAGACTTCATTAATTCAATTTTAACGCCAGTTGCTGTAAGGACTGACGTTAAAAGTGAGTCACTTTACTTTTAACGTCTGTTCTTTCATCAACAGACGTTAAAGGTTATTTTAATAATTTTTTTTAGCTAGTATACGTACCCTTCCGCATTGCCTTCCTCAAAGTTTCAGTTTCACTTGCTTTTATGTTTTGTGATTCTGTTTTGAAAGCTAAAATATATGTGCGAAGTAAAAATGCTATAAGTTGAATCAATAACCCAAACCGGATCTCATTCATGAAGTGTATCAATAATACAATTACAAGATACATTCAAATTTTTAAAATCCTATAAAAAGTTACATTGAAAGGGTTTAAAATCCTAAACATTTGTTGAGGCTTTGTTCCCTTCACGGGTGAGAAAGAGAGGAGAGTCGAGCGACTAAGTTTTCCAGAGCGACTGAGCAAGGGTGTACTCGATCTGTTTCAGCAATGGTCTTGGAACAGTCACTTGCTTCCAAAGCTGAGGTTTTGGAACTATAGCTGCCGATTCTCCTGAAGGATGATAAGGTGAGCAACTCATATTATGTGATTTACACAACCTTATCACCCATGTTATGTGATTTACACAACCTCATGAAGTTAATCTCCATTGCAGAGCCATATTGTGAAGCAGAAAAATAAAAGGAAGGAGGGAAGCTATTTATAGGAGCAGGGGATGAAGTTACTAGGCGTCGTAAGTTGCTAAAAAATTAAGTTGATCATTAAGAGCATTAGGTTCCAAGGCGCATTGGGAGTTGGCAGGCATATATTATAAACATGCAGAATGATTTAACACTTTTAACGTCAGTTGTTTATACAACTGACGTTAAATGTGTGATTTTTACGGCAGTTAAATAAATAACTGATGTAAATAATTATGAAACTCATTTCTTTCGATGTGATCATCTCCTTGTTGTCACTCTTAACGCAGATCACTCCATATAGTGCAGTTTATTTCTAAACCTTTTTTTTAAACAAGTTTATTTTTAATGTTAATTAATTAGCTTGAATTAGTAAACAAATTCTTGTGCAAATTAAAATAAATAAACACTTAACATAAAACAAGTTATATATATATAATCAAATCGTATCTCATTGAAGCGATTCATAAGTTACAATTACATGATTAAAAGATAAAAAATTTCTGCAACATAGCACTAAAATATAAAAAAGTTTCTGCTTCAACATCATTTTCTTCTCAGTCCTGTCCTCGATCAGAAACTCCAATGGATGCATCTCCTCCCTTACTTGAATTCCTAGCTTGATGCTCCATCTGAATCCACTGTCGCTTTGGAGCCAAAGCAGAGTGAAGGGATGGGATGAAATAAGGTGAGGGAATCACATTACGTGATTCACCCAACCTTACCATCCATGTTACGTGATTTACTCAACCTCAGAAGTTTTTTGACCATTAAGATAGAGACCTTTAAGTCTAGGTATAGGAAGAAATAACAAAAGTCTCAGAGCCATTTTGTGAAGGAATAGAAAACACACGAAATATAGAGGAAAAGAAGAGGTTGTATTGCAGACTGATACAGAAGAATGGTACTTTATATAGAGAAGAGAGACTAGCTGATTTTCTAGAAAACTGATCTATAAACTTAATGCTCATTAAGAGGATTATAGGTTACAATGTGCATGGGTAAGTAGCACAGCAGTCATGGGTAAGTAGTACAGTAGTCAAAGGAATGAATGTTTTTGCAGAAACTTATACACTTTTAACGCCAGCTGTTTAATACAACTGACGTTAAAAGTGTTTTTAAAATAAAAAATATTTATTTTTAACGTCAGTTTTTTATACAACTGACGTTAAAAGTGTGATTTTTACTTCAGTTAAATAAATAGCTGACGTAAATAATCATATATCCCTATCTGAAATGCCCTGTTGTCACTCTTAACACAGGTCAATCCATATATATAGTGCAGTTTATTTCTAAACTTTTTTTTTAAACAAGTTTATTTTTAATCTTAATTAATTAGCTTGAATTAGTAAACAATGACTTTTAACGTCATTTTCTTAAGACAACAGACGTTAAATATATTACCTTTAACGTCAGTTGCTACAAACAACCGACGTAAAATGTTGTTTTATTTTGGGTTTTTTATTATAATGTTTACACCCGCGTGCCTTCTGCACTTCGCTCTGTACGTCTCTGTTCCTCTCTTTCACGCTCACTCTCACTCTCAACTCTCACTCTGACTCTCAACTCTCACTCTCACTCTGCCCTAATCGCGAGCTCATCTCCACCGCAACCACCACGAGGGCTTCTTCCCCACCACCGTGAGGTACACTCTTAACCCTAACTCTGTCTTTCCCGCTCATTCTTTGCAATAACTTGACATCTCTCTTTCCCCTTCCCGCACACTAACTCTCCTTGTCCCTCTGCTCTCAGTAACCACATCGAAAGTTGGCCACCATGCGAGCACCTATTTCTGGTGAGTCTTTAGGGCACATTTTTTTATTTTTGGTTTTGAGTGTATGTTGAAACTGTAGTCTCTAGTTGAAACTTGAAACTGTGAGTTTGAGTTGTTTGGAATGTCTCTATTTCTGGTCGTGGGTTTTGTGTTTTCTCTTGTTTTTCTTATGCTATCATGACCTATTTCAAAATGGGAAGAAATTTAGAGTTGCTTGTAGCATGTGACATCAACAATATATTGCTCATTGGAATTCTGTTTTGTTAATTTATCTTCATCTGCTTATTTCTTTTGTCTTAAGAAACCTGAAAATGGTGTAAATTTGAAATAATTTTTAAACGCCTTGGATATATGTTTTGTATATCTACAGAACCTATCTAGTTATGGATCGTAGTTGGATGGTTTGTAAGCGCACTAGTGCTGAGTATTTGAAGGGGTGGGAGAATTTATAGAATTTGCTCAAAGGAATGTTCCTAATAGTAATGGAATGTTCTATTGTCCTTGTGTCAAGTGTTTGAATACGAGGAAGTGTACGGTGAAGGATATACGTACTCATTTGATTTGTGAAGGGATTTGCTTGACTTATACAAGATGGATATGGCATGGTGATGTGTTGTTGAGTAGTACGGCAAGTGTCTCCCAAAGTGAGGACGTTGACGTAGATATGGAGGATGATCGAGTAGAGGACATGATCCGTGATATTGGAAAAGAATATTTTCATCGAGCTCATGTGTATGATAGGTTGTGCGGTGATGCGGATAAGCCTTTATATCCAGGGTGTACTACTCATACACGATTGTCGGCGGTGCTAAAATTGGTTTGTGTGAAGGCGAGAAATGGTTGGACCGATAAAAGCTTCACGGAATTGCTTGAAGTGTTGAAAGACTTGCTTCCGAAGGACAACACATTGCCTGACCGTAACTATGAGGCCAAGAAGGTATTGTGTCCGATGGGTATGGAGTATAAGAAGATACACGCATGCCCCAATGATTGCATATTGTACACCGGTGTTCATGAAGACAATCACGATTGCCCCAAATGTGGGTTATCACAATACAAAGTGAAGGGTGGTGATGATGATGATGATCTTGAAGATGTGAGAAAAAAGGGTCCTCATGCGAAGGTGTTGTGGTATCTTCCAATAATTCCAAGGTTCAAGCCATTGTTTGCCAATGCGAAAGATGCGAAGAATCTTAGATGGCATAACGATGAGAGGAAACGTGATGGAAAGGTTCGTCATCCTGCTGATTCTATGCAATGGAAGAATATTGATACTATGTTTCCGGATTTCGCCGATGAGCCAAGAAACCTAAGGCTTGGACTTGCTACAGATGGAATGAATCCTTATGGTAACATGAGTAGTATTCATAGTTCATGGCCTGTTCTGTTGATAATTTACAACCTTCCCCCTTGGTTGTGCATGAAGCGCAAATACATGATGTTGTCTATGATGATTTCGAGCAACCGGGAAATGACTTAGATGTTTATCTAAGTCCCTTGATTGAAGACTTGAAAACGCTGTGGGTGGAAGGTGTTGATGTAGTTGACGGGTATTCTCATGAGACTTTTAAGCTTCGTGCCATGTTATTTTGCACCATCAACGACTTTCCAGCATACGGTAACTTGTCCGAGTACAGTGTCAAGGGGCATAAAGCATGCCCTATATGTGAAGAAGGCACATGCTACACTCAATTGCATCATGGAAAGAAGACGGTTTACCTTGGGCATCGGAGATTTCTTAGACGTGATCACCCATATCGTAAGATGAAAAAAACTTTTAATGGATGCCAAGAGACAGAAGAAGCTCCGGCGGCCTTAATTGGAGAGCAGGTTTATCAGAGGGTAAAGGGCATCGATGTTATATTCGGCAAGTCCAAAAAGAAAGGTAAAGGTGCTGAGAAAAACATATGGAAGAAGAGGTCGATATTCTTTGATCTTCCATACTGGCACAAGCTTGATGTCAGACACTGCATTGATGTGATGCATGTGGAGAAAAATGTTTGTGATAGTGTGATCGGGACGCTTCTCAACATTCAGAGCAAGACAAAGGATGGTGTCAATGCTCGTCTCGACCTCGTTGCTATGGGTATACGAGAGCAGTTAGCTCCAGTTGTTGAGGATGGTAAGTGGACTTATTTGCCGCCAGCATGTCATACTTTGTCAAAAAAAGAGAGACAAAGTTTCTGCGGGTGTCTTCAGGGCATCAAAGTTCCACATGGTTACTCTTCAAATATGAAGAGGCTTGTCTCTAGTGATCTTAAATTGGTTGGCTTAAAGTCTCATGATTGTCACATCTTGATGCAACAACTTCTGCCTGTTGCTATTCGTGGTATTGCTCCAAAAAATGTGAGACATGCCATTACTCGGTTGTGCTCATTCTTCAATTCTATATGTAGCAAAGTCGTTGACCCCCGTATGTTGGATGACTTGGAAGTTGAGGCTGCTACAATCTTGTGCCAATTGGAGATGTATTTTCCTCCTTCCTTTTTCGACATAATGGTTCACTTAATTGTTCATTTGGTGAGGGAGATCAGATTATGTGGGCCGGTTTTTCTGAGATGGATGTACCCAGTTGAGCGCTACATGAAGATCTTGAAAGGGTACGTGAAGAATCCTCATCGTCCGGAAGCATCTATTGTTCAAAGGTATGTTGCAGAAGAAGCTATTGAGTTTTGTTCGGACTACCTTCATAACATGGATCCTATAGGGGTTCCTAAGCCTCGGCATGATGAGATCAGATGTCAAGGTAAGGGTACACATGGCTTAAGAATTGATAGCAAGGGTCGGGAGGAAGTGCTTCAAGCACATTTGTATGTATTGAACAACATCGATTGTGTTCAGCCTTTCTTATTTGAACATAAAAGAAAAGTCAATCAAGAAAACCCTCGAATGAGCGAAAGGTGGTTGTTGAACAAGCATAACAAGACTTTCTTACCATGGTTCAAGGAAGAAATCTTTGAAGGATGGTAATCGCGCTCCGATGACATAAGATGGCTAGCACGTGGGCCTAGCTTCAATGTCATATGTTGGAGCGGATACGACATAAGTAACTTTTCCTTTTATACAAAGGAACAAGATAACAAGAGTACCATGCAAAATAGTGGGGTTATGATCGTGGCCGAAGCAATGCACTTCTCTAGTGCAAAGGACACAAAACCCCTTAAAGCACCGAGACCTTACTTTGGATATATTGAAGATATTTGGGTGCTCGATTACACTAAGCTTACGGTGCCGGTTTTTAAATGTAAGTGGGTTGATAGTAACGGTGGTGTACAAACCGACGAATTGGGGTTCACATTGGTAGACCTCAACAAGTTAGGTCATATAAATGAGCCTTTCATAATGGCTTCCCCAAGCAAAACAAGTGTTCTACATCACTGATCCTTATAACAAAAGGTTGTCAGTGATTCTCCAAGGAAAAAGCATGTATAATGGTAGTGATGAAAATCAAGATTCAAATCTTGATATTCCTGAGACTCCTTCTTTTTCAACAAACATGCCTACTATAATCGAGGAGACATAGGTGGATGATGTACACGCCACTCGTGATGATCATCACGAAGGGATATTGATATAGGTTGTTTAAACTTAGTATACATTTTTTTTTTTATACTTCTGTATTTATTTTGAGTTATAACCTATGTTAATAAATATATATTGTTTCTGAACAGGCATACATATGGATCAGTCGGATAGCCCACATGCACGGGATAGCTGAATTCTTTTTCAAGTATGCGGCTGAAAAAGGAATTGACAAGATACCTCCGCAATACTTAGATGAATAGTTTTTTTGTTAGACTTTAGAAACTAATTAATAACATGTATATATATGTCCTTAGATTGGTAGTTTTGTTTTTAGACATTAGAGACTAAAATTTATATATATATATATTTATATATATATATATATATATATATATATATATATATATATACTTGTAGATAATTATGTTTTTCCTATACATGGGTTTTGGTTTTAAGTCCCCCCATTGTTCCTTTGTATATAATTTATTTTCTTTTTGCTAATATTGAAATTTAAGGGCAGTGTTTGCAATTCTGTAATGTGTGTGATATTCTGTGTTACTGGGATATTTACTGAATGCAGGGATAGCTTAGGAGAATGATATTTTAAAACTGAATTTAAAAAAAAAAATCTATTAACGTCAGTTGTATCAAACAACTGACGTTAATAGTATTTTATAAAATATACAGTACACTATTAACGTCAGTTGTATTAGGAAACTGACGTTAAAAATAAAACCTTTAACGTTAGTTCTTTAACACAACTGACGTTAGTTTGAACAATATTAACGTCAGTTGTGTTAAAGAACTGACGTAATATCTTTATATTTAACATCAGTTGTTTAAACAACTGACGTTAAAATATTAACTATTAACGTCAGCTGTATTTACGTCAGACAATATTCTAACGTATAAAATCAATTTTAACTGACGTAAAAAGCACTTATTGCACTAGTGAACATATCATATCAATCAACATATGTTATGCGGTGCAACATGATGAGTGTGGTTTCCCCTAGTATTTCCTTGGCATTTTGCATGCATTTTCATATAGTTTAGGCATATTTAATTTGATTTTTGTTAGTTTTTACCTTGGAACGGGTAAGGTGATTTTGTGGTGTTTGTGTGCAGGAATTGAAGACTAAAATGTTCAGGATCAGTTATGTTGGAGCTTGCACGAAGACAGAGCTTGAAAAGCAAGAAAAATGAGCCAAACAAAGCCCATCACGGCCTAGCCGTGACAGCCATCACGGCCTAGCCGTGACAACCATCACGGCCATGATCGAGCAAGGCTGAAAAGAAAAGAACGCAAAAGTCAGAACCTGTCACGACTGTGACAGGCCAACCAATGTCAAATTTTCCAAGACAGAATCTGTCACGGCTTGGTCATGATAGGCATCACGGTCGTGACGTGCAATATCTAAAAATTTAATTTGCTGATTTGATCTGATTTTGTAATAGCTTTGAATTCAAGTTACCCTACATTATAAATAGGACTCTAAGGCTCGAAAATAGGGACCTCTAGACTGCTACCTTAGGCATAAATTAGGATTTCTCTTCTTCTCAATTTATTCTCTTCCCTTAGGATTTTCATGCTTTTGTTATTCAAGGTTGCTATGAACATGGCAATGTGCGAGTAGTCTTTTTATTTCTAGGAATTGGGGCTATGCCCGAGACTCGTTTTATGTGATGAATTGACGTTTTGTTTCTTGTTAATTTCAATTTTGCTTTCGATTTGATTCATATTGCTTGAATTACTTGTAAATTTGGTGGCCACTTATTTGCTTGTCGTAGATACTCTAATTAAGGACGAACTTAGCGGTGAACTTATGTATCAGATCTATAGGAATCAAACTTAGGACTTAAATCATGAGAGTTAGAAACGGTCCTTCGAGGGTTCACTGAATTATCACAAAGCTTAAAGGGTTCGATTTAAATTCAATTACCACGAGAGTAGGGGTTGGTTTAATTGGGCACGGTTCTTGTATCCCGAGAGGGAACATTAAATTATTTAGGAAAAATTCACCTTCAAAGCAATTTTGATCATTAACAAGAGGGGTAGTCAATTTAGTAGTACGAGCAGTCTTGTTGGTAACCCAATTCCTGGAAATCTCTTTTGAAATTGAAAAAATACCATATTTGATTTTATTGCGATTTTAATTGATTGCGTTTTAGATATTTGATTTGTTAGTTAATCTTTATTTTAAAAACCAAATCTTTTCCAAATCTTTTTTATATATAGTTTATTTAAATTGATTTAATAATTAATTGTTATTTAAGATCACGGTCTCTGTGGGTTCGATCTTTTTATTACTTGACGACGAAGTCGTACACTTGCAGATTCACGCCCATCAAGTTTTTGGCGCCGTTGTCGGGACTGTGCTTTCTTGATTTCAATTTAATTTTTAAATTGATTTTTCTGGACTTTTTTTCATTCATTTCTTTTTCTTTTTCTAGAGTATCTATCTCTCTCTTTGCAGGTATTTTTCTCTTTTATGCAAAGATCCCAAAGTCTTGGAAATCTTATTGAAGTTGACCTCGAGATCGAAAGGACCTTTCATAGACGTAGGAGACTACAAAGACAAAGAGCGAGAGAAAGGTTGATTCCCATTCCACTCATGGCGAATCCACCGGATACCAAACCACTGAAGGACTACACAGCCCCAAATGCTAGGGGTTTACGAACTGGGATTGATAGGCCAGAAATTGAGGCGGAGAACTACAATATACCGCCTCAGTTAATTGGCATGATTAGGCAACATCAATTTGGAGGATTACCCTCGGAGGATCCGACTGATCATGTGGAGACATTCTTGGAGTTCACCGATGCAATAAGAATTAAAGGTGCCCCGATTGATGCTATTCGCTTGAGGTTATTCCCCTCCTCTCTGACTGGAAAGGCAAGAGCTTGGTTGAAGCAAGTTCCCGCTAATACTTTGTCAACTTAGGACCAACTAGAGCAGGCATTCTTGGAAAAATTATTCCCTCCATCCAAGACTGCTTACCTATGAACTCGGATCACCGACTTCTTCCAAAAGGACGGAGAATGCTCATCCGAAGGTTGTGATCGTTACAAATGATTGCTAGAGTCTTGCCCACATCATGGGCTCGAGAGGTGGTTGTTAGTGCATACCTTCTACAACGGATTGGATTACTCTTCGAAGGTGTCACTTGACTCCGCAACTAGTGGAGCCTTTATGAATAGACCACTGACTGAAGCGTTCAATATCATTGAAAATGTAGCCACCAACTATCACCAATGGGGTTCGTAAAGAGGTAATAACCCGAAAAAAGATTTCGAGGGGTAAGTTAGAAATGAATAGCAATGATTTAATTATGTCTAAATTTGACTCATTGAATAAACTCTTTGATAAGCTTGAAAAGGCTAATGTGAGTTCAATAGGTGCAACTAATGTTGTTTGTGAGATTTGTGGAATGAAGGGACATGACATAATGGAGTGCCCCCATGGTATTGCTCCTGGATCCAGTGCTTCGAGGGAACAAGTGAACTCTTGTCACAATTTCTATGACACGAACCCGAAGTTGCCAAATTATGTTCCCCCAAATCCTTACAACCAAGTGAGGAAGAATAATTGTTATCTCTCCTATGGGAACTAAAACAACACGTTGAACCATAAATTTCAAGAAGGCCAAGGTAATAGGAAACCAGCATCGGGGTATCCTCGGGTACAAAAGTCTAAACTTGAGTCTCTTATGGAAAGTTTTATTGCTACTCAAACTAAGTAAAATGAATAATTTAGAAAACAAGCTAGGGCAGTTAATGTGGCACTGAAAGAGTTAACATCTAAGGTAAATAACTTAGCCATCCATAACAAGATGTTAGAAACTCAAATTGTCCAACAAGCGGGCAATTCAAATAGGCAACCGGGCAAGTTTCCTAGACAACCTGAAGTGAACCCAAATAATTGCTATGAATGCCTATTCGTTATATGTTGTTATTAATTGTTATGGATATTGCTACGTTTAGTATGACTATGCCTAAACTGTTGTTGATGTCATGATCTGCCTGGTTGTATGAGTTAATTGTTATAATTGCTAATTGGTTTATGGTATGCTCAATGTTTATGATTATCATGTTGTTCGTCAATGATGTATAATAGTTGAATCTGTTCCTGATATGATTATGATCGTTATGTTGTTGTTGTTATGCATTGATTGGCTGAATGTTGATTGGATGAGGCTGTGTTGTTGTTATGATGAACATGTTAATAAGACCCTAATCAGTTTTAAATAGGACACTTAGTTAACATAGGATTTAAGGGGTTAATTCCCCAATGCTTCATAAGACATGAACTGTTAGTGAGAGGTGAGGTTTTATGCCAACTGGATTAGTCAAAGGACCCTAGGATCTGATTTGAGAGTGGTAGGGAGTTTTGACTCTAAGAATACGTATGAATCTGCCCAGAACAGTACGAATGACCCATGAGCATGACCGTACTGAACAAGGAGCACACCCGTGCTCCCAGTTGCATTCTGGAAGGCAGGCTGCACATTGAGCACGACCGTGCAGGACAGTGAGCACGACCGTGCTCCATTTAAGTAGCAGCACAATCGTGCTGGGGTGAGCACGCCCATGCTCCCCTTGCTGATCAGAATCTGAGACTAAAGGAATAAAGAGGTGTTTCACCCCAGTTGTCCCTAATAATGCAATAATACATCAATCGAATGAAGAAGAGTTAGATAACTTAATTAAAGGATTAATTAAGATAACGAAGAATAATAAGTTGGTTAAGTCGGTACCATTGGGTTACCGCATGTTGATACACTTTGGTTCTTTTTGGCCAAAGTGCCCTCGATGCTTTTTGGTCGAGGTGTTGATGAGTTGAACCTTGGTGCTTTTTGACCAAGGCATTGATGTTGATGTTATTGATGATGATGATAAGTCTTGGGTGCTTATCGACTCGAGCAAAGGAGGTGGTTGCTTTGTATGTCGTTTGCTCATGCATTCATATGTTGAAGTTGATTAGTGGGGGATGTTCAACATAGGGGAGGTCGTCCAAGTTATGATGATATGGCCTAAGTCTCGGGTGGTTCACCCAAGGTTTGGTAAACCGTGCGCCCCCGAGGTGACGTATCCAGTTATGATATGTCGGCTATCCAAGGGGTTCACCCATGGTTTGGTGAACTGCTGGCGTTGGTGCTTTTATGGCCAATGTGGATATGTAACTCCGAAGTTGACTTCCTGAGATAGTTGGATCCACATGCATAACGGAGTAGCGGAGTAGTGTTGCACCGCATAGCATATGTTGATTGAGATGATATGTTGTTATGTTATTTAATATTGATGTCATGTTGTATTGCTATGCCATGCTATGATGTATGTTCGTCTTGCTTAACTACTTCCATGCCAATTTATTTACATGATTTCTTACTCACTGTTTTTCCTGTTTCTGTTGTTGCATGTATCTCTTATGCAGAGGACGGTGAGCAGCCAGTGGAGGAGTGACTTTGAGGAGTCGCGACTCTAGTTAGGATGCTTAGTTATAGTTGTTAGTTTTGTTTAGTTGTTTCAGTTGTATTTCGAGGATTTTATCTCGGAACGGCTATACCAGCTCTGTATGTGACATTGGGATTGGGTTATGTTTATGCTATAAGTTGTTTATGTTTTATTGTTTTAAAACTATGTTCTTTCCGCGTTAAGTGTTACAATGTGGTATCTTTCTATCAAGTTTTATTTTTATCAAACAAATGCATGTTTTTATATTACCTCTTTTAAGTAAATGTTTTATATTAACGTGCGGGGTAGAAGGGTGCACAAAGGAGGCAATTTCTGAGTGTTGGAGTCGTGTAAACTAGGGTTTAGGGCGTGATTTAGAGGTTTAAAATGAATTAGGGTGCAATTGGGCTGAAACAGGAGCCCCAAAATGCAATGTTGTCGTGCCGTTTGGCCGGGCTCAGGAAAGTTAGGCCAGGCTCAGACTCTTAAGACGGGCTCATAAAAATTAGGCCGGATGGATTCTGCAGAAATTCAGAACGTGGATTTTTCTGCTCTTTTAGTCGGGTGAACCTACTTGCGCCGGGCGAATCCGAGCAGACCAGAATTCATTATTAATACCCTCCCAAAGGTTAAACTACCTCTAACATACACATATGGATAAAGATCAAACATATCAAACATATAATAACATATATATGCCAAAACTAACACATATAGATATAAGGATGAATTTTGGGGTGTTACATACCTGAATGCAGAACTTGAGGACAAGGTCCAAGAGCAGGGTAATGATACAGCCTAAGCTGAGGAAGGATTAGCTGAAATCTGAATTGAGAAACAGCCCATCATTACTAAGCGTGAAGGTCCAGTTGCAAAGCCCAAGAGGAATATCAACAAACCAAGTTGGATGAGTTATTTTCTGGTTTAAATGTTTTATTACAGAATATTATAATCAGTTAGAATTTTTTTAGACAGGTGGCAGTAGATCCACCTTTTGTGTAACCATCCATCCACCTAACTATAAGGGTGTGATTCATGAATGAAAATTCAAGAAGAAATTCAGTAAATTGTTAGCCTCCCTTCTTTCCTTTTTTTATCTCTACAGAGTTTTTTTCCTATCACGAATCGGGGAAAACTTTATCTTCCTTGACACTTGTTATCAGAGAACTTGCATCTATTCTATTACACCGATAGTATATAAAGAATATTTTAATTCAAAAACCACCACCAAATTTTTCACCAGCTCCCACACCAACACCTGCACCACCATCAACACCCCCTCCAACCCCCCAACCTGCAACGCCTCCAATTAAAGCCACCACTAGTAGACTTATTACTTCAATGGTGGTGAAACCATGTTTGACAATATGGAGAACTATGGAGAATTAACGGCCATGTTGCACTTGGTGAACAAGTGATTGGACATTTGATTGAATTGAAAGCTCAAGAAGTTGGGATGATGTTTTGATTCTAAATATTTATTCTTTGGTCGATCACTGAAAAGTGTAGCAGAAGTGAGAAAAGTATTTAATGTAATTGACATATGGAAGTTAGTTAACATGCGTATCAGTTTGCACTAACTCACAATGTGTACCGTAAAACAAACCTTAAATTATTGGACATATAAGCTTTGTTCTTGTGTAGAGAAAAATAATATTTTCTCTTTATTCTTTTAAATTAGGGATGATCGTGGATCCATGTCAAGCCGATGAATCCGATGGTCTAACACAAACCAATGTATCTGGTTCGCATTTTTCTATCTTTCAGGTCCAACTTGACTCGACCCAACCAAACCCGAGTTAGTTTGGTTTGGGTAAAAGGTTTATCACTTTCAAACCCGAGACCCATATACCCAAACCCTAGACTCTCGAAACTCTACTTAACCTTTAGGGAAATTAGGGATCAAAGGTAGGCTCACCACTCTCCAATCCTCTCCTTCTCTCCAAGACCGCCGCCAACCAACTATGAAATCTCCAATCCTCCGTGTTAATAATATAATGTACAATGTAGTATTCTTGATCTCTATGTACTATGTACTATGGATATGTTTCTCAATCTATTAATATTATCAGCATTATTTCTTTTCATATTACGTTCTATACTATTTTTTACGATTTTATAAGTTGGTGGACCAATTTAGAAATTTAGTAGTTTTATAAGATAAGTTAAAAAAAAAATAAAATAATAAAGAATTAAAATATAGATTTCCCTAAATTAAAATTAGGAAAATACTAATATGTCCTCTTAGAATATTGTTTAAAAAATTGAGAAAACAAATTTTATATGAAAAAATGATGTATTGAATATATTGAAAAATATTATATTTAACTTATCAATACAAACTTTTTTTTTATTGTTTCCTTATAAAATATCTTTAGAATACCCCATAACAAAATCCTTAAAATTAATCCCAAAAAGTTTTTCATTTTCCATTAGATAGTCGTCCATGTTTATCTTTCCACGTCCTCCTCCTTTAACTTTTTTTTTTCTTTCTGAATCCACCTTTGAAATTAAAATTGTGAAAATATTCAGTCACTGTCTTGTCAGCATCACTAATCATACATGAAAGGAGAGAAAAAAAGAAAAATAGTCGGTCAAAAAAAAAAAAAGAAAAATAATACTAAAAGACACGTGATATATAATGAATAAAATAAAAGTTTTAATTATAATGAACATTTTTATGTCATCAATCTATAAATATTTAATTCTTGGTTAAAGTAACATTTTGGTCCCTACACTTGACACGAATTCTCGATTTGGTCCCTATACTTAAAAAATTCTCGATTTGGTCCCTATACATGGAGAAAGTCTCCATTTGGTCCCTGCCGTACAAAATTTTAGGGACTGATTTGATAATTTTTTGCTCGTATAGGGACCAAATGGGTAACGTATAGGGACCAAATGGAGACTTTCTCCATGTATAGGGACCAAATCGAGAATTTTTTAAGTATAGGGACCAAATCGAGAATTTGTGTCAAGTGTAGGGACCAAAATGTTACTTTAACCTTAATTCTTTTACATTAAAAGTTTTTTTTATTTATAAAAGCTAAATTATGACAATTCATTTATAATAATGTCTGCAATACAATTATGAGCAATGTAAAAGAAACATATGAGCTAGCATGCAACGCAGATGCCCTAACTAGAGAGTGAGCAACTTTGTTTGTTTTTTGCCTCCTAATAATTGAGAAGTTTGAAGAAGAGGAAATAAGCCTTTTGCAATGGCTAATAATGACACCAAACTCCGTGAAGTTTTTAAGAGAAGATGAGAGCTCATCAATTACCCCTTTGCTATCAGTTTCAAACTGAAGTTGTGGAATCCAAGCTCACTAACCCATCGGATGGCATGCATCAAATCCAAAGCTTCACCAACTTTCACATTTAGAACTGAGTTAACCCATATGGTCTTGGCTTGCACAAAAATACCTTCATGGTCACGGATACACATACCAAAGCCAGTTAAGTTGAGATCCTAAAAAAAAAACAGCATCAACATTACACTTTAAAACACCAAATGGGGTAGGAGACCATCTTAGCGTTGCACGATCATTGGAAGATGGTGACCCTTGGGGCCTCTTTTTTCTAGCCGAAGTCCAGCTGCTCAACATATCCTTAGCACACAAAATAACTTGCTGAATATTTACTGGCTCATTCTTCCATAGTTTCTAGTTCCTTGCCTTCTAGATAGACCACAAAATCATCACAAAGAGGTTTTTTTTTTGTTGAGTCCAAATTGCCACAAACTGAGAAAAACAAATCAGGGAAAGTGAGCTCAAAGGGAATATAACCTAAGTTATAAATTAATCTACACTGGATACGCCAATTTTATTAAAGAATATAAGTTAAATTTGTTAAGATGATGGTCACAAAAAAAAATTTGTTTCGTACACTTTGATTTTGTTAAAAAAAAGAAATTATACCAATAAAACAAAAATAGTGAAAAAAAGAAGACACGATAAAAAAAGGTTAAATTTTAGTTTGAATGAATTGAATTGGCCATGTAGTTTAGAGTTTTTTTTTTCCTAAAACCCTGAAATCATATTGGACATCAATTAATTCAGGAAAATTTATTTAAGGGGACAAAGCTCTTCCAACATCATTTTTTTTTATTTCACTCCAGAGACCTTATTTAAGAGGAATCAAACTCCATTTTTTTTGGATAACAAAGGAATAGAAACAAACTAATCAGGATTAAGAGGACAAACCCGTCCTAAATCCTTCCTAATGAGAATATCCAAAAGAGGGAAAACATGATCAATTAGAGTAAGAGAAAAAGAGGCCGAATGGCCCCTATCAGCAAGCAAGTCTGCAACCTGATTTGAAGATCTATTAATAAAGGAGATAGAGGTCTGCCATCCTGCAGATCTAAGAATGGAAGAAACTTCAGCTAGAAGAGGTTGAATATGAGGAACAGAGGTGTATCCTTTCAAAAGCATATCATAAACTACCATAGAGTCAACTTCAAAAACCACTTTGCAAAGTTTCATAGCACTAGCCACTTTAATACCATAGAGCAGACCATTGAGTTCAGCAGACAAGGCATTACAGGGACTCAGTTTACGGACCACTTGAGCCGCATTTGGAGTTAGTAGTGAGAGAAAAATATTATATTTTAGTTCATAAAATATGAAAAGGTCAATCAAATTGGTAATTTTTGTCATTTTTTTTAGTTTAAATAATCATCCAAAAGGATTAATCTAACTAAATTTTTAGTCTCTAATGACTAAAATATGAAAATTTTCTTTCTAAGACAAGACTAATATAAAATGAATCCCATCTTTTAAGTAGGGCTGGACATCGGGCGGGTTCAGGTGGGTTCAGGCCGGAAAAGTCCAACCTGAGGAAAACCGAGGGGTACAATATCAGGCCCATTCACGACCGAATGTGCTATCGGATAGAGCAGGTCGGTGGTTCGTAGGGTCGCCGGGCGGGTTGATACGGTTCTTGATAGAAAAAAGGGATTAAATTTCAGATTCATAATTTCAGAGTCATAGAAGCTTGCAGATCTAGAAGAAGAAGAAAAAAAACCCAAATGCATTATAGATTCAAAGAAAAAGAACAAAAAAACCCAAACACAACAGCAACAAACACTCGATCCAGGTAGATCTTCTTCGTTGAAGGCTTGAAGCAAGCGAAGGCAAAATCAAGCAAAGAGCGGCGGAAGAGCAAGGCGGAGGAAGACCCGAGCGAAGGCAGGAAGAACAAAGCGGAGGAAGACCCGGATATGGAGATTGAAGCAGAGGAAGAACCGAGCAGAGAGCGGCGGCCTCTGGTGAGCTCAGATCTGGTGACGATAGAGAGAGCGGCGTTCTTGAGTTCAGAGGCAGGAAGAACGCTAGTATAGGGTTTGCAAATGCAGGTAGGGACAAATGGGTTTGGGCCATTTAAAATGGCCAAAATTAATTTGGGTCTTTTAATTTTACAAATGAAAAAAAATTACATTGTCACCTTTTTTTGGGCCATTTCAGGTTTGGGCCTGTTTTTTTTTTCACTTTTTTTTCATACTTGAAAGCGAAAACCCCAAAAACCATTCTCTCTTCTCACGAATCGTAGCTGCTCTAAGCACCCATAGTCGCGCCGTCACCTCTCTCTACCATGGCAGCGACCTTCTCCCCTGTCGTCTCTCTCTCTTTCTACGACATCCCATTTTTGGGGTATCACACTTTAGTAACTTGTTGCAGAAATACACTCAATAAAAATAATGTTGCTGATTGCTTTCGGAAAATATAATTTTCTAGTTACTCATCCCTTTCAAAATTGGTGATAAAAAATTTTTCTTTTTCTTTTACTCCTGGTACAATCCAATACCATTAACATAATATCAATAAGTATCATAAGAGTTTTACATTTAGACCTTCACATAATAGGTCATCTCCAAAGTCATAACATAAGAAAATAAAGACGAAATCATAGTGTGGTGGAAATCTAGAATTACAACTCAAAAGAATGACTCTCCATAGCTAAACATCCAGACTAACCAAGTACCACTACTTTATGAGACACCAAAAGTCCTATAGCTGGTCAATACTAGTAATCACTGTTGGGAAGACGACCATAGTTCTCCCAACCTATCAAAATATCCGGTGAGGATACATCTACTCCCAGAACTATGGAAGTATCATAACATATAAACTCCTAATCTACCAGAAAACTGGTAAGAAATCAGGGAGGTGGTAAAGATATCTCCACGGTCAAAGTCTGGTACGTACTTGATGTAGGTCCTGAATTATTACCCTTGTGACATTCCCACTAACGAATACTTCTTCAAGCATCTAGGAGTTAAGTCCTCAAACGACTCAGTGAATTCCTTCGCTTCATCAGTACTAGTGTACCCAAGTACTACCTTAGTCTAAAATAAATCTGATATATTTGTAAGGGTGAGTTTCCAATATATGAGTTTTGATAAGACAACCCCATGCACGACACTCAAATAGCAAATACCATATATTCACAGCATAATAAAATTAATTTGAAACGGCAGAATAATTTATTTCACAGGGTTTCATACCCGGCAGTCATCGTCATTTTGTAAAAATGCATGACACTTCAATATTCAGGCTCTATTTTTAATGCATAATCTCCGGAGATCCCACAACTTTCTGTTTCGAGCTGATCAAGCTCCGCACATGGCGCATTGTAACAACGAATAAAACAATGCCCAAGAAATCACATAACACACTGGCCACACACAGTTTCACCAGGGTTATTATTCAAAAGTTTTGACTCATCGCCTCGCTGAACAAAGGGACAATGGTCGCTGCGAATTATGGAGTTCATTGTCCATAACCTATTGCTCACACAGATTGCAATAGTTAACGCATAAACTTGGACACACAGTCCTATAAAGATATATTGGCTCACACATGTACAGAGGCCCAATATTTAAATGGAACATGGTCCATAACAGATACATTGATCCACTCCGGACTCAATGATCACATCTCCTGACACGTCTGCCATATACATTGGTCCTTTCTGGACTCAATGCCCACAATCACATGACACAACTGTCATTTATGCATGAGAAAAACTTTTATTCTCGATTTGTTTTCTTTGTCGTAATAATCTTTCCTTGTCGAAGCACAAAGCTTAACGACCATGCTTAATTTTTAATTAAGACTTCCCCCCTTAAACAAACACAGGACACACAGCCCAAATGTTTTAAACTCAATACAGGACACACCGTCCGAGTGCTCAATCACGAGGCCCTTAAACCGATGCACCAGTTTTAGGCTCGCGGATATGGAACTCACACTTTCCACATCAATTTAGGACACATAGTCCAAAAACAAAAACTTTGCAGGACACTCCGTCCCGTGACACAGATCCTTGATCTACGTGTCCATACAACACTAGAATCCCAACATCTCAGTTTCTAGGTTTATTTATCTGCTTGTAAAACATTTCGCTCAGTGAAAAACAAATACAAAACAAAAGCTCCGAAAACTTATCCAAGTTTAACGGAATAATTTCACTGAATAAAAATATTTTTACAGAAATCCTTTTTCTGTTAAAACGTTAATAAAATCTGAAAATCATTGATAAATTCCTTTCATTTCCAATTGTTTCACTTCAAAAATTAATTCTCAATAAAGGTCAACTAAAAAAATTAATAATAAAAAATAATAATAAATTAATTTCGAATAATTAAATAATTAAATATTTAATAATATTTAATATTTAATAATATTAAATAAATAATACTAAATAACTTATATCATCTCTTTGTCAGAAGTAATTGTTCTGACTGCTATAAAATATTATTTTCGGAACCTAATCACTTTAAATAAAATTTTATAATAAAATTGAATTTATTTTACAAAAATTAGAGCCTGTAAAAAAATTTCACGGTTTCGCCCTTACTATTGCTTATTTACACAGTTTCCACAAAATATTATTAAAATAATAATTTTTTTCATTTTTCTCAAAATCTCCCAAATTAATCCCTCTTATTAATTATCCAAGCTTATTAAGTTTTTTTATCCTTAAATAAATTTTTAACACTGACCAATGTCAGGTTACTCAGTTCAACACTCAACAACAGATAAATTCCAATCACAGAATAGCATGGCATATATCAATTCATGATATGCCTCACAATTATAATATAAACAAATAATTATAATCATGTAAATCCACACATCATATCAATTCAGTTACTCAGATAAACATCACATCAATCCAGCAGTTAACCGTAAACAATGCAAGATAGTAAAATATTTTCTACAGAAAATTAATAAATGACTCCAACAATAAGCATATGATTATCTTAAACTCCTCAGGCGTACTCCCCTTACCTCTTGAAGATTCGAGTATTTGTTTCCCGAACTATTTCCCGATTCGATCTCTGTTTCCTTCATACCCTCAGGATAATCAACAACGATTTATCCTTCACAACAAATCATCACAAAATTAATGAAAATCAAACAAAAAAACTTTCTAAACCATATGGTAATGGTTCGGCCTACTCAAGATCATTGGGCTAAGGATGTTAAAAAAATTTCTAACTTATGGATTTATGATCCTTAAACATGATGGAGACTTAATCAATGATCATGAACCAAGAACTTTAAATGAAACTCATCTAGTTCCAAGACTAGGATTTCGGTTTTTTTCACAAAATAAAAAGCTAGGGATTTTGAAATTTTATCAACTCTTGGATTCAATAATCTTAGGTACTAGAGAGATGAAAACAAGTATCAATCATAGGAATTGAAACAAATTCATCTAGTCCCTCTAAGACCTAGATTCGGTTCACTATGGAAGAATAGGAAAGAAAATTTCTCTTGATTCATGTTCTTATATCATGAATATAGAGATCATAGTGAGTTCATAGAAATTGATTTCATGCCCAAAGGATTTTTCTACAATTTTCTAGAAATCTTTAAAGTTATAGATCTAAGAATAGCATTTCATGAAATAATTGATCAAAATGGAGTTTTATGGATGATTAATGAAGATACAAAGATTAGAGAGAGATTCCTCACCTTGGAATAAAAAGATTTATTCTAGAACTTAAAGAACAAAGATGATCTTAGCAAGAACACTAAGGAGTTCTTTGTGTTTTGTGGGGAAATGACTTGAGATGTGAAATAGAAATTGTTTGAATCCTCTAGATGAGTGAGAATATGATCTTAGAAGATCAAAACAAGGTTTGGATGGTTATGTATGGATGTGGGCCGAAATTTGAGAAGAGAAAAGATGAACTTGAAAGTTCATGGATTCAAGAACAAAATGGATTAAGTGATGGCAATTGATCTAAGGAACAAGTTTCATGAATGAAGAATCATGAGATTATGTTTCTAAGTTAGAGATAAATGATGAATAAGTGAAGAACAAATGAAGAACAAGTGAAGGACTTGTGAGAGAAAATGAAGAACATGAAGTTTTGGAGAACAAAATGATGAAGTAGTAAAATGAGTGAAAATGGTTCAAGTGTGGAAGATGGGTGCGGCCTAGAGGTGGGTGTGAGGAGAAAATATGTGGTTTAATGAGATAAAAGAACCATGGTTGAGTTTATTTGATCAAGGTTAAGTTAGAAAATAATATAATAACTTAATCATAGTTAATAATAACTTAACTAGGGTTTATTTATAATCATGGTTAATAAAACATGTGGTCATAAAATTTGAAGAGATGTGACTGCCTCCTACACCACATGTTAGGGAGAAGATATTTTGCGATGCAAATCATGGTTAATTAACCTCGGTTAGATTTAACCAGACGTAGGTTAGGTTAACGTTTAAAATATCTAGGTATATATTTTTTTTGTCTTCATGATTATCACCATGACTCACCATGATGATTTGGATGATGTTCTTCACAAAATCACCTTGGTGTTCTAAGTATTCTTAAGAAGTTTAGAGAGAAAGATGAAGATGATGAAGATTTAGAGCAGTTTCGGTAATTTGGACATATCTCTCAATATACTTGTCCGTTTTTTATGATCTTTATGTCGTTGGAAAGAAGATAGAAAGATGAACAACTTTCATGTAGAAAGTTTTCCGAGATTCAGAGCATAAAAGAGTCAGAATTTCGTGACAGTTTCGGGGGAATGAGGAGAAAATGACTTTGCCTATGACTCCCTTGTTTACATTAATGAAAATTGAATGACTCATCCACTTTAACATAAATGCTCATTTATGGCTAGGAAAAGTGATGTCCAAATGCTTGGAATGGAGGAGGAAACTGTGTGGACGGGGGTAATTTGGTCCAAATTTACAATGGCATGGCTTGAAAAATTCATGAAGAGCCAAGTGTAAAATCGTCATTTCCAGGCAAAAGATTCCTTTGTCATAAATGCACCATTATGGCCATTATGACGCGGATAAGCTCGTCATAAATGCCTGTCACATCGGTCAAATCCATCACTTCAGCCCCGTTGCTGACTCCCTGGTTCATCTGACTCAGGTTTTTCCTAGAGATATCTCGACGTATTCGCCCGCAGCAAATATAATATTTTAATTTTTACGCTAAATTTTTCAAAACTTCCAATATCGTAATAAATATGATAAAAACATTTTTCATCTCGTTCACGAGTTAAAATTATGTTTTCTGAGCTGTAAACTTTTACTGTCAGTGAAAATGCAGAAAACGGCAGACCGGTTTCCGTCTGAATTTTCAACCAAAAACTTTCCCGTAACCTTGTGAAATAAGTATAACATAGAAATGACCTTGGTATATGCAAAATCATTTTCTAAGTCTCGGATAAAAATATATATTTATATATTTATTACCGATATTACAAAGCAACGAAAAATCGGGGTGTTACATTACTACCCCACTAAAAAAAAATTCGTCCTCGAAATTTCGAGACTCGAAACTAAACAGAATTTTGTAATCTCATCTTAACCTTAAAATTTTACATTGCCCTTCACATCACTTCGTTCCTCTTATTCCATATTCCATAACACAATTCATTCTTATATCATTTCTACATATCCTTACTATCCTCAAAATTTCATCGTAATCTATCACACTCGAAAAACAAAATCAAAACTTAATCACTTCTTTTATCAACATGGTTCCACCAGAAACCTTATTCCAATCATCTAACTCTGAATATTATCACTAATACCAACAATGTCTTCACAGCACCACGCGTCAACTCCTTACTCAAAATATTTAATCATAGTCTTAGTTTCTCTTGATTATAATTCACTACTCCAATTTGATATCACCTCACACATCTCATCCTCAAAATAACTTCATTGCACATCTTAATGCAATTAAACCAAAAGGGATTATATAGAATAGAATTATCTAATCCTTAGCTTTCGAACTTTTCTATCAACTTAATTTTACTCAAGAACTTCTCTTTTCAGCTCACATTCAACTTAGGTAAAACTACCATATACATCTTTCTGTAATTTCTTCCAATCATACGATTAAATCTTAACGATGATCATTTTATCATTATCCTAGTTCCTTTAGCAAACTCTATCTCGATCATAATAAAATTTACCGAAACCATCTCACTTACTGATCTTACTTCTGAAAGTTCTCAGATAACTAATCACATCTACACCTTAATAAAAATCCACTCACCTCTTGTCGTGCTTAGGTATTACACTTACTCTCAGCTAACCTTCTAAGGATCAATTCCTTTCTTACTCATCCATCTAACTTAGGATGATAAGATGAACATTAACTTCAACTTGGCTCTTAACGCTCGATGTAAACTTTGCCCAACACTTGAAGTAAGTTTTTCGGGTCTTACTCATAACGATGTTGGAAGATTACTTATCACGTTGGATCAGTCCTCTGATACATACCTCTGTTAGTTTTTCCATTACTCAGTGGACCTAAGCAGTAAAAAGGTGTCGACTTCTTCAACCTACTCACAATAATTTGAAAAGAGATTTTCAAGACAAGAAATTTCTTGATTTTGCTTTCACAAGAAAGCACAAAGAATAATTTGACCAAACTGAAAGATACAAGTGTCCGATATGTAAAAAGATTCTTCAATAGGTTCGTGAGTGTAAAAATGCATAGCTAATACATGTTTACAAACATGACTCTAATAAAGTTTCTTCATTCACAAGAACTTTACTACACAACGATTTAAAAGATCATTAGTCCGACAAAAATTCAGACTGGACCACTTCCACCAAAAGTAAAAGTGAATCGACTAAGTCTCATCAAGAAGCTTCCATTATCAAGAATTCATATATGTCGCACAACTCAAGAAATACTCAATACATTCCCAAAGAAGTATGAAAATATCCAGACTGTCAGAACCAAAGTCAGGATAGATTTTAAATCAAGGTCAGAAAAATGAATTTGGCCTGTACAAAATGTACCGCTATAATTGTCTAATACAACCATAGGAATTTGAAAACAATCTGCCAATAAGGAATAATTTTTCTTACTCGCGAGACCCTCACCTAAGGTTGAATATTTAAATCTATTCGCTTTGGTTTCTCACAAGCACAAAGGTCTTTTATGACGTGCTTAGTATGGTCACCCTGAATCAGCACGATTCCTGATAACTTGGTCAATCTGTCAGACACACGAACAGTTGATCTTGCCTCATAAGCTGAGTTTACAGTACAAAATCGTTAATAAGTCCTTACTCCAATCTGGTGGTAGCTTGTTCTCAAGTTGATCCTTGAATATATAACAACTCCTTGCGAGTGATTTGTAACACTTGACACGGAGGTCTCTCATGCTCCTCGTGACTCTTAGAGTAAACGAGAACATTACCGACGAAGATGATGACTAACTTATCGAGAAATGGACGAAAATTCCATTTCTTGAAGTCTAACCCAACTAACTTTGTTGGCGATATCCTACACAAAGCGGTTGAGATCTGGCTAAATCTAGAAACTAGATCAATCAGAAACTCAACATCCGTCCGTCCGTACAAACTTGGGACATTCTCAGAAAATCTTCCCAAAAATTTTCAATGACAGGTACCTTATTCAAATGTCTGATACCGTCCTAAGGGGTAAACGAATGTATCAACATGAACATAAGTATCCTTTACTAAACATGAGATCTCTCAAGGTCTCAACCCAAATCAGAACCCACCAAAACATACTTACTTGTTTGTCAACACACATTGTTTCAACCAAGAAACAATTCAAACAAGGTTCAACCAGAGATCACACAACAAAAACCTAACAGACCTATTCCCCAAGGTTTCCCGAAAGACTCGACCAGCTATGGTACCACTAATGCGACACCCCATTTTCAGGGTATCACATTTTAGTAACTTGTTGCGGAAATACACTCAATAAAAATAATGTTGCTGGTTGCTTTCAGAAAATATAATTTTCTAGTTACTCATCCCTTTCAAAATTGGTGATAAAAAATTTTTCTTTTTCTTTTACTCCTGGTACAATCCAATACCATTAACATAATATCAATAAGTATCATAAGAGTTTTACATTTAGACCTTCACATAATAGGTCATCTCCAAAGTCATAACATAAGAAAATAAAGACGAAATCATAGCGTGGTGGAAATATGGAATTACAACTCAAAAGAATGACTCTCAATAGCCAAACATCCAGACTAACCAAGTACCACTACTTTATGAGACACCAAAAGTCCTATAGCTGCTCAATACTAGTAATCACTGTTGGGAAGACCACCATAGTTCTCCCAACCTATTGAAATATCCGGCGAGGATACTTCTACTCCCGGAACTATGGAAGTATCAGAACATATAAACTCCTAATCTACCGTAAAAACCCGGAAGAAATTAGGGAGGTGGTAAAGATATCTCCACGGTCAAAGTCTGGTACGTACTTGATGTAGGTCCTGAATTATTACCCTCGTGACATTCCCACTAACGAATACTTCTTCAAGCATCTAGGAGTTAAGTCCTCGAACGACTCATTGAATTCCTTCGCTTCATCAGTACTAGTGTACCCAAGTACTACCTTAGTCTAAAATAAACCTGATATATTTGTAAGGGCGAGTTTCCAATATATGAGTTTTGATAAGGCAACCCCATGCACGACACTCAAATAGCAAATACCATATATTCACAGCATAATAAAATTAATTCGAAACAGCAGAATAATTTATTTCACAGGGTTTCATACCCGGCAGTCATCGTCATTTTGTAAAAATGCATGACACTTCAATATTCAGGATCTATTTTTAATGCCTAATCTCCGCACATGGCGCATTGTAAAATCGAATAAAACAATGCCCAAGAAATCACATAACACACTGGCCACACACAGTTTCACCAGGGTTATTATTCAAAAGTTTTGACTCATCGTCTCACTGAACAGAGGCACAATGGTCGCTGCGAATTATGGAGTTCATAGTCCATAACCTATTGCTCACACAGATTGCAATAGTTAACACATAAACTTGGGCACACAGTCCTATAAAGGTATATTGGCTCACACATGTACAGAGGCCCAATATTTAAATGGAACATAGTCCATAACAGATACATTGATACACTCCGGACTCAATGATCACATCTCCTGACACGTCTACCATATACATTGGTCCCTTCTAGACTCAATGCCCACAATCACATGACACAACTGTCATTTATGCATGAAAAAAACTTTTATTCTCGATTTGTTTTCATTGTCGTAATAATCTTTCCTTGTCGAAGCACAAAGCTTAATGACCATGCTTAATTTTTTATTAAGACTTTCCCCCTTAAACAAACGCAGGACACACAACCCAAATGTTTGATACTCAACATAGGAAACATCGTCCGAGTGCTCAATCACGAGGCCCTTAAACCGATGCACCAGTTTTAGGCTCGTGGATATGGAATTCACACTTTCCACATCAATTTAGGACACACAGTCCAAAAACAAAAACTTTGCAGGACACTCCGTCCCATGACACAGATCCTTGATCTACGTGTCCATGCAACACTAGAACCCCGACGTCTCGGTTTCTAGGTTTATTTATCTGCTTGTAAAACATTTCGCTCAGTGAAAAAAAAATACAAAACAAAAGCTCCTAAAACTTATCCAAGTTTAACGGAATAATTTCACTTAATAAAAATATTTTTACAGAAATCATTTTTCTGTTAAAACGTTAATAAAATCTGAAAATCATTGATAAATTCCTTTCATTTCCAATTGTTTCACTTCAAAAATTAATTCTCAATAAAGGTCAACTAAAAAAATTAATAATAAAAAATAATTAATAAATTAATTTCGAATAATTAAATAATTAAATATTTAATAATATTTAATATTTAATAATATTAACTAAATAATACTAAATAACTTATATCATCTCTTTGTCAGAAGTAATTGTTCTGACTGCTATAAAATATTATTTTCGGAACCTAATCACTTTAAATAACATTTTATAATAAAATTGAATATATTTTACAAAAATTAGAGCCTGTAAAAAAATGTAAAAGAATTTCACGGTTTCGCCCTTACTATTGCTTATTTACACAGTTTCCACAAAATATTATTAAAATAATAATTTTTTTCATTTTTCTCAAAATCTCCCAAATTAATCCCTCTTATTAATTATCCAAGCTTATTAAGTTTTTTTTTATCCTTAATTAAATTTTTAACACTGACCAATGTCAGGTTACTCAGTTCAACACTCAACAACAGATAAATTCCAATCACAGAATAGCATGGCATATATCAATTCATGATATGCCTCACAATTATAATATAAACAAATAATTATAATCATGTAAATCCACACATCACATCAATTCAGTTACTCAGATAAACATCACATCAATCCAGCAGTTAACCGTAAACAATGCAAGATAGTAAAATATTTTCTACAGAAAATTAATAAATGACTCCAACAATAAGCAAGTGATTATCTTAAACTCCTCAGGCGTACTCCCCTTACCTCTTGAAGATTCGAGTATTTGTTTCCCGAACTATTTCCCGATTCGATCTCTGTTTCCTTCGTACCCTCAGGATAATCAACAACGATTTATCCTTCACAACAAATCATCACAAAATTAATGAAAATCAAACAAAAAAACTTTCTAAACCATATGGTAATGGTTCGGCCTACTCAAGATCATTGGGCTAAGGATGTTAAAAAATTTTCTAACTTATGGATTTATGATCCTTAAACATGATGGAGACTTAATCAATGATCATGAACCAAGAACTTTAAATGAAACTCATCTAGTTCCAAGACTAGGGTTTCGGTTTTTTTCACAAAATAAAAAGCTAGGGATTTTGAAATTTTATCAACTCTTGGATTCAATAATCTTAGGTACTAGAGAGATGAAAACAAGTATCAATCATAGGAATTGAAACAAATTCATCTAGTCCCTCTAAGACCTAGATTCGGTTCACTATGGAAGAATAGGAAAGAAAATTTCTCTTGATTCATGTTCTTATATCATGAATATAGAGATCATAGTGAGTTCATAGAAATTGATTTCATGCCCAAAGGATTTTTCTACAATTTTCTAGAAATCTTTAAAGTTATAGATCTAAGAATAGCATTTCATGAAATAATTGATCAAAATGGGGTTTTATGGATGATCAATGAAGATACAAAGATTAGAGAGAGATTCCTCACCTTGGAATAAAAAGATTTATTCTAGAACTTAAAGAACAAAGATGATCTTAGCAAGAACACTAAGGAGTTCTTTGTGTTTTGTGGGGAAATGACTTGAGATGTGAAATAGAAATTGTTTGAATCCTCTAGATGAGTGAGAATATGATCTTAGAAGATCAAAACAAGGTTTGGATGGTTATGTATGGATGTGGGCCGAAATTTGAGAAGAGAAAAGATGAACTTGAAAGTTCATGGATTCAAGAACAAAATGGATTAAGTGATGGCAATTGATCTAAGGAACAAGTTTCATGAATGAAGAATCATGAGATTATGTTTCTAAGTTAGAGATAAATGATGAATAAGTGAAGAACAAATGAAGAACAAGTGAAGAACTTGTGAGAGAAAATGAAGAACAAGTGAAGAACTTGTGAGAGAAAATGAAGAACATGAAGTTTTGGAGAACAAAATGATGAAGTAGGAAAATGAGTGAAAATGGTTCAAGTGTGGAAGATGGGTGCGGCCTAGAGGTGGGTGTGAGGAGAAAATATGTGGTTTAATGAGATAAAAGAACCATGGTTGAGTTTATTTGATCAAGGTTAAGTTAGAAAATAATATAATAACTTAATCATAGTTAATAATAACTTAACTAGGGTTTATTTATAATCATGGTTAATAAAACATGTGGTCATAAAATTTGAAGAGATGTGGCTGCCTCCTACACCACATGTTAGGGAGAAGATATTTTGGGATGCAAATCATGGTTAATTAACCTCGGTTAGATTTAACCAGACGTAGGTTAGGTTAACGTTTAAAATATCTAGGTATATTTTTTTTTGTCTTCATGATTATCACCATGACTCACCATGATGATTTGGATGATGTTCTTCACAAAATCACCTTGGTGTTCTAAGTATTCTTAAGAAGTTTAGAGAGAAAGATGAAGATGATGAAGATTTAGAGCAGTTTCGGTAATTTGGACATATCTCTCAATATACTTGTCCGTTTTTGATGATCTTTATGTCGTTGGAAAGAAGAGAGAAAGATGAACAACTTTCGTCTAGAAAGTTTTTCGAGATTCAGAACATAAAAGAGTCAGAATTTCATGACAGTTTCGGGGGAATGACGAGAAAATGACTTTGCCTATGACTCACTTGTTTACATTAATGAAAATTGAATGACTCATCCACTTTAACATAAATGCTCATTTATGGCTAGGAAAAGTGATGTCCAAATGCTTGGAATGGAGGAGGAAACATTGTGAATGGGGGTAATTTGGTCCAAATTTACAATGGCATGGCTTGAAAAATTCATGAAGACCCAAGGGTAAAATCGTCATTTTCAGGCAAAAGATTCCTTTGTCATAAATGCGACATTATGACCATTATGACGCGGATAAGCTCGTCATAAATGCCTGTCACATCGGTCAAATCCATCACTTCAGCCCCGTTACTGACTCCCCGATTCATCTGACTCAGGTTTTTCCTAAAGATATCTCGACGTATTCGCCCGCAACAAATATAATATTTTAATTTTTAAGCTAAAATTTTCAAAACTTCTAATATCGTAATAAATATGATAAAAACATTTTTCATCTCTATCACGAGTTAAAATTATGTTTTGAGCAGTAAGATTTTACTGTCAATGAAAACACAGAAAACAGCAGGCCGGTTTTCGTTTGAATTTTCAACCAAAAACTTCCCCGTAACCTTGTGAAAATAAGTATAACATAGAAATGACCTTGGTTTATCCAAAGTCATTTTCTAAGTCTCGGATAAAAATATATATTTATATATTTATTACCGATATTACAAAGCAGCGAAAATCGGGGTGTTACACTTTCTCCTTTTCTCTTAAGTCGGTCAGGTTCGATCACCGACAATTTAAAATTTCCGGAATCGAGCCCCACCGCCATCAACCACAACCCTGTTTGTTCAAACCGATGACCCGCCGCTAACCGCCCACACGCTCAAAATGCCCTCTAGGTTCTTCGGTTTCCGGTCGGGTCGGACCAGGTTGTCCGGCCCTACTTTTAAGTATGAAAGTAATTTTTCTTAAATGAATTTATTTTTAAAATAAATATGAATATATTTTACTTTAATTATCACAAATATATTGAAATTTTAACTTTTTTAAGTCGTTAAATAAGTTGAAAATAGGTAAAAAAATTTACAGCTTACGTGGAGGAGAGCTTTATCCCCTTAAACAAACTCAATTATTTGAGGACGATGATGTAACGCGCACATAGAATCACATAAGTACGAGTTAAAACCAGTAAACACCCATTTGTCCTCTCACAAACTTTGACGACCGATAAATACAACACAAACCAATAACGTTGTATCCCTCAACTCTTCAACAAAAAACAACAATACGGAGTCACACACTCAGAAAACGACAGAAGAGAGAAAGAGAAAAGCATCATCTCAATCTCAGATCATCGATCGATGGCGAAGGAAGTAGTAGAAGGATTCAACTTTGAGCAGAGGCACGGGAAATCGAGGGTGAGAGTTGCTCGCGTTTGGAAAGACAGGGAAAGTGGACGCCATTTCGTTGTGGAGTGGCGTGTCAACATTAGCCTCCTTTCTGATTGCATCAACTCTTATGTCCGCGATGACAACTCTGACATCGTTGCCACTGATACAATGAAGAACACTGTAACCTTTCCTTCTTTCTTCAACACCCTTTTTTTTTAGTAGATACCCGTATGCATCCCCAGTCAAGTCCACCACAAATAAATAAAAAACTTCAACTAAGTTTCTAAACGTGGGTCAAATTAGTCATTTTCACTGCAAATTTTAGGGACACATTAGGAATATGGACTATTTTAACTGGTATTTGATATTCTTAGGGATTCAGGTGAGATTTTTCTTTTCTTGAGGGACTTAATTTGGAACACCTTTTTTTTTTGCTTATGTTTGGTTGATGAGAAAGTAAAACTTGATAAGCTTATGTAAGCTTTGCAGCTTGAAATTGTAGATAAGCTCTGATTGGTGAATTGCTATGTGTATATATGTTCAAGTTAAATTTTTTTTTTTTAAAAATATTCCTTAACTTTGTGGAGAAAATCTGTGATTCTGTGTGTTCCTTGTTGTATGTTCACATTAGTGGTGATTTGATTTCTGGCTTTGTTGTTTTTGGGGTCATGAATGTTTTTGTCAAAGTACCCTTTTGATCTCTGTTTGTTTTATTAACCATGAAGAAAATGAGTCATTGTTTTTACTCCGTTTTACTGACCGGATGGATCAATCTCCTGAACTTTTTTTCTTATATATCTTGTTGTTGAGAAACTGAAAAGAGAAATGGAGCTACGCAAGCACTTGTAAATCTGATTTCATAAAGTGTTTATGGTCACACGTTGAATATGAATCTGTGTGCTTCTTAATGTGAATGTAAAATCTGGTATTTGGGAGGGCTTGTGTAGTATGGCACTTTGAATTTTGGGGCTCTTAAAAGGGACTAAATAACATGGCTGGTGATTTGGTTTCTGGTTTTGTTGTTTTCAACTCACGAAATTCTTAATCAAGGAACCCTTTTGATCTAAATGTGTGCCCTTCACTTGGGATCTCTGATCCATTGAATGCTGTTGTGGTTTTGAATGGTTTAGTCAGATTAGTCTAATCTGATTTTTTTTTTCTTTTATGCTACCTGGTAATTGATTAACTTATATTTAGTTAAACATGTCTTGCTGCAAATGGATACTTCACCCTAAGGACAAGGATAACTAATTTGTGAAATCATTTTAAATGTGCTTGCCTCTCATCGGTGGCTTGTACCTTTTTTTTCTCTTGTATTTTCTCACTAGGTGGCAAACCCTAAGATATCAAAGCATGCAGTGAATAGTGAGGGTACCATTTGAGGGAAATATCTCAAACTAACATAACAGAGTCATGATATCGGAGACATTGTTATAGGATTAAGTTTGAATTCTCTAAAGTTAGGTTGACCCAAGTTTAAATTATATTTTCTTGCTCTAGGATGTCTTTATTTTAAAATGAATCCATATAGAACAGGAAAAATGGTCGCATGTGGTAAGAAATAGTAGTGTTAATGTAATATGTCATTTACTACTTCCATCATCAGTTCTGTTCAGTTAATTTTAAGGTAATATGTAATTAGGTATATGCAAAAGCAAAGGAGTGCTCGGAAATGCTTTCTGTGGAGAACTTTGCTATTGAACTTGCTAAGCACTTCACATCATTTTACAAGCAGGTTGGTGACAGACAATCTAATATCAATGCTGAGATTATTCTTGCTTTTTGTGTTCCTTTATCGTTTGCGTTTATATGAAAATGAGAGGTTGCTGGATGTTCGCAAATCGGAAGTATGCTTTTATTTTGCATTGTGTTTTTTGTTTTGATCTTTTTCCTGCCATACATTTTCCTGTGACCAATCTTTTATCTCAGATTATTGTATTCCTTCTCATATTTTGTCATTACTAGGTAGAGAAAAAAAAATATTTACTTGGCTTTTTGTAGGTTACTACTGCTATTGTAGAGATTGTGGAAAAACCATGGGAACGTGTTATTGTGGATGGTCAACCTCATGAACATGGTTAGTCAAATTATTATAGGCTGTGCAATTTGCTTGTTTTGGGAGGTGCTTGTGGATATTGGACTGTCTGTAAAAGTGTATTTGTTTGCCACTGCTGGAGTTTATTTATCAATTTTAGTTATAAAATCTGAAATATTGGCAGATGGTTATAGTTACCCTTTCTTTGTTCAAAATTTCATTCCACTTCTTGAATTAAATCAGTTTTTTTCCTCATTGGCACTATTGGTTTGAGTTCATTTTTTATGTTTTGTTCGATAGATCTGACCTGGTTATTGATGCCATTGTTCCCACTTTCTTCCTCTTTTTCTGCTATAATATTGGATCCAACACTGGTGTAGCTCAACCAAAATAAATAGCTCTGCAGAAGTTTCAGTTACAAACTGCAGTTTGTTTCTTTAAAGCCCTCAAGTCCTTTGGTTTAATTTATACAAGGTTTCAAACTTGGGTCTGAGAAGCATACAACTGAGGCAATAGTAAAAAAGTCTGGTGCACTACAATTGACTTCTGGCGTTGAAGGATTGTCATTGTTGAAGACAACCAAGGTAAGCTTGCTATATAGAAATTTGTTCTTTGATTTTAATGTGACATTTCCTTTGTCTGTAATAGAGAATTTCTCAAAACATGAGGTGGTTGTGGGTGGAAGTGCTTTCAAAATGTTATAATTGCTGAATGTCTTGATAATTTCATTTCACTATTTAATATTATGACTGCCACATAGTGGGGAGAAAGAAAGAAAAGAAGTGGTTTGATAATACTTAAGCTGAAAAACTGCATTAGAATGTGACAACCCCCCCCAAAAAAAATAAAAATAATATACAGCTGTCAAATTTTAATTTTACAATAAAGGGGACTTGGACTTTGGAATCAGTGGAGAAAATAGAATGTTACTAAGTTGAGTCGAAGATTCTCCATTCCTTCCCAGGATCAGGAGAAGAGAATAGACGCATAAAAATGAAGGATTGTAACACAATAATATAATATATATATATATATATATAATCCTTTTAAAATCGCAAGATAAATTTGAAAATACGTAAGTTGTAAGAATCAAATATTTGCATTGATATTGTTAGATATGGCAGAACATGTGGCCAGGAAATGGATTGCCCTTTATAACAAATTGTGAATATATGAAGTTTTTAGATTCTAGTTAAAAATCAAAGGTAAAAGTACCAGAAGATTAATAATGATGCTACAAAATTGCTTAGTTCTTCAATAGAATACAAGCATACTTGAATGATTTTGTTAAAGGAAGATAAAAAAGGATGATGATTACTACAAACAGAAAGAGCAAATGACAAAATAAACAAATAAAATGGTTATGTGACTCCAAACGAGAAGGTCCTGTTCAAAAGCTGCTAGATATAGACATATAGTTGTATACTTGGCGTGCCCCCTACCTGCTGTTTTTGGTGTTGAAATTTTCTTCCTTTGTCCTGAGAGATCGAAGAGGATAATTCCTTTTTCTTTTTATAATTCCGTATCTTGTTGATATGAACTTATTCAGATGGTAGACAGATAAAAACTATTTGGGCATTGAATCTTGTTCAACGTTCTTGAACATATGCCATATGGATTCATACCAGACATCTACTAGATATCTGATTTCTGAAATCTGCTTCCATACTTGCTGAGTGATAGTGAGTTTTTGTTTTTGAGGATTTGTTAGACCTTGTACTTTGTGTCTTCTCTTGCTCTCCATCCTCTTCCCGGATGAACTGAGTTACTAATTGATAAAATTGTTTCTCATATCATAAAGCTATTATAGTTTCAATCTTTTAGAGATCATCTGCATCCTTAGAAAATACAAGCTCCGATTTATGTGGTCATTTTTAATTTGGATTTGTTGTAAGCAGTCTGGTTTTGAGGGTTTTATAAGAGACAAGTACACAGTGCTTCCTGAAACACGTGAAAGGATGCTGGCAACAGAAGTTACTGCACGATGGAGGTAAATTTTTTTATTTCTTCGCTATGCCTTTTTTTCATGGTTAGAAAGTTTTTAAAGGATAGCCCAATAGTTAAAAGTAGAGGAAGACCAAGAAAAACTATAGGTGAAATCGTCAAATATTTAAATTGTTTTTCTAATGACAAGGTTTATAACAGAACATAATGGCGCGGTTTATTCATGTAGCAACCCCACCTAGTGATAAAAAGTTGCAAAATTTTATAAACAAGTCAGGACAAAGTTAGCTTCCTGTAAACTACCTGGAAGAAGCACAAGAATCTTACAGAAGCTAGTCCTGTAAGCTAAATTATGAGCAATGTTATTACAATTTCTAGAAACTTTTCTTGTCACACATTATTTATAAGATAGAGTTAATAAAGAATCATCCAGTAAAAAAATTGAAGCCCAATAAGTATTCTCTTTTGTCATTGCACTTGTGTTCTCTTTAATGTGGAAACTACTAAATTGAATGGGGTTGTAGGTATTCGTATGAATCTCTACATGGCGTCCCTCAGAAGCCGCATTACTTTACAGAGAAGTACCTGGATGTAAAGAAAGGTCTGGTTGACACTTTTTTTGGCCCTCCAAATGTGGGAGTCTACAGCCCATCTGTTCAAAGCACTCTCTACCAGATGGCAAAGGCCACACTAAACAGGTCTCTCTGTCTTGCTATCTCTCTCTGTATGCAAATCTGTCTGCCCCTCTATATCTCCATATCTCACTTCCTCATCTGGATATTATTATCATATTGGAAGTGACAAATAACATTTTATGCTTCAGATTCCCTGATATATCGTCTATCCAACTAAAGATGCCGAATATTCATTTCTTACCTGTCAATATCGCAAGCAAGGAAGGTCCAATTGTAAAGGTATCGATTCTTCTTCCTGTAAAGCTTGCAGAAGTAAATGGAACACATTATAAATCATTAACTGATTTTATTCCTATTGACATCTTCATTAGGGAAGTAGGTCTAGCAATGAGCCAAGTTGTCTCGTGAGCTATGTTCACTAACAACTTAAGTTAGGCTCCTGAGCTAATGAGCTGAGCTTGAGGTTAAAATTTTTGGTTCGTTTAATAAATGAACCGAATTTGAGCTTTTATAAATTTGGCTGATGAGCTCCTGAGCCTTCTTATATGGTCTAAATCTACATACAAAATCTTCTTTTATTGATAATATTTACGTTGTTATAGTTGTTGCTTGTCAAGTGGTCCCTACTTCCATTATCAATTGGCAGTGGTCTTAAAACTCAAACGTGTAATGACCTTTCAGTCCAGCATCATATACACCTTTGCCACCCATCAGTTGAATAGTTGATTGCTATCTTTTTTATGTTATGAGTTGGATCATTGAACTTCAGCTGCTCATGAACTTATAGTGAGCAGAGCTCAAGCAAGCTTGGATCAACTCAGCTTGTTTGCAGCCCTTTGGGGAAGGAAAGGATTATCTTATGTTGTGCTGCTTATAGGTCCGGTAGAAATCATTGAAGATAAGAAGTGAAATCAATAAAACGTGAATGAATTTAAATTACAACATTCCTAATTAAGGACACTGGTTAAGGAATCAGAAAATGTAATGTTTTATTCGAAAACTAAGGGCATGTTTGTTTAATTTTCAGTTTTCTATTTTCATTTCCTTTTTCCAAAAATAATTACAAAATTTCACATTTTTTTCATTCTATTTCCTGTTTCCAAAGATTTGTATAGGAAAGAATGAAAACAGAAAAAATTGTTTTCTGTGTTTCCTGTACAAAATTTTGAAAACAGGAAACAAAATGAAAACAAGGTGGCATTTGTAATTATTAATGAAAACAGGGGTTTGCTTTGTTTTCAATTTCCTGTTTTCATTAATAATTGTAAAATTCCACCTTGTTTTATTTTGTTTCTTCTTTCAAAGATTTGTCCAAGAAAGTGTTTCCTGGACAAATATTTGAAAACAACAAACAAAATGGAAACAAGGTGGGATTTTTACAATTATATTTGAAAACAGGAAATAAAAAACATGAAACTAGAAATAAAGCAAATAGACCTTGAAAATTCCATTCATCAATACATTGACTACACCGTCTCTCTATAAAACATTGTCTTTTTAATTTCTTAACCATTGCCTTTAAGCATTTCCCTTCAAATTATCACCTTGTTTCAATTTTCTAATGATAAACCCGGTTGAACTCATTTTCTGCATATTTCCTTTCCTGCCCAAATATGTCAGTTTCAACTTGTCCTTGCTGTGAATATATAGGTTGATCATGCCACCCTCAAATCATAACCTGATGTGTTCTGAAACTTTTGAAGTTCACCTTCCATTTGATATCTTGAAGCTGGTAAATGATACTGATGTTTTATGTAGTTTGATGATGATGTATATTTACCAACGGATGAGCCACACGGGTCAATTGAAGCTAGCTTGAGCCGCTTTTGGTCAAAGATGTAGAAACTTCTGAAACATATCAGCTCAGGTCAATTGGAGGTGCAGCTTATGCCTATCTCATGATTTAAAGATCATGTAACGAGCAAACTTGGCTAGAGAGATACTGCCTTCAGATATCATGTCATATAATGTTAATTCTTGCTTTCACGTTTATTTTTACATTGTGTCATGGAGGACTAATATTGCATCATTGGAAATAAAAGGTATGGGGATTACCAGCACGAGGGATATTATGCAAGTAGGACCGAAGCATATCAAATCCCTTGATGGCATATTGGCATTTCCTATTATATACTCACAACTTACGAAGAAATTATTATTTTAGATTTTTTTTATAAAAAAGATGAGTTGCAAAGTAAGAGTGGGTATAGATAATTGAAACTCAATAACAATAGTTTTAATTATATGATAGAACTGGTGTAATTGAACTAGTAGATTCATTGAATGGTGCAAGTATATTGAGAATTCTATAGGGAAATGTTTCCAAATCAGAGATAGAAAGAAGATAGAGAGAGAGAAGTGTACAAGGAATTGCCCTACTAACAATGCTCGAGAGTTTGACCTCTCCCTTTTCAAAACCAACCAAATAACTGAATGACTAACTTTTCCTTCCTTTTATTTATTAGCTCTTTAACAGCTCAGCTAAAACTAATTCTAAACTACTGTTGCTTATTAGGCCCATATCTAAGAATACTCCCCTCCTAAACTTTCACCTTGTCGTCTTGAATCGTAAAGGCGACGTGGAGGCGACAATTTTGTTGCCGAAGAACTCTTTCCTGGTGTAGAAAAATCCAAACTTGAACTCAAATCTTCTCTTGCCTTGGGAAAAGAAGATGAAGAGGAAGATGAGGATTGAGATAATGAAACTGGGTTCAGAGGAGGCAATGATTTAATGCTTGTTGGTGAAGGGGAACGAGACATGGAATTGGAATTCTAGAAGTGAAGCCTTTGCTATCAAATTTATGAAACTGAAACATTTCCTTCAATGATTGAGAACTCTTTCACTAAGAACTGATGGGGTTCTTTTCTCCAAGAGGATGATAATGAATGAGGAGAGGTGTAAGGTGTTGACAGTTTATCATAATATCTATGTACCTTAGTTCATCGAACGGCTGATATACTTACGCACCGGGAGCAACTTGCTTAAGTCGCACACCATAGCATTCACCTTTCTTTATAATAGAATAATTCATACTTTGGCTTTGAAATGGAAAAAAGAAAGCTTAAGATTTTTTTTTGGTAAAAATAAAATATTAATAACTAAATGACTTGGATGACCTTATGAATGATTGATATGACCTTGTAAATAATTAGAAGCTTGATTATTATATTTTTTTTTGGAAAATGGATAAAAGCCCAAATAGCTACAAAAAAGAAAAATCCAAAGAGTTCATCACATGGTCTCCAACAACCACACTAAAATTATCAAAGACGAGGAGAGAGGTCTGAGGACTTGGGACATCTTGAAAACCATATGATTGGTTCAAATTCTAATTTGTCGACTAATCTATGTATATGTTGCCTTTGTGGAAAGTGTGAGAGAAGATAATACTCCACTCTTGAGTATCCACTTGAAACACAAGGGGTTTTGAGATTGAGGAGAGATATAGCTTCTCTCTTTGTTTAGAATGGAGATAATACTAGCTGAAATTACCCTCCTCTATCACCTTACAAAATCCTAACCTCCAAGTCATTTCTAAGCCTCAGAGAATGCCCCATAATTCTGCTTTAAAAATTGTACAAAAGTTAATGCTGTAGCCAAAACTCATCACCCACCTCCAATTGTCGCTTTTGAGTTTCTGTAGAAACATGGCCGGCCTTGAGATTTTGCATATCATATGTGAATTGGGAAGATGGTACCCTTATAATCATTTAAATATTGGTTTCCTTGTATTTTTTGATGCAAAATCATTAATAATCCGCTCATAATCAAAGTTTTTTTTAAAAATCGTTTTTGATAGAAATCAAAGCAAAACTATTTAATCTACCTTGTACTTGGGACATAGTAGAACGCAAATAAGATTTTTACAATCTCAATTTAAAAAAACTTCTCTCAACTTATGCAATAGTAACAAGGTTAATGGAACATCCCTGGTTGTTCTACGGATTGACGATTGTCCCCACAAATCAACACGGGTCTTTTTAGCGTGTTTTGTCCTTACTCGCATGCTTCCTAGGGAAACTTCCCAGGAGGTCACTCATCCCATAATTGCTCCAAGTCAAACACATTTAATGATGGAGTTCTTAAGTGACATGCTTCCGAAAAGAAGATGCATCTTGTTGGTATAGGTAGTATCAATCAATTCATATAAGTCATCCTCAATTGTATAGTCCCATACTTACAAAAAAATCTCAGGATCCCCCTCATTCAGGTGTGTAATCGATTCATCCATGTGTCCCTTCGCCTAGAAACATACCAGGAATCGCTCCTTGTTTGTGCCTTCTTGCACCGGCGACCACTCCCCCCTTCATCAGCCCCGGGTGTCACATACCCAAAAGCTTCCGCTTCGTTTGTCCCCGAACCACGTCGTACTAGGAGAGGTGCATGCCGCTTTGATACCATTTGTAACATCCCTGGCTGCTCTACAGATTGACGATTGTCCCCATAAACAAACACGGGTCTTTTCAGCGTGTTTTGTCCTCACTCGCATGCTTCCTAGGTAAACTTCCCAGGAGGTCACCCATCCCATAATTGCTCCAAGTCAAACACACTTAATTATGTAGTTCTTAAGTGATAGGCTTTTGAAAAGAAGATGCATCTTGTTGGCATACGCAATACCAATCAATTCATAAGCCATCATCAACTGTATAGTCCCATACCTACGTAATCTCAGGATCCCTTTCATTTTGGTGTGTAATCGGTTCTTTCATGTGTCCCTCCGTCTAGAAGCCTGCCAGGAGCCGCTCCTTGTCCGTGCCTTCTTGCACTGGCGACCACTCCCCATCTTCATCAGCTCCTGGAGTCACAGTTAATATTATTCTATAAGTTGTGCATGTATTAGGAAAATAGTTAAGTGTCTTCAAAGAACTCAATATCATAAAGTTTGATTTTGATTCAACTGTTAAAATTCTTTAAATAGAATTTCATCATCAAGATCATATGAATTATCATGTTTCAGATAAGTTTCAATATGTTTGTAACATAATTTTAAGTCCTTATCAGAGAATGACCTAAGTCTTCCAGTACTACAAAAATAAAAAATCTCCTCATATGTGCTATACTGCTCAAATCTATTAAGTGAACCAATTACTTGATCTACAATGTATAAAAAGTAATGGATTCTAAAAGACTCATTAGCAGATTCAAGATTTGGTTTTTCAGCACTAGCAATAGCAGTTGTAAATCCAGATTCTCTGTATATTTTCAAGTACTCAATCAAATCTTTCACCAGTTCTATAGCTACAACATCAATACGCGTGTCCTCATTTTTGCAAACTTTTAAAGTGTATTTATTTAAAAAGTTATTATAATATACACAAATACACTTGTCATGTATATTATTTTCTATCACTCTATTATTAATTTTTTTGAACAATTATGCTCAGGACCATCACTGTATTGAAATTTACCCTTCCCGCACTTTTACTTTATTACGTACTTTAAATCTTGTCTGACTTATTGTTGAGACCTTGTTTTGACAAACCTCACGCAAGATTACAGAAGAAATGAGAGAGTTCACAATCACTTGATAAACATTCATTCGTTGACGGCCTATCGGAAAAGGAAAAATAAGTTTTCTACCATCAACACACTCATAAACCATTTATAACAAACATGTCATCAGGTGGACCCCTTGTCCAACAACAAAATATTTGTAGAATGACTTGCACTTCATTCATTTCGCATATCTGAAATCTCATATGGGATCAATACCTGTAACGATCGAGCTGCTTTATATAATGATGACTGTTTCCACATACCAACACGGGTCTCTTTAGCATGCTTTGTCCTCAATCACACACTTTCTAGGAAAACTATGAGCTCCGAAGAAGAAGAAGCATCTTGTTGTGATAATCAATTATGTTAAACTTTTCGCGACTGTACAATCCCAAACCTATAGTCTTAGGATCCCTTAATTGTATAGTCTCGTACCTGTAATATTACAGTATGCTTTTTTTTTTTTTTGGTTAAGTGATTTTGTGATGTTACGCTGTGCTTTCAATTGCATATTGATTTTGAAGTGGTTGAAGTTGAAATTTTTTGATTTAATTGATTACTATCAACATGCATTTCATATTTTCACAGTTGATGATTTTGGTGTCCTTATATGTGATGATAGTTATTGTTGTCCCAGTCTTAATTTGACTACAAGGTGTAAGATGGCGACTGGCATTTTATCTGAACCCGCAATTTTATTTTTTGCCAATTTTATTCTCTCATGTGAAATATGTTTTTTTAAAAAACTCTCATAGAGCTTGTTTGTTGGTCTTCTTTTGACATAATTTGACTAATTCATTTTTTTCTGACCTTTGTCACTCTTTAACAATTTTTTTGACAAATTGGATATGATGATAAATTTTAGTTGACATCCAATCTTACCATCTATATATGTGGTGAACCTCTGACTACTTGATCTCATCTATCAGTTGTAGATTATAACTTGCATGTGTTGAGGAACTCCTCTTTTTTTTTTTTTTTAATTCATTTGAGTTCTTTTCCTTTGTTAAGCAAAGATGGTATGCTAATACATTACTATATTGCAAGACATCCCAGTTAGGTTGGCACCTCAAACAATATCAATCATTTGCAGCATATCAAGAATTTATTAAAAAAATAGAAATTAAAAAAGAATACAAAATCATGAGGGGACTATAGCCAATACTCATACAAAGAATTAACAAAACTTGAAGTTTGGAAGACCATATCTATTACGATTAAAGTCTTCCCTAAATCCCACCCAGTGTAAACATTAGAGTTCACTCCAAAATTTGCCAATTTGTCAGTTTCCCTCTCTATAAATAGGAGTAACTGAAAAATTCATACTCTTACTAAGGAAAATACAGTTACTCCATCTAGTTCTAATGCTCCAAGGGACCAGCTCAAAAGAAGAGAAATCCAAAACCAACAATTGTGAATCACACTCCAGCCAAAGATTCATCCAACCTCTATTATGAGCAATTTCAATAGCATTAGGAGCAGTCGGGATTTATGCATGCAAGGAATAAGAACCACCAAAGGAAATAGCAAAACAACAAAGAATTTCAGCACGGCTACCTCTGAGAATACCACGCCACCAGCTGGGCCATGAGATGCCCTTGCAGCCCCATCAGTATTGCATTTGATCCAACCACAATTAGGTGGGAGCCAAGTCACCCGTTTAATGATTGGAGATTTTGGAGGATGAGCTTTAACTCTAAGAGATTTCAGAATGGATAATTCACCCATAGAGGAGGACATGAAACCTTTAGAACTATTGGCTGATAATCTAATGGAAGCCTTAATCAAGTTAATAGCATGATGAGCAGAGAGCAATCTGTTATTAAACCTGGCTGAATTCCTATTGTGCCAAATTGTGTGAATGATATTACCTAAACCAACAGCAATTACATCCTGCATCTGTGTTCTCCAATTCTGATGCTGACAGATATCAAAAATCGAGATTGCATAAGTTAAATCAATTTACTTATTGATGATATAACCAAACCAGCTCCAAATATACTGTGCAAACTTGCAGGTAAAGAAGATATGCATTGAAGACTCTTAAGAGCAACCACACAAGTTGGAGATAGAAGCATTGTAGCAGCCCTTTTTTTTTCAAGCTCTCATCGGTCGGAAGCCTGTAATAGACCAGTCTCCAAACAATGAATGGCTTTGTAGGAGGAATGGAGGTAGACCAGATTAATTTGCACCAGTGAAGATCAGATGAAATGAATTCTCAGCATAGTTTCAACATAGCTGCATCATTGATTGATTTCAAACTCCCTAAACTAGACCACCTTCCACAAAAGGATTGCACATTGTGTTCAAAGAAACTGACACAATCTTCCTAATTGAAATGTCACCCGACCATATAAAGTTTTTAATGCATCAAACCAAATGTTTAAGCAAGTTTCTAGGCCAAGCATACACATGAAAACTATATATAGAGAGCCATTCCACGAATAATAGACTTTATTTGTTGGACTGTTCCCATTATAGACAAAAGGGACCCTTTCCAAACAGCAAGTTTCACCAAAATCCTATCAACAATAGGTTTTAAAAGCAATTTCTTTGGTTTACCTTTGAAAATGGGAACACCTAGCCAGGTAATTGAAAGCTAATTGTCCAACTGAAAAACCAAGAATGCTGGAAATTCTGCTGATTCTGGTATGAGATAGATTACCTGCTGATGCGGACATAAGGAGGCCCAAAACGACTTTGGTTTATGAGAGGGGAAAATGGAAGCCCACTAAGTGGCTCCAAAGGTGCAAAGCACCAGATTATTCCTAGGAGAGAGGAGATTTGTAACAAACTGCTGCCTAATGATAGCAGCAGTGTGGAATGGGTGTGTGAGGTGTGAATTCTGTTAGATGAGGTGGGAAATGTGTGTATTCTGTTAGATGAAGTGAGCAATATGACTAGGAGAGGAGGGTAAGAAAAGGTTCAGACTGGGATTGAACTTGGGACCCTAGGAGAGCAAGACACTCTCAAATTGCCTCTTATCTGTAATTTCTGTCTTTCTTTCTTCTTCCCAACTCAGTATCACCTTGATACGGGTAGGGTTATACAAATCATACTACAGTTCTTCTCTGTTTTCCCTCTTTTACTCATTGGCACCCATCAATTGGTATCAAAGCTCACTTTCCTGGAGCTGATGGTTAACACGCGACTAGGGATGGACAACCGAGTGGACCATTTGGAGCGTGGGGTCGAGAATCTGCAAACAGGGATGGGCGAGCTCGCTCGTGGAATGGATGAGATGAGGAGACTCCTCCGAAGAAGGGAGAGGCACCATCGGGGACGAACCAGACGAAGAAGGACCCCGGAGAGTGAGGAGGACGTGGGAAGCGCGGAGAGCCAATCAAGCGGGTCGCGATCGAGTTCGCGTTTCAGCTCCGCTAATCGAGTTCCATCGTACGATAGGAGTGGGAGGAAGCTGGAAATGCCAGTGTTCAACGGGGATGAGGCTTACGGGTGGATTATGAAGATTGAAAGGTACTTCAAGATGAACGGTGTTAGGGAAGGAGAGAAGCTGGATGCGGTGGTGATAGCCTTGGAGGATCGAGCACTGAACTGGTATCAGTGGTGGGAGGAGCAAGCTTCGAACCCTAATTGGGAGAATTTCAAGGAGGCAGTGCTGAGAAGGTTCCAACCGGGGCTAGCCCAGAACCCATTTGGACCTCTGCTGAGCATGAAGCAAACCAGAACCGTGATGGAGTATAGGGATCGCTTTGAGTTAGTAACAGCTCCTTTGAAGGGCGCTGAGAGAGTGATGCTCGAGGGAGTCTTCCTCAATGGCTTGAAGGAGGAGATTCAGGCAGAACTCAAGCTGCATGCCTCAGAATCTCTAGGAGAACTGATGGACAGAGCTCTCTTGCTGGAAGAGAAAAATGCCGCACTAAGGAAAGGGGGCCTCATGGCAGATGAGAAGAAAGGGTGGCGTGAAAGAGAAGGCGCTGGGGCTTCTATGCCAAGGGACTTCTTCAGGGGCAAAACCATTGCTCATAGAGTTGAGCCGCCTTTGAAAAAAGAGCCTATGGAGACCCCGAATTCAGAAGGAGCAGGGCAAGTGAAGAGGGTGTATGGAGGAGGAAAACTCAGTCAGAATGAGTTGAGAGAAAGGAGCCGAAAAGGGCTGTGTTTCAAATGTGGAGATAAATGGGGGCCTGAGCATGTGTGCAAACTGAAACATTACCAATTCTTGTTGGTAGAAGGATCTGAGAATGAAGAGGAGGAACCCATATCGGGGAATGAGGAAGAACCTGTGATTTTGGAGGCTCAAACCTTACAGTCGTCTTTGAACAGTAAGGAGGGGCTGACTTCCAACAGGTCATTTAAGGTGTGGGGCCAACTGAAGGGGCAAGAGGTGTTAATCCTAATTGACTGTGGGGCTACTAGTAATTTCATAGCCCAGAAGACAGCTACAGGACTGAAACTGGAAGTAAGTGAGACCCTTGAGTATGTGGTTGAGGTAGGGACTGGCGCCCAAGTGAGGAACAAGGGGATCTGTAAGCATGTGGAGCTGAGCATCCAGGGGATTCAAGTCCAGCAACATTTTTTTTAATGGAGCTAGGAGGAACGAATGTAGTCTCGGGGATGGATTGGCTTGCTAGCTTGGGGAACATAGAAGCTAACTTCAGGAATTTAGTGCTGAGATGGGGGAATAGAGGAGAGAAGAAGGAGCTAAGGGGTGACCCTTCCTTATGCAAAACACAAGCCTCTTGGAAGGCTATGTTTAAAGCCTTGCAGGATGAAGGGGAGGGGTATTTTGTGGCTTATGAGAACTCTGCAGATCAGCCAACAAGGGTACTGCCCGTGCTGTCCAGGGAGTTGAATGAAGTACTCAAGAAGTATGAAGAAGTATTCCAAGCACCTCAGGAGCTACCTCCACACAGAGAACAGGATCATGCAATCACCCTCAAGGAAGGAACTTCTATACCCAACAGTCGACCCTATAGGTACCCTTTTTATCAGAAAAATGAGATTGAAAAGATAGTGAGAGAGATGTTGCATGCTGGAATCATCAGGCCTAGTACTAGCCCTTACAGCAGCCCTGTGATACTAGTAAAAAAGAAGGATGGCGGATGGAGGTTCTGTGTAGATTACAGGGCTTTAAACAAGCTAACTATCCCTGATAAATTCCCAATTCCCATCATAGATGAATTATTGGATGAGTTAGGGGGTGCAAGGGTCTTTTCTAAGCTGGATTTGAAGTCGGGGTACCATCAAATACCCATGAAAGACTCTGATATTCCCAAAACTGCCTTTAGGACTCATGAAGGGCACTATGAATTCTTAGTCATGCCTTTTGGATTGACTAACGCCCCTTCCACATTTCAAGCCCTCATGAACCAAATACTAAAACCTTTTTTGAGAAAATTCACTCTAGTCTTCTTTGATGACATTCTAGTATATAGCAAGGATGAGATAAGCCACAGGGAACACCTTGGGAATGTGCTGCAAGTGTTGAAGGAGAATGGGTTGGTGGTCAAAAAAAAGAAATGCTCTTTTTGCCAAGCAAAATTGGAATACTTGGGGCATATTATTTAAGGACAGGGTGTGTCTTCAGATCTGAATAAAATCAAAGATATGCTTGATTGGCCTCTGCCTAAGGATGTTAAAGGGCTGAAGGGATTCCTTGGTCTAACAGGTTATTATCGAAAATTTGTGAAAGATTATGGGAAAATGGCTTGGCCACTGACTCAGCAGCTCAAGAAAGATTAGTTTCAGTGGAATGAAGAAGCCCAAGCTGCCTTTGAGCAATTGAAGCAGCCATGGTTTCGGTCCGAGTGTTGGCAGTACCGGATTTTGGGAAAGCTTTTGTGGTCGAGACTGATGCCTCGGGTAAGGGAATCAGAGCTGTTTTAATGCAGGAGGGATGACCAGTTGCTTACATGAGCCAAACCATTTCGGACAGAGCACAGAAGAAATCAGTATATGAGAGGGAACTCATGGCAGTAGTGCTGGCTGTTCAGAAATGGAGGCACTACTTGCTAAGGAGGCATTTTGTGATCCACACCGACCAAAAGAGTCTCAGATTTTTGGCTGATCAAAGATTGATGGGTGAAGAACATCAGAGGTGGGTATCTAAGTTACTTGGGTTTGATTTTGAGATAAAATACAAACCTGGGAATGAGAACAAGGCTGCAGATGCTCTCTCGAGGAAACTGCAATTTGCAACCATCTCTACTGTGCAGTTTTTTGAGTGGGATGACTTAGAGGAGGAGATTGCTCAGGATGAGAAGTTAAGGAAGATGGTGCAGGAACTAATGGTGGATGGCAACACACACAAGGGGTATAAGCTTAACAAAGGGAGATTGTACTACAAAGGAAGGTTGGTCATCCCTAATAACTCTCCTAAAAGTCCCTTGATTCTGAAAGAATTTCATGATTTAGCTTGGGGAGGCCACTCGGGATACTTGATGAGTGTGATTTTACCTCATTTTTCATGTACATTTCAGCATGCATTTGCATATAGTTAGGCCAAATTAGTGTTGATTTTGTATAGTTTTTCCTTTGGAACGGATGAGGTGGTTTCTGTGTGTTGTTTTGCAGGATTTAGTGGAAAAATGCCCAGAAATCAGCCTTGGTAGAGCTTGGATGAAAAAGAGCTAGAAAAGTGAAGAATATAGCCAAACAGAGCCTATCACGGCCTGGCCGTGATAACCATCACGGCCGTGAGGGAGCAGTAGCTGAGAAAGATTGAGCCAAAAGTCAGAAGCTGTCACGGCCTGGCCGTGATGGCTATCACGGCCGTGACCTGCTAGTTGGAAAAGTCAGAAACGATCACGGCATGGCCGTGATGACCATCACGGCCGTGATGAATAAGTGAATGAAGAGGCGCCCAAGTCAGAGACCATCACGGCCTGGCCGTGATGGCTGTCACGGCCGTGACGGGCGACGGGCCTATAAATGAACCTGCACTGAACAGAAAAAGGGACCAACTTTTAACCTAATAAGCTGCACTTGGAGGCAGGCTGAGGCTGGTGGCTGGAGAGGGTTTCTACCCAAAAAGGGGGGCGTTTTCTCTGCTCTTGGATGGAGAGAAGATTGGAGGAAGCTTGTCTATGAGTGTTCTTCATCCCTTCTCTTTTTCCTTTTTGTATTTCCTTATCATGAGTAGTTAAATCCCCATTGTTGGGGTTAGATGTAACTTTTATGAACTTGTTGTAATTGATTTGGTATTTTAATACAAGTTTCTATTTCGTTATGAGTATGTGATTCTGTGTTTAATGCTTTCCTTGGATTAGCTACCCATAGGAATGATAGGTTGCTTTAATAGATGACTGAAAGGTTGGTGTTAAGGCATGCTCATGAATCATATGCCAAGTTGGTCAAGAATCTAGACATAGGTGTTGGCTGCTTGCAATCTTAGAAGTCTTAACTTAATGCAAAATCTCAGGTTATTCCACCTAAGACATTAGGGTTTAATTTGGGGTTTTAGGCTCAATGCACCTAAGACATTAGGCTTGAGTATTTTGGAAAAGGCTTGATTGACATAATTGAATTAGGACTTGTGTTAGAAGCCATTTCATTGCAACTAAGGGAGGATTAGTGTAGTCTAACCCTGACAATTCTTGCCACATCCCTGTTTGCATACCAAGTGTTTGACAAAATTCCAAAAAGAAAAAAATATCTTATTTCTTTATTTTCTGTTTTAATCCCTCACACTTTAGTTAAGTCTAAATAGTTGTTGAATTTGCGAATTGGTAATTGACATCCAATCCCTGTGGATACGATAACCGGTCTCACCACCGTATTACTTGATTGCGACGAGGTGCACTTGCCTTTTATTTATATATCTTAAAAATACACCGCATCAATACTTTAGAACCTTCAAAAGAGTGTCAGGGTTATTTTTTTGGGAAGGAATGAGGCAAGAAATCCAGCACTATGTACAAGCTTGTGAGGTCTGCCAAAGGAACAAATATGAAGCACTATCTCCTGCAGGCCTATTGCAGCCCTTGCATGTTCCAAGTCAGCAATGGTCTGACATCACTATGGACTTCATTGGAGGCTTGCCTAAATCAGGAGGTATGGATACAATATTTGTGGTGGTGGATAGATTCACCAAATATGCTCATTTCATTGCCTTGGCTCACCCTTATACGGCCAAGGAAGTGGCTGAGGTGTTTCTCAAAGAAGTGGTAAAACTTCATGGATTTCCAACCTCCATTGTATCAGATAGAGATAGAATTTTCATCAGCTCCTTTTGGACAGAGTTATTCAAATTAGCTGGAACCAAATTGAGATTCAGTTCGGCCTACCATCCTCGGTCGAATGTGGCCGAAGTGGTAAACAGGTGCTTGGAAACATACTTGAGGTGCATGACAGGAATCAGGCCCAAACAGTGGCATAAATGGCTCAGTTGGGCAGAGTTTTGGTACAATACCAACTACCATTCAGCTACTCAAATGACCCCTTTCAAGGCCTTGTATGGCAGAGATCCTCCAACTGTTGTTAGAGGTGACACAGGGAATACAGCTATAGAAGAAGTGGACAAAGTTGACTACGAGAGAGGAATGAATTACTAGAAGAGCTAAAAAAAGCAGTTAGTGCAAGCACAAAATCGCATGCAAGAAGTGAAGCCAACAAACATAGGAGGGATGTTGAGTATCAAGTGGGGGATAAAGTCTACTTAAAAATTCAGCCCTATAAATTGAGAAACCTGGCGAGGAGACTGAACCAGAAACTGAGCCCGAGATTCTATGGCCCGTATGAGATCATTGAGAGGATTGGAGCCGTGGCATACAAGTTGCTCTTGCCAAAAGATAGCAGGTGCACCCTGTCTTTCATGCTTCACCATCAAGAAAACAGTGGCACAGGATCTGATGGTGCAACCACTTCCACCTTGTGTCTCGGAAGGATGGGAGTTGCAGGCACAACCTGGAGAAGATTTTAGTCTGTGAGAGGATCCCCTTCTACCGGACAAGAGGTCCCTGGTACAATGGCAAGGACTCCCAAGCTGTGAAAATTCTTGGGAAACAATAACTGATGTGCAGGAGCAGTTTCCTAGCTTTCACCTTGAGGACAAGGTGAATTTTGAAGGGGAGGGTATTGATGCGGACATAAGGAGGCCCAAAACTTTGGTTTATGAGAGGGGAAAATGGAAGCCCACTAAGTGGCTCCAAAGGTGCAAAGCACCAGATTATTCCTAGGAGATAGGAGATTTGTAACAAACTGCTGCCTAATGATAGCAGCAGTGTGGAATGGGTGTGTGAGGTGTGAATTCTGTTAGATGAGGTGGGAAATGTGTGTATTCTGTTAGATGAAGTGAGCAATATAACTAGGAGAGGAGGGTAAGAAAAGGTTCAGACTGGGATTGAACTTGGGACCCTAGGAGAGCAAGGCACTCTCAAATTGCCTCTTATCTGTAATTTCTGTCTTTCTTTCTTCTTCCCAATTCAGTATCACCTTGATACGGGTAGGGTTATACAAATCATACTACAGTTCTTCTCTGTTTTCCCTCTTTTACTCATTGGTACCCATCACCTGCAATGAATTGGCATTTGTGATAACTAAGGAGTTGTCCATAAGCTTGACCATAAGCATGGAACAAAGCCATCAAAGACTCAGGCCCTTTCTTTGTCCCTTTGCAGAAAACTATCAAGTCATCTGCATAGAAGATGTGACATGGAGATCTGAAACCTCTAGGGCCAGAAATAGCATCCAATTGTCCATAATTCACCAAGTATGTGATACCTCTACTAAGGACATCTTCAGCCAAGCAAAAGAGAAGAGGTGATAGAGGATCACCCTGGCTAACGCCTCTTTTGCAATAAATAAATCCAACAGGCTTCCCATTAACTGAAAAAGACAGTTTGGCAGATTGAAGGATGGTCTTTACCCAATTACAAAACTGAGCAGTAAAGTCAAAAGCTTCAAGAACCTTTAGAAGAAAAGTCCAGTCCATGGTGTCAAAAGCCTTCTTTATATCAAATTTGAGAGCAATATTACCACCAAAAGATTTTGAATCCAGCATGTTAATACACTCAGAAGCAGTACAAATGTAGTATGAGATTTCTCTACCCCTGATAAAAGCTCTTTGCTAAGGATATATCACCTTAGTAGATATAATTGCAACTCTATCTGCCAAGATCTTGGAGATAACCTTGAATTGAAAATTAGCCAATCCAATTGGTCTAAAATTTCAATTATGTCTGCATTAGGCACCTTTGGAATTAGGACAACTAAATTAGAATTGAGATTAGGCAATAACCAATTCTGAGTAAAGAATTGAATTACAAACATCTGTTCCAACAATATCCCAAAATCTTTGATAGAAACTCCCACCAAAACCATTAGGACCCGGTGCACTATTACCACACATGGAGAAAACCGCAGACTTGATTTATCTAAGGAAGGTATATTAGTGAGCATAATATTATCCTGTGAAGAGACAATGGATGGAATTACCTTTTCAATGAGATCATTCTCTACACATGCATTACAGAAGCATAAAGAGAACTATAGAATTGAACTACATGCTGCTCAATCCATTATCATCAACAATGACTGAATCTCCACTTTTAAGGATTGACATTCTTTTAGATGCATTTCTAATCTTAGCCACTCCATAGAAGTATGTTGTATTTCTATCACCATTTGAGTGCCAATTGATCCTGGCTTTATCCTTCCAAAACTGTTCCTGAGCAGAAAGAACTCTCTCCAATTCACAAAGAGCTTTCTGTTCTTGCTCATGAAGATCATAAGTAAATCCATTACTATTAATTTCTTGCTGGATTTTATCCACCTCAGACAAAGCCTTGTCCACATTTGAATGAATATCCCCAAATAGAGTTTTATTCCATACTTTTAACTCATATTTCAGTGATTTTAGTTTTTGAGATAAGATGCACATAGAACAAACAACTATATGCCTATTCCAAACTTCTGAAATTAAGCTGTGAATAACTGGATGATCAGTCCACATTTTCTGGAGTTGAAAAGTGTTGGAAAAGATTTAGCACCTCTTTTCAAAAGCAGCAAAAGAGGATAATGATCCGAGAAGCTTCTAGTCCATGTACAACATGAAGAAGAGCTCTAGAAAGAAAGCCACTGATCATTGCAAACCACACGATCCAGTCTTTTTTCAGTATGATCCCTTGCTCTTATATTGTTGGTCCAAGTGAATTCAGCACCCCTAGTAAGTAAGTCAGTAAGATTGCAGCTATCACTCCAAGCCTTAAACTCATCACAAGAAATTTGCAAAGGATGTCTCCCACCTCTTTTTTCATGAGAACCAAGAATTGCATTGAAATCCCCAATAAAGAACCATGGACCCAAGTAGGTGTTTTGCATACTAGCTAATTCAATCCAAAGACTTCTTCTGGACACATGAGATGTACTAGCATATACTGCAGCAACATACACAGTCTAGTTTTCCCAATCTAAGGAAAAAGAGATTTGTTAAGAAAGATATGAAATAATATCCGGATCCACATTGATGCTACACAGACCCCAAAGATTAGGATTCAAACTCCCTCTCCTGTTAACAAGGAATGGCTTTAAATTGAGCTGCCTCCAAAAGGAAGATGGGACTTGATCAATTTCAATCCAGGGTTCAGCAATAAAAGGAAAGTTGGCTTATGCTGGATACACAACTTCTTCAGCGCAAGCCTAGAATTCTCATTTCCTAGGCCTATAATATTCCAATAAAGGACTATCATTAGGCAAAATGTTTTGGACCTGCCCTGGACAGGGTTTTGTGCTGATTCTTTTTTTTGATAAGCCAAAATATATTATAGAGAGTACAAGGGGTACTCTAAACCCATATACATAGATCTAAAGTTTAATTACATGCCAATATGCCTCCCACTACTAGCCCAAAGTGCAGCAGAGACAACTCAAATGGAGACAAGGAAGCCCAGTTTTTAGAGGATATGATAAAAGAACCATAGCCAAGTAGAAAAACTAAGCCTAACCAAGATGATGAACGCCCCATTAGCTGCACAAATACCCTGTAGAACTGATGCAGCACACCGGGTTAAGACACCAGTCAGTGATAGAAAAACTACCCCTCTTTGTCGATGCTTTATACCAGCTCCACACCCTCACTTTTATGAGATCTATTACCTTTTCTCCAAACTCAAAACAGATTGTTTGAAAATGATTTCGTTTCGGTGTAGCCATAGCGACCAAATTGTAGCAAACCAAATCATTCTCCACACTTTTGTGTTTCCCCTTGCATAGGATAGTCCACTGTGTTGTAGAAGCAATTTCTTTAAATCCCCTATCAATACCATGTCAATACCCAACCAATTATACACAAACATCCAAACCAAGTATGCTGTGCTAATTCTGTTTTAACAGAGTTCTTTGATTCTTTCTTATCCTTTTTTTTTCCTGTAATTTCGAAAGAGCATTATTAAAACCATCTGACTAGAGATGTCAATTGGGCCCTAAGCCCTAAGGCCAGCCCATCTGGCCCACAATAATAGCCCGGCCCATTTAGCCCATAACTAGAGCTGTCAAATGGGCCACCCTAGCCCTTTTAGCCCTAGCCCATGTGGGCCAGGGCCAGATGGGCCACGGGGCCAAAAGGCCCACATTAAAAAAAGCCCACAGGGCCAAAAAGCACTAAAAAGCCCTAGGGGTCAGGGCCAGCCCATGGGCCATATTTTTTTTGATAGTCCTATTTATTTTATTTAATTTATAAAACTTGACAAAAAGAACAAAAATTATAATCACGTTAACATTAGGTAATAATATCATTTAACTTATGAAATTAACTATCAAATATGTATTAAGTGCTATAATTTTCTCTAAAAAAATGTAAGAGAAACCATTGTTTTATCTCTTTTCATCCTTGCCTTTATATGAAATGCATTGTTAAAGTAGATAACTGATATCAAATTATTGCAATAGATAATATTCCAGCTAAGGAAAACCATTCACTTGGATTTAAGTGGTTGTGCGGTTAGTGAAGGAAAAATTATAGCACGTAATACATATTGAAATAGATAATTTCATAGGTTAAATGATATTATTACATAATGTTAGAGTGATTATAGTTGTTATTCTTTTTGTCAAGTTTTATAAAATAAAATAAAAATAGGTCCATCAAAAAAATTATGGCCCATGGGCTGGCCCTGGCCCTTAGGGCATTTTAGGGCTTTTTGGCCCTGTGGGCTTTTTTTTAATGTGGGTCTTTTGACCCTGTGGCCCATTTGGCCCTAACCCATACGGGCTAGGGCTAAATGGGCTAGGGCCGGCCCATTTGACGGCTCTACATCTGACTCAATAGAATTATGCTTCTCCAAATTATCACAAGATGGAGTCTCAATTTCTTCTTCCTCTCTTTCGTTCCAAAACTTAGACATAAGCCTCATATCCTGCTGGACCTGATGAGAAGTTGCATTTAAACTAGGAGACCTTCCATTAGAACCTGAGGTAAAAGTGTCTTCAACCATAGAAGGATTGACATTGCCCTGCATATAGTTATTATTCACATTCCTTGGAGATTCAGGATGAATTGATTCATCATAGTGAGAACCTGAAGAGTCTGCATCATCATGTTGATTTGTCACATTTTGATTGACATCTGCTTCATCTGAATGCTGCAAATTAACCAAATTATCATTCAATTGTAAATCAACATCTTCTTGAACAAAGTCCTGTTGTTGAACCAAATGCACAGAATCATCTATATGTGGCTCCATATCAAGAGGAGCAGCATGGACAATTCTATCTTGACTTGAAATCAATTCAACAACATATGGATCATCTTTAGGCAAGAATTTGGAGCCATCAACCTTATTATGGACAATTCCCACTTCATTCTCAAGAGCTGGACAAGGAGTGTTACTACCTTCTCCATTACAGAAAATTTTGTCCATAAGAGGAGAATCTTCGATTAATATTCCCTTGCCTTTATTAACTGGATTCACCACATCTGCATGATCTTGATCATTCCCAGCAAGATGTTCAGCCTGTTTAGGAACATATTGAAGATTTGACTTCTTGGAAGATTTTAGAGCAACAACATCTTTCTAAGAGTTCTTTTTAGAACTATGTCTAAAATCTTCTAGAGAGTGGCCAATTGTTTGACAAAGGAACAAAATGGAGGGAGCCATTCATACTCAACATCTACAAAAAACGTAAAACCCTCACTTTCCACCATAATTTTATCCTTGAGAACACCAGATAGGTCAATGTCAATCAAAATTCGGGCAAAGTGCCCAATGTTCTCTTTCTGGTAGCTTCATCTAATGCAATTGGATCTACAAGAGCACCACCAATGATCGGTTCAGTTTTTTTTTTTTTCCACTTAAAACCAAACCAAACCGATCCGTTACATCCCAAGTTTTCTATACAAATCTTCGTAAAATGAAAATAATATGAGAGTTTTATAATTATTCTTGTTGTAGTTATTTTTAAAAATAAAAATTGAAAACAATGAGAGTTTTAAACCCTAAAATACAAACTAACCAAACAGACCCTTTTAAGTTTCCTTTGGTTTTCTGTTGCATGAATACTATGGGCCGTTTTGCTTGAATTTACTTTTGGTTCTATTTTCCAACTTTCACACATCTTGATTATAGACCAATTCTAATGCTGTTTGGGACATTTTATAAAATGGAATTTTGGACTATAGCGAACAGCTTTTTATTTAGATTTAACCGATTGAATATTTTGCCATTCTTGTTCTGTTGGTCCCAATGGTGCTATATATATTGTGAGCTTTAATATAGGTGGGCTGATGAGCTGATCTGTAAATGAAAGTGTTTTGAGTTAACAGAATAATAAAGAAAAATATCTTGTGAAAATAGTGCTCATGGCGTCATGGGGATAGTTGAAAAACTTTATTTAAAATTTATTTCAAAATAATTTGATATTTGAAATATTTTAAATTCAATCTTTATTATCTTTTTTTTTGTTACACAATCTTTATTATCTTATATTATCATTTATCTTCTCTAACATTTCCATTAATATTTGTTTCGTTTTATTATCTTTAATTGCTTTTTAATATTTATTAATAATAACATTGTCTCTCTCCACAACGTGCATCTGTTTTCATATTAATGGTGCTATAAGTTACATTTTATCACCTAACGTTAACTCAGGTGCAACGTTCCTTTATGATTCACCTTCAACACACACACACACACACACACACACACATATATGTACTGGCCGAGAATGTAAGACCGAGAACTCGTCTATGCACTGGACCAACCGAGCTTACCCCCACGAATGGGCCTTGACCCAAACTCCTCCGAAGCCGAGGACATGTCAGCACACCTGACACCCGAGAATAACTACTCGGCCCCAAGCTATCCATCCGCAGCTAACTGGGCCGAATATCTCGTAGCCATAATGTCACTCCGGACAATCAGGCTCCGGATATCTATCCCCATGATCGCGATCTGATCCAAATATTCCTCCGCTTATTTCGGAGCCTGATCCTGAGAGAACAACTATAAATAGGGGGCTTACCCCTCATTCTAGAACTACGTTTGCTTTGATTCCCTTTTGGATACGTAGGAGCAGAATCCACATTCTGTCAAGCACAATCCAAAAACACCCCACTAATCCTCGTTCAGCCGAGTATTTCATACCTGAGATATTAGGCCGGAACATTTGGCGCCGTCTGTGGGAATCGAAGCAAATATTTTCCCATACCACACAAAAATGGTGAGGACGAGAAGCGGAAACTGCAGGAGGGAGGAACCAAGGAATGCCAACAACGGAGTTAACGGGGATAATGGAGAACAGTCCGTAGGCCCAGCAGGAATGACTGACAACCCCGTGGTTCAGGAGCTTCTCGCGCAGGTTGCAGCGCTGAGAAGGGAGAATGAAGAAATCCGCCGGCAGAATGACCGTCGTGAGAGAGAGCCGAGCAGGGAGAGGTCGGTCTCTTCCTCACATGAAAGAGAGCGCCGACCTCCCGAGATTGAGGGGTCCAGAAACTTGTATCGGGAAGGAGGTCCTCGCCTCCGGGCTTCCCACCACAACAACCGAGCAGAGGAAGAGGGATTCCCTAAGCAGGCCCCAGAATCTTCACTCCAAACGAACAGACTTAATGACAGGGCCAGCCTGCGGAAGCCGAGGCATCCTTTCACGAATGATATCATGGGGGTCCCCTTGCCAGCCAACTACAAGCCCATCAACATTGACAAATACGATGGCACCTCGGACCCCGAGCGCCACTTGGACGCCTTCACCACGCAGATGTACCTTTTTACGGATGACGACGCTGTCATGTGCAAAGTTTTCCCAACCACACTGAAGGAGGCAGCGTTGACTTGGTACACCCAGCTACCCCTAGCCTCGGTGGACTCTTTTGATACATTCGTGGCTAGGTTCAGCGCTCAGTTCGCCACGAGCCGAGCCCACCAGAAAACCTCGGCCTCACTGGTGAACTTCAGGCAAGAGAAGAATGAATCCCTGCGCAACTTCATGGCCAGATTCAGCAAGGAGGCGGTACTCATCCCCAATCTCAGTGCCGATGTTGCACTACACACCATCCTGACCGGGTTGAGACCTGGCCCTTTTGCTAGGTACTTAGCTCGAAAACCGCCAGCCGATATGGACGAACTGAGAAGAAAAGCTGCAGGTTACATCAATATGGAGGAGGTAGAGGAGTCCAAGAAAAGGGATCGGACCGATGAGGCTGACCGGCGAGAAGGTAGAGACAAGAGGAGGGCAGGGGGTGATAAGCCGAGATTGAAAGGCCCGGCCGAGCATTTCCAGAGAGGACCGAAGTATGATCATTATACTCCCCTCAACACAAATCGGGCTCGGGTGTTCGAGGAAGTGTACAGCGCGGAGCTTCTGCAGCTCCCAAAGGGTGGTCACACCCCCCGAAACGCGGATCGCCAGAAGCATTGTCGGTTTCACCGCAACTATGGCCATACCACCGAGGAGTGCTGGGTCCTACGGGATAAAATTGAAGAACTGGTTCAGGCTGGCCACCTCAGCAACTTTGTCCGAAGAAACAACAACAACAGTGAGAGGCGCGGGGGAAGCAGAAGAAGAGAGGGTGACCGAAGCCCGAGGAGGGGCGGCGATCGAAGAAATGAGGAGAGAGCAGAGACCAGAGAAAGGCAGAATGAAAGACGGGACGGGGATGATATCATCCGGGGGGTGATAAACACCATCTCAGGAGGGTTCGCAGGGGGAGGCACCACAAGTTCAGCTCGGAGAAGACATCTGCGGGCCATCCGAGCTGTTAACTCGGTATCTGGCAAGCCTCCCCGGAGTTCCCCCCCTATTATCTTTTCTGATGAAGATTTTGTGGGAGTGGATCCCAACCAGGATGACCCCATGGTGATCACCGTACAGTTGGCCAATTTCTCGGTCAAAAGAACCCTCGTCGATCAGGGAAGCTCCGCGGATATATTGTACTACTCAACGTTTCAGAAGCTCGGGATCCCGGAGAAATCAATTCAGCCGTACGACAGTAAACTCGTTGGCTTCGCAGGGGAGCAGGTTGATACTCGGGGATATATTGACCTCTTGACCACTTTTGGCGATGGCAGAGCTTCTAAAACCATCATGGTCAGGTATGTTCTAGTTAACGCAGTTACATCGTATAATATTCTGATCGGAAGGCCGTCCTTGAACGAGTTAGGGGCTGTGGTCTCTACTCCCCACCTCACGATGAAGTTCCCCTCCAGCTCGGGAGATATAGTGACTGTCCGAGCAGATCAGAGGATGGCAAGACAATGCTACGCTGATAGTCTGCGGGTGAGCAAACTTAAAACCGCACCAGTAGAAACCCTAGACAGAGGGAAGGACAGGGCAGTGAATTCAGTAAACTCCGTTGAGCTGGATCCCAGGATGGACGCGCAGGAACAACGTCCACAACCTATTGAGGAGCTTGAGAAGTTCCAGCTCGGCACGCAGCCTGAACAATGTACTAAGCTCGGTGGTCACCTTGAGCCTACCCTGAAAGAAGAAATAAAGCAAGTACTGCACAGAAATGCCGATCTATTCGCCTGGACCACATCTGACATGCCGGGAATTGATCCCAACTTTTTATGCCATAAATTGGCAATATGTCCCGAGGCGAAGCCAGTAGCCCAGAGAAAAAGGATATTAGGTGAAGAGAGGAGAAAAGTAGTCGAAGAGGAGACAGCGAAGTTGGTCAAGGCCAACTTTATCCGAGAAGTAGAATACACCACATGGTTGGCCAACGTCGTTCTTGTCAAGAAAGCAAACGGCAAGTGGCGCATGTGCACTGACTATACGGATCTGAACAGAGCGTGCCCAAAAGACTCTTATCCCTTGCCGAGTATTGACAGGCTGGTTGACGGGGCTTCCGGATACAGAATTTTAAGCTTCTTGGATGAGTACTCCGGGTACAACCAAATTAGAATGTACCCCCCGGATGAGGAGAAAACAGCCTTCATTACTGAGGGGTCAAATTATCTCTGAGTAATGCCGTTTGAATTTTGAAGAATGCGGGAGCCACGTACGAGAGACTTATGGACCGGGTATTTGAGAAGCAAATTGGCGAGAACCATGGAAGTATATGTGGATGACATGGTAGTGAAATCTGATGACCCCACCACCACCCTATAGATCCGGAAGAAATATTTCAGCAGTTGAGAAGGTACAACATGAGCCTCAACCCGGAGAAGTGTGTTTTCGGCGTCCAGGGGGGTAAATTCCTCTGCTTTATGCTTACCCACCGGGGAATTGAAGCCAATCCCGATAAGTGCCGGGCCGTAATTGAGATGAGAAGCCCTCAGAACGTTAAAGAAGTACAAAGATTGGCAGGACGGCTCGCGTCATTATCTCGGTTCCTACCCAAATCTGCAGACAAAGCCCGGCCTTTCTTCAAACTGCTGAAGAAGCCCCAAACTTTCAAATGGACCGAAGACTGCGAAAAGGCTTTTGTCGACTTCAAGAACTTTCTGTCCTCCCCGCCGATATTAACTAGACCCATCCCGGGGAAAGAATTGTATCTGTATCTGTCAGCCTCCGAGAATGCTATCGGTATGATCATCGTGCGGGAGGTAGAGAAAGCCCAAATGCCAGTATATTTCATCGAGAGGGTGCTCCATGATGCCGAAACTCGGTATCAAGTTATTGAGAAGCTGGTCTTGGCCTTGGTGACCGCAGCTAGGCGGTTGCGCCCGTACTTTCAGAGTCACCAAGTGGTTGTTAAGACGGATCACCCAATCAAACAGATACTCAAAAAGCCCGAATTGGCGGGGCGTATGATTGCTTGGTCAGTAGAGTTGTCCGAGTTTGGCTTGAAATACGAAATGAGAGGACCTCACGAAATCACAATGCCTGTCGACTTCATAGCCGAGCTCCATCCACAAACGCAGGCCGAGGATATATGGTGGAATCTATACGTGGATGGATCCTCAAATATCGGGCGATGGAGCGGGGGTGATTCCGGAAGGACCAGGAGATTTGATCTTGGAGCAATCGTTGAAATTCGAGTTCAAAACCTCGAACAATCAAGCCGAGTATGAAGCTACGAGAGCGGGACTAAAGGTGGCGAATGAAATAGGGGCGAAGGCTGTCAAGTGTCAAGTGATTCACAACTAGTCACCAGGACAAATATCCAGGAGGCTATCGGACGAAGGAACCTCGGCTCACCGAGATATTTGTGTAAGGTCAACCAGCTAATCTCCGGCTTTGAAAAGTTCACCATTGAGCACATTCCCCGAGAAGAAAACACTCGGGCTGATTTCTTTGTCTAAGCTTGCCAAAGACAAAGAAGCGGGACACCACAGGCAGTTATTCAAGAAACCCTCAATGAGCCAAGCATTGGGACGAGAAGAGGTGATGGCCAACGAGTTGGTTGACCGAGAGTGGATGGCACCTATCTGGGAGTACTTATCCTCGAAGCTCTACCCTCGGATCGGTGAAGCCGGGAAAGTCGAGCTAAGGGCGAGTCATTTCACCATAATCGCTGGGAGAGGCTGTATAAGCGAGGATTCTCGGCACCTTTGCTAAAATGTCGACCAAGGCACAATCTAAGTATGTCATGGAAGAGGTTCACCGAGGAATCTGTGGTTTTCACAGTGGAGGCAGATCAATGGCCTCCAAGATAGTCCGAGCAGGGTATTATTGGCCTACCCTTAGAGCTGATTGCATGGAGTGGACGAAGCGGTGTGATGAGTGCCGAGATGTTCCAATGTAAATCATACCCCCACGAAGGACTTCACACATTAAACTCGCCTTGGTCGTTTGCAATGTGGGGAATGGACATCTTGGGGCCTTTCCCGAGAGCCAAAGGCCAAGTCAAATTCCTCTTGGTAGCCGTGGACTACTTCACCAAATGGATCAAGCGAGCCTTTGGCTAAGATTACCGCCGAGAAGGTGCAGAAATTTGTGTGGAAGAGCCTTATTTGTAGGCACGGAATTCCCTTCGCAATCGTTACTGACAACGGAAGACAATTTGTGGATAAGAAGCTACAGGAATTCTATGACAACCTCGTTATCAAGCACCAGGTTACATCCGTTGAGCACCCCCAAACCAATGGGCGGCCGGAAGCAGCTAACAAGATCATCCTCGGGGGAGCTGAAGAAAAGAGTAGGAAGATCTAAAGGAGCACAGGCGGAGGAGTTACCGAGTATTCTCTCGGGCCTACCACTGTACGCCTCAATCTACCACTCAAGAAACACCCTTCAGCCGACGTGACGGAACCGACGCCATGATCCCAGTAGAGGTTGGGGAACCGTCTTTCCGACGTGTGCAACACGAGCCGAACGACAATGAGAGCAATATGAGGATCGAACTTGACTTGGTAGAAGAGGTTAGGGAGGAAGCCATAATCAGAGAAGAAGCCTGCAAACAGAGAGCCACTAGAAGGTATAATTCAAGAGTAAGACCGAGGAGTTTTCTGCGCGGAGACTTAGTGCTGAGAATAAAAGGGGAAGCAAGGAAGGACCGCACGGAAGGCAAGTTAGCGGCAAATTGGGGAGGACCATTCCGAGTAGTTGAAAACCTGGGAAACGGGGCCTATAGGTTAGAAGAATTGTCGGGAAATCCTATCCCGAGGACTTGGAATGCCTCTCATTTGAAGTTTTATTACAGCTGATGTATATAGTCGGGTGCTGTACTCTTTTTCCTACCTCGGTATTTTTTCCCAAAATGGGTTTTGACCGGGGAGGTTTTAACGAGGCACACCGCGGACTCCATTCAATAAAAAGCAGAATTTATTATGGTTTTATTTTTCCTTGCTTTGCCGAAGTATTTATTCTGCAGGCGTCTTATTTTAACGGCCGAGTTCGAGCCAGTCAGAGGGGCCAAGTTTGAGCCCGGCGGCCGAGTCTGGCCGTTGGCCGAAAACTGAGCCGATCGGAGGGCCAAGTGTGAGCCCGGCGGCCGAGTATGAGCCGTTGCGAGTTCGAGCCGGTCGGAGGGCCAAGTTTGAGCCCGACGGCCGAGTCTGAGCCGTTGGCCGAGTTCGAGCCAGTCGGAGGGGGCCAAGGTGAGCCCGGCCGAGCAGTCTGAGCCGTTTGCGAATACGAGCGATCGAGAGGGCCAAGTGTGAGCCGGCGGCCGAGTCTGAGCCGTTTGCCGAGTTCGAGCCAGTCGGAGGGGCCAAGTTTGAGCCCCGGGCCGAGTCACGAGCCGTTCAATCCCAAAGGCCAAGTTTGAGCCTAGTGGCCGAGTCACGAGCCAATGGCCGAATCCGAGCCGTTTAATTCTCAAGGCCAAGTTTGAGCCTGGTGGCCCGAATACTGAGCCATAAAGTTAAGTATAAAGGTCAAGCACGATCTTACTAGCCGAGTCCGAGGTACTATTAAGTTATTGACGTTGAGTTCAAGCTACGAAAATAGTAAAAAAGCTGAATATGCTTAAAAAACAAAATTCGTAAAGGCCAAGTATGAGCCATTATTTTATTAAGGAAACCGAGTACAATGCACAAGGCAAAAATAAAGCCGAGTTTGATACATTCAAGGAAACCGAGTACAACGAGCAAAAATAAAGCTAAGTTTGACTCTTGAAAAGTACATTCACGGGGTGAGTGCAGGGCGAGGTTGAAAGCCGAAATTGAAAATAAGGGCCACTCGGCCCCTGGGCCCCCGATTCAACGCCACCACGCTCTCTTAAGGGAGGCTGTAGTTCACACTCCCCCCTGAGAAAGCTGGACGATGAGGTGCTCGGCTGACTCCGGGAGTAGACGACCTCTACCCCTTTCTCGACTCCCGAAGATTATTATTCTTCCAGTTAACATCCTTCTTGAAGGATCGAGGAGTCTGGATCCCATCTCCCACTTACATCCTTTTTGGCGGATGTGAAACCCGAAAAAGGATGTTAAGCGGGAGGGGAACGTAAACCCCTGATGTTAGCATAGAACTACTCGGGTGGAAGAAAGGTAAGAAACGAACTTGGTTGATAGAAAAGGATGAGGAATGAACAAGTGAGAAGGGTCCTATTTATAGGCAAGAAAGGAAGTAGTATGTGTTTATTGGGAAAACAAACCTCTAAACCAAGCAAAAGGCAGCGATTGCGTGAACCCATTACGGTTTCCAAAAGCATTTAATGCATGACAGCGCAAAATGAAAAACACGTGCTTTTCGTGTAACGACCACCGTCCATTTTGGACGGTGAAGTATTTCGGCCTTAGCCGAAGATTCGATGGACAAGCCAAACACAAGAATCAGCAAAATGATAATGATATTCATTCAAGTAATCAGGTTACAAGGGCATGAGCCCAGTACAAAGGATGAACAAAAAACTATAACAGCTACTCCCCCCTATGGCTTTCCTCGGCCTCTACATGACCGTCGGGAGAGCCCCCCACTACGTCCACCTCTTCCTCCCCCTCGGGAATAATGGGAACAAGTTCCCCATTTACCACCTCCATGTTCACATCGGCCCCCGAAAGGTCGATGCCGGGAACCAGAACCTCAGCTTGGGCAATGCCTTTGTCAAAACCTTTCCAGTGCTCGATGACAATGCGGCGGGTGGCCTCCCTTACGTCCTCCTCGAGCAGTATCTTAGCCTGGATCTCAGCATCCAAGGCAGCTTTGAGTCTATCAATCTCAGCCTGAGCCTCTTTGATCTTTTCTTCGGCACGAGCCTTGTCTTCTTCCACTCGAGCTCTGCTTTCCTCGGCTGATTTCGCCCGAGAATCCAGCTCGGAGTTCCGAGTGTTAATATCAGCAATGGTGGTAGTCAAGCGTTCATTCTCGGAGGCAATCCGGGAAAGATCCCCCTTCAACCTCTCTATAGCAGCAAACTCAGACTCCAATTCTCGAGACTTCCTCTCGGTCTCCGTCACCTCTCGGCTCAGAAAACGAGCCAAAGCCGCAAAGACGAAGGCGAAGAGACCGAGAGGGCCTCCATGCTGGATCGGGCCCCTCTTTGCTTGATAAGCCGAAGATCAACGGCTTTTAAGAGGGTCGAGTCGAAAGAGGAGGAGGGGTTGAAGTCTTCACCCCAGAGAGATGAAGTCCCCGCCTTCAGAGTGGTGTTGTACCATTTCGGCTCGAGGGGGGTAGAAAGTGGCTGTTCTCGCCCCACGATTTGCATCCCCTGAGTAGTGGGGCGGGGAGCTTGGGCGGGAAGGGGAGAATCTTCGGCGACCACTTCAACCTCTGTCCTCTTCCTTTTTGAGGGGCGGATGACGAAGCCCCCTTCGCAGAAGCCTTGGTGGGAGGAGGTCTTTTCGCTTCTTCTCGGTGAAGAGGGACCCCGACCCTCTTTACCAACACCAGCCTTGACAAGCTTTGAAAAGTCGAATTTTCCCACGATGACTGTCAAAAAGAAAGAGTTGTTAGTATAACAACACATGCAGAAAATACTTAAGAAATTAAAAAGCCGAGCACTTACTTTTAAGGTCGGACCTTGGGGTGGAGGAGAAGGGGAGTTTCATAAGGCGTGCACAATGGAGGGGCCGAGGAAGACCCTCTAGTACATCTATATCCCGCCTATCCTCGTCGTGAGGAATGATACTCAAGCCGAAGCGAATTTTGTGGGAGAGGATTGCCAGTATAAAGGAAACTTGGCATATTTATTCTCGTCAAAAAAGTGGGAGGTATGAGAACTCGAAGGGCGAAAACGGAAGAAACCGACCTTGAAGTCTTTATAAGACGAAGCGAATAAACTAAGAAGACCTCTTCGGTTCAACCCATTAAGGGATACCCATCCCTTTTTCTAGCCAAATCTGGTGCGATAAAAATACAAAAATTTTGGAGTGGTGGGCTCTATCTTTATGTATTTACATAAAATGCGAAAGGCTTTCATAAAAGCCCATTTGTTAGGGTGAAGTGAGTAGGTGCGGCGTTCATGGTTCTCGAGCGTCGCACTCAAACTCGATAAAAGGAAGAGACACATGCAGTTTGTCAAAAAGTGTTTTATACATATATGTAAAGGGGGCTCGGAAGGACGAGCCCTTAGAAAGACACACTCGGTGCTCGAGCACGGAGAGCAGATAAACTTCGGACTCGTCCCCGAGGCCGAGATATTGATATGGGACCGAAGTTCAATAATAGAATCGGGAGTCGGTAGTCGGAAAAAAAGGTTCCAACCTCCCCTTTAACCAGGTATACCGGGAAGGGTAATATCGGGAATAGGGTCTTTAGGAACCCTAAGGCGTTGTTTGCGGGCGGCGGGTTTGGACACTCTAGGAGGGGGAGAACCGGACCTAGGCGAATCGGGACTCGGAAGAATCGAGTCGGTCGAAGATGACCCGGAGGAGGATGATTCCGCCTCCCCAACGCTCGCTTCCGCGAAGGAACAAGAAAGCAGAAAGGGATCCCCCAATTGGGAAACTTCACCCTCAACCAGAGGCGAAGTATTTGACTCGGAAGACATAGATGAACTCATGTCCGAAGGTCGGAAACAGAGCTTAGAAGCACGAAGGAAGAAAAGAGACGGAGCGTGCACTGGAGGATGACAAGCGAGAGGAACAAGGGCGAAGCTTGGAAGACGAGGGTGAATGGCGAGAGAAGGGTAAGCAAAGTAGGAGGGAGTTGGCGCGCGGAGGAGGTATTTATAGCCTGCAATTGGTGGCCCATTGTCCATTGGGCCCAAAAAGGGGCGCGACTTTTGATTGTCCCGACGCGACTTTTGATTTCCCCCATTAAATGGGCGCGGAACTCTAGGGTTTCTTATGCGTGGCGTCGAGAAGAAGTAATAGGGGAATAATTGCTTTCTCCGACGAGAGAGAAGACTTGATTGAAATGACGGTGAGAATGTGGATAAGCTGCATAACAGAAGAATAAGCTCGGTTTTCATACGTATCGGCTCCTTCGCTTATTCAAGCTCGGAGCTCGGGGGGCTTGTGTCTTGGCCGAGAATGTAAGACCGAGAACTCGTCTATGCCTTTGGACCAACCGAGCTTACCCCCACGAATGGGCCTTGACCCAAACTCCTCCCGGCCGAGGACATGTCGACACCCGACACCCGAGAATAACTACTCGGCCCCAAGCTATCCATCCGCATGACTAATCGGGCCGAATATCTCGCTAGCCATAATGTCACTCCCAGGACAATCGGGCTCAGGATATCTCTCCCCATGATCGCGATCGATCCAAATATTCCTCCGCTTATTTGGAGCTCGATCCTGAGAGAACAACTATAAATAGGGGCTTACCCCTCACTCTAGAACTACGTTTGCTTTGATTCCCTTTTGGATACGTAGGAGCAGAATCCACATTCTGTCAAGCACAATCCAAAAACACCCCACTAATCCTCGTTCAGCCGAGTATTTCATACCCGAGATATTAGGCCGGAACAATATATATATATATATATATATATTAAATTTATACTTAAATTGTAACAGTTTTTATCTTCATCGGTTACACTTTTATTCTCATTAAGTGGTCCAAACGTTACAAACAATAGGCAACTGAATATTCTTGGTTTTGAATGACCTTGAACGACCATGATTGATAGTGGCAACGGTTCATCCATTCTTGATGGTAGAATGGTTATAAATTGGTTTTTGGTCGCTAAGCCTACTCTCAAGCTAACCCATCCGAAAATATACCATCCTTGAGTGAGAGTTAAGGTTTAGAAGAGCCAAAGACAGGAAACTCATCATGCACAGTAGAATACAAATCCGAATATAAGACATTTACATTGATCTAAACATGTTGCTTGTATAGAAAATGAATCAATAAACCAAATGCAGAATAAATGAAACCGTAACGTACCCCCCACCATTGTCAGTATTCTATTGTGTGTGATGAGTCTCCTGTATATTCAGTTGCCAATTGTTTGTAATGTTTGGACCACTTAATGAGAATAAAAGTGTAACTGATGAAGATAAAGAACGTTACATAAATAACCCTCTTTCTTTTTGTGGATTACAGTTGGTGGCTATGAAAGGAAAATGGTATTCTTCTCTCATTTTGTTTAAAAGGTGCTGCTGGAGTTCATAAAGAATTTTACTTCTATTCTTTCTTTTTTGTTTACAATCACATAGGGAAGTTTTTAGCTATGCAATTTTTTAAATATTTTCTCACCCTCTTCTAAGCGAGTTCATAATTTTCTCGTTTTTAAATATTATTCTGAAGATTCTGTTAAATCTCAGGGGATATAAGTATTATTATTATTATTATAGCGAAATAATTTTTAAGGACAATGTGATTTCACCGTTAGGACTTTAGAGCTTAATATAAGACATATTAGAAAGTGAAGATTAAAGTACCCTACTTTTCTTCTTTAAAAACTCAGTCGAACACGATTATAAGATTTGTGTGGTGAATTTTGTGTCATTCATGCTTCATGAGTTTTGTATAATTATACACTTATGATATTGTAGCTAATAGAATATTTGCTTTTATCCAATTGAAGGATGGTGCCAAAGATTACATTACTTGATGATATTGTCCTGAGAGGATTCATTGGATAATAAGGGTATGTGTGATAATTCTTTGGAAAATTTCGGACTTCAAGAATACGCTAGAAAATTTCGGATTTCAAGAATACGTTACAAATAAACCGTATGATACTGTTGTTGTTGGATGAAAAAGTAAGCATTTAAATTTTATTTAATATTACTTATCTATTTTTTATCCTCAAAAAGGATTCCGGTCAAGTGTCCAATTTTAATTAATTTTAACTTGTGCGAGTTTTGAAGTGTTACTCATTTGGAAGTAACTTTCAACATTTGATCCATATTTTGTTACCAAGATAATTTTGGTGACACAAAATTAGCATCATTAAGCTTTCGATTGCTTGCACAGTTTTTGTACAATAGTCATATATAAATTCATTTAACATTATAGATCATTGAAAGGTTAGTAAATAAAATACATTATTCATATAACAAATATTTGGCATGTTGAACTGAATTTTTTGATAGGCACATGCTTGTTGAACTGATGACTGCGTGCATAATATTATTTTTGATACATTTATCTAAAAATCACGAGTACACATTTTCAATCCATGAAATGATAATAACTCCACACGTAAATTTTGTAATATGATAAATATTAATTTATCCGATACTATCTTTATTTAATATTTTAATAAAAAATTGAAAAGATATCGAATGTGATAAAAACTTAGATAAACATGTAAATTTTGTATTTATTAATTTAAAATTGTATTGGCTTATTGTAATTGTTTGTTGCATTCATGTCTTATAAAGAATTTATTTTCATTTCAGTTAACAAATATACAGGCTACTATAAAACGAAGCCTAATCCCACAGTTTGAGAATTCATACTCCCGAATTTCTCAAAACCATAACTTCCTCTTGACTTCCAAATCATGAATTAAATGCACAATAAGATGTTCAAATAATGTTATTGAGGAATATAGATCAATCATCAAGATTATGCAATGAGTCTCAGCTTATAATTATCCAAATGGGCAGTTATATTTTATAGTCAAAAAGTCATCTCAGAAAGCAATATTGGCCAAAACATTTATATTCCTAAATTTTCATTGAGCCCACCAGATAAAAAAAATTCCTTTCAATTTGTAGCATAAATACTTTCCTATTGTTCTTTCTTTTGCGACGACCATAAATAAGAGTCAAGGACAGTCTCTTCAACATGTAGGTATCTATCTTACGCAACCTGCAACCCGTGTTCTCTCATGGATATTAATTATGTTGCAATTTCAAGATTAACTTCACGTCATGGGTAAAATTTCTTCAACATGTGGTTGGTTCAAGTGGTAAGGGACTTGGATACCTTAAGCAAGTGGTCAGGGATTCGAATCACGAGTCTTGCATATGGAGAAAACTTGGTTGGGAGGGGAGAACCCACCTTGTGTGCCCAACAGGTTCCCGACGGAGATTAGTCACTGTTAACGATGGTGGATACTTCGTACCTATATTATGATTACAAAAAAAAATACTTATATCTGACGATAAGATCATGTCTCCAACATCACTTTTAATGTGGTTTACAAAGAGATCGTTCATAATTTAAAATAGGTAACTCATACTTAAAGTCATTTTTATGTACACGGGTTTATTTTATAAATTCAATCAAGCTATTAATTAAGTATGAGCTACCTATTTTAAATTCTGAAAGATCTCTTTGTAAACCACAATAGAAGTGATGTTGGAGATATTATCTTCATCATTCATATGAGTAACTTCAATCCATGACGTGAAGTTACTCTTGAAATTGAAACATATAACTGTCCTTGTGAAAATGCGGGCTGAGGAAGATAGATACCCACATGCGTGTTGAAGAGACTATTCTTGACTTTTTTTCATGTTCATTGCAAAAGAAAGAACAACATGAAACTGTTTACACTGAAACTTGAAAGAAATTTTTTTATTTGATGGGGTTAATGACAATCTAGGAATATAAACCTTTTGGCTAATATAGTTTTTCGAGATGACTTTTGTCTCTAAAACATAACTGCCCATTTGAATAATATATTTTAAGCCAAATCTCATTGCATAATCCTGATGATTGATCTATATTCATCAATAACATTATTCGAACATCTCTATTATGTGTTTAATTCATGATTTGGAAGTCTAGAGGAAGTTATGATGGTGAGAAATTCAGGAGTATGAGTTCTCAAATTGTGGGATTAGACTTCGTTTTATAGTAGCATGTATATTTGTTACACTAAGCCAATATAGTTGCAAATAGTATAATAAATACAAAATTTACATGTTTATATGAGGTTTTATCAAGTTATATATCTTTTTAATTTTTTATTAAAAATATTAAATAAAGATAGTATCTGATAAATTAACATCTATCCTATTACAAAAATTTACGTGTGGAGTTAATATCATTTCATGGTTCGAAAATTGAGTATTCGTATGATTTTTAGATTAATGTATCAAAAATATTAATATGCATGCAGTTGTGCAAAAGATACCAAATATTTGTTATCCGAATAATATATTTTATTTGCTAACCTTTCAATGATCCATAATGTCAAATGAATCTATGACTATTGTGCAAAAGATTTGCAAGCAGTCAAAAGCCTGATGGTGCTAATTTTATGGCTAAAACACCGTTTTGGTCACTTAACTTATTTTTTAAATTCAGTTTGTGACACCCTCTACCCCGCATATTAATATAAAACATTTACTTTAAAGAGGTAATATAAAAACATGCATTTATTAATTAAAATAAAACTGGGTAAAAAGGTACCACATTGAAACGTCTCAACAACGCGGAAAAACATAATAAGTTTTAAAAGAAAATAAAACACAACAAAGCATAAACATAACCCAACTCTGATGTCACGTACAGAGCTGGTATACCAAATCGGGATACAATCACGAAAAAAAAAGTTGAAACTAAAACAACTAACAACTGTAAAACTAAGCATCCTAACTAGAGTCGCGGCTCCTCAGAGTCACTCCTCCATTGGGTGCTCGCCGTGTAACACCCTGATTTTTACTATTCTTCATTAATAGTAAATATGTGTATATGTTTATTTTTACGTGATTTGATTTGAGTAATTTTAATTACTCATTTAAAATTTATTTTTGAGTGCGTTAATACTGTCTTATGTCAGTGTAGGCACGATTATTAGACAATAATATTATGTTATTGCCACTAGTAATATTCGTTTATAAAAATATTTTTAATAATACGATTTAAAGAAAATTAGTTTCCTATTTGACTCTATTTAATTATATATTTGAAAATTTATTGGTTTAAAATTAATTGGAGATTAAATTTTGGATCGTTAATTTTATTAGTTGATCAGTTCAACTATCACTCTTGATCCTAAATAAAATTTTGAAAGTATATTTTTGTCACTAATTATTTTTAAATCTAAGGGTAAATATTATTCCTTTTATTTTAAACTCAATCTCAACCACACATTTACCTATTATTAACTAAAAGACAAAGCAAATAAAACATTTTTTTTCTCTCTCCACCCTCTTATCAGCGTCGACCCCCCCCCCCCCCCCCCCTCCCTTTTCTCCCTTCTTTTACTTTTGATTTCTTCTTCCTCCTCAAACACCAAAACCTCCTCCTACTCCAAGCTCATCTCCTCCCTTCTCCCTTCACGGACTCGATCGCACGCCGCCCCTGGGAACTCGTCGGCCGCCGCTCGTCGCCGCAGGGAAGGGAAGACGTGCCACCTGCACACGTTCGCCTCTGCAGCCGCACGAAAACGAGCCCTCCGCCGCCGTGTTCTCGATTTCCGTCGCGGTAAGGATTTCCGCCTCCCTTTCTTGGTGGTTCCACTATCCTTTTGTGATTTAAACTCTCTTCCTTTCTTCTAAGAAGCTTAGCTCTTCTTGTTTGGTCATGGTGGTTGCAGAACGGAGCCCCGCCGCCTCTCCACCGCGTTGCTGCCGCCGCCGCCGTGAGTCCATCATAGCACCACCGCGTGCTTCTTCCTCATCTTAGGTGAGTGGATTTCATCTTTCCTTGTCCATCATTCAAAACCCCAATTTTGAAACCCTAACCCTCATTTCGAAATTGGATCCTAAATCCCCAAATTGATGGTATTGATTTCGAATTGGATATGTCAATTTCAAACTCCCTATGCTAATTGCTCAAATCCTCTTTAAATTCGGATTACCTCATTTTCACTCAAAAACCTAATTTTTCATCATACTCTAATCCTGAAATTGATTCTGTTTTAGTGTAATTAAGATTTTAAATTAATGATTTTTAATGTCAATTATGATACTCTAATCAAATCAGATTTTCCCCAATTTTATTTAAAACCTTAATTTCCCAATTTGAAACATTAGTCAAATTATGTTGTCAAATTATGTTGATTTCTCAATTTTGATTATGTTTTAATGTAATTAAAGTTGTTAATTTGTAGTTCCCTAGCTTAATTCCATATTACTTGATCAAAATTGGTTTTTCCCAAACTCCTAGAGAACTCTAAAACCCCAGTCATTTTAAATGAAAGACCAATATCGTTTCAATTAATTGTTTAAGTTGTACAAACTTATGTTTTGTGATGATGAGTTTCTGATTTTTGGTTGTGCTTGCTATTGGCTATGTTGATGGCCAATTTCCATCTATGTGGATGTGACAGTCATAGTTGAAGGAGAAGAGGGTAAGTGGTTGGAGCTATCTCGAAGTTGTTATAAGCGTTGCGAAGTGTTAGAGGAACCCGGAATGAGTGATCTTATTCTTGTCTTCAAAGGTAAGGGGAGACTTCCTGAGGGATTTTCGGTAACTGCATGCTATTTGTGTGTCGTATTTGAGTTTATCTGTTGCGATGTGTGGTGTCAAATTAAGTTGTTATATCACTGTTATGTGGTTTTTAATGTTTTATGTGAAAGCATGATTATACTGTGAAGTATAGATATCTGCTATGTATGGATTATCTGTTGGTTGGTTGATTGACTGAGAAGCCTGACATTGGTCAGTGCTCAATTAAAGTAAAGATAAAAGCGTTGAAAAAGCTTGAGGAGAAATTCAAAGGATTTGTTTTATGGAAGAAAAAATATTGAAAGTATTTATATTTGATGATGTTTTGGAGAAAAGAGTGATTTGTGAGTAAATAGTGAGGATGGCATCTTGAAAATATTTCAGTTACGTTGTCTTTTCCAAACAAATTCAAAAATAAGACAAAAAGTTATTCTAAGAAATGTAAGTGTCAAGGATATTTTAACAGTGGTTATGAATAACTTTTGTAAAAGAGAAAATCATTTGATTTACAAATGACTTTATTTCCAACGAAAAATACTTTGGAAAATTATTTGATAACGAAAACTATGATGAACAATTTTATAATTTCAAATAGAAATTAGTTGGAAATGATTTTACGAGGATTTGAAGTTGTTACGAAAAAAGGAGTTTTCAAAAGAAAACGGATTTGAGAAAAATGGATTTCTCTATGATTTGACGGTTTTATAAATGAATTTCAAAAAGAAAGAATTTATGTAAATGAGTTTTACACAATGGTGTTGTTTCCGTCAACTTGGATAGGTTGAGGAAACTTTGGTTTTGTTTTGTATTTCACAGAACGAAAATGGTTTAAACGAACCTAGCAACCGAGACATCGGATCTAGTGTTCTATGATATGGGCCAGGGGTCCGAATGATATGGGCCCGGGGTCCGAAAGGTGAAGTTATGGACTAGATGTCCTATAAGTGGTTTATTGGTTTTGTGCACTAAAATCTACGTATCTAAGAGTGGTGCATCGGTCCAGATTTCGTGATTTGCACACTTTTGACTTGAAGTCAAATTGTTTTGAAAGAGGTATTAAACTTGAAAGTTTAAAATGATGATTTTGTCGTGCTGCTTTTTAGCTCTGACATATAAAGATTGAACACAAAGAAAACAACGAGAATAAAATGTTTTACATGCATTCCAGGGCAAATGTGCCTTTGCATAGGACTTGAATGCTTGATGGCAAGTATTCATGACGTTTGGGTCACTGTGCCTTGATGGATATACGACCACGTAGACCATGTGCTATATGTAGTCACCACTTTGTCTTGAGTTGGACTGTGGAATGGTCAATAGAACTTTACCATATCGGAAATTTGATTCTGCCTTATTTGGCAATTGGAGCCTGATCATCTCATTTATTTGTTGGTTGGAGCTCCGGAGATTAGGTATCAAAGTTAGTTGATGAATATTGAAGTGTCATGGTTTTTAAAACGAGTACGACTGTCGGGTATGAAACCCTTTGATAAATATATTGTTTATCTTTGGATATTCATGTTAAATGGTAATTGAGAGTCGTGCATGTGGTTATCGTGTTTAAATCCATATATTGGTATCTCACCCTTGCATGTATAGGTTTTTTCTGGTTTTGCTGTTGTACCTTAGTACACGCGTACAGAAGATGCAGAAGAGGTTTCCAGTTTCGCTCGGGGATATTATTCCCAATCCTGAAAGATGTATAATGTCAGGCACAATGGTGAGAACCATAGGTATCTTACCCATGAATATCTTTTAGAATGACCAGCTTAGGTTTTGAGACGATGTTGATTAATGTTAGTATGAATGTTTATGGCTCGGAGAGCCTTTATTTTTGGATGGAATGTAAATGACTCGGAGAGCCCTTCTTTTGGATGAAAAATTTAAAATCTTTCATTTTGGTCAGGTATTTGTTTATGTAAATATTTTCAGAAAAATACCGTCTTTATTTTTTTTTTGTATGACCGGAATTTCTTGGATGAAAATATAAATATTTCAACAGGTGTTTTTATTTTGGGATGTTGCAATTACAGAGGAGATTTTGTCAAAATTTTTGTAAAAATATTTAAGCTTTTTATTTAAGTACATTTCGAAAATAAATAGGCTTTCCAAGCTAGGTTTGTAAGTCTGTGCGCCGGTCACGGCTTAGGTTTTGGGTCGTATAACAAATGGTCTATATATGACCAGAATTTGTACCATGATAGGTGAAAATGTGATGTTACTATTTCAAAACAGGTTTAAATTGTATCGTAACCGCATTTAACAAATTTCATACCCAAGTTTTATGACCTAAAGTAAATAAATTTCCGAAAACAACCAGTAAATTTATTTTTAATTTATTTATGCATGTGTTTATAAAGTAATGCCCAAGGGGGGGTGTTACCCTCCTTCCTCTGCACAAAGAGATACATGCCAAACAAGAACAGAGAAAACGGGGAGTAAGAAAACATGTAAACACAATGGCATGGAAGTAGTAAGCAAGATGAACATACATCATATACATAGCATTTATCATCATATAACATTTATCAACAGCATATAATTATATCAACGCATTAAACAATCAACATATGCTATGCGGTGCAACACTACTCCGCTACTCCATTATGCATGTAGATCCAAACTATCTCAGGAAGCCAACTTCGAAGTTACATATCCACATTGGACAAAAAACACCAACGCCAGCAGTCCACCAAACCATGGGTGAACCCCTTGGATAGCCAACGTATCATAACGAGGATACTTCACCGTGGGGGCGCACAGTTCACCAAACCTTGGGTGGTGAACCACCCGAGACTTGGCCAGATCGTCGAACTCTAGGACGACCTCCCCTATGTTGAACTTCCCCCACTAACAACTTCAATGTATGAATGCATGAGTACAACAACAAACAGGGCAACCACCTCCTTCGCTTGGGCCAATAAGCACCCAAGACTTATCACCAACATCAACATCAACATCAACACCTTAACCCTTATGGGTCAAGGCCCCCTTAGCCAAAAAGTACTAAGGTTCAACTCATCAACACCTCGACCGAAAAGCATCGAGGCCAATTTGGCCAAAAAGCACCAAAGTCTATCAACGTGCGGTAACCAACTGGGTATAACACCCCGATTTTTACTGTTATTTAACATCGGTAAATATATACATATATTTTTTTTATATTTTTATCCAAGACCTAGAAAATGATTTTGAATAAAACAAAATCATATTTATACTCTACTTTATCATAGAGAGTTACGGTAAAAATTTAGGTTTAAAATTCAGACGAAACCCGGTTTGCGTTTTAACTGACAGTAAGATTTTACTGAGCAGAAAACCTAATTTTGACCCGAGAACGAAACCATTTAGATTTTTATTTTATCTCCAACCATAGTGGTTATTTTGAAAATAAATAGGTTATTATACGATAATCGGGTAAATACTCGACGATCGGGGATCAACGGAATCGAGAACGGAGGTGCATAGACAAAACCCGATGCCGGACGGATGAGGACAATGTGATGACTCATGGGGGTGAGTCATAGGTGTTGGTCGTGGCAACCATAACCCAAGGGAGGAGGTGGGGGGGGCATTGGGTTTAAATTTTCGTCCCCTTTTTATGACTTAGACTAATTTTTGAGAAATTGTAAAAAGATAAAGGAAGAGGAAATCACACAATCAATTTATACTGGTTCAATCACTCCCTTGAGTGACCTACATCCAGTCCCCACAATACATTTGTGAGTATTTTCCACTAATAATCAATCCAAACTTTACAATACTTAGAGCACTCTCCACTCGGATACCCCACCTCATGCAAGAGCCTCAATACTACTCACCAAAGGGATACCCTACCCTTTGGACTTATGGATACCTCACCCTAAGATTTTCTCTCAATACAAGAAGGATACCTCACCTTCTTCTTCTAATGGGATTCCTCACCCTTTTAAAAAGAGCTCTCTTCACTTGGGATATCACCCTTGTGCTAGAGTCTCTAAATCTACTCAAGGGATACCTCACCCTTGTGACAAATCAAACTAGAGAGATTCCTCACTCTCTTTAACCAATACAAATCAAGCAATAAGTGATTACAAAGAAGAATACCTCAAAAGGTTGAACCAATACAAGTTGAAGTACTATGACTCTTGTGTAGGATTGGCTCAAATCTTGATTTCAAGAGTGAAAGATTGAATCTTGAGGTTAGAGATGTTGGGCAAGTGTTCTTAGAGTGTTAAACTAGGGTTTTTCGGGCTGTTACTGAGTATTTATAGTGGGGTTTCAAAATATGGCCGTTTTGAACAGCTGTCAGGCATTTTCTGCACCAAAAATCACTTTTTCGGGACTGGTATTCGATTACAGATGTACTGGTAATCGATTACGAGATGTCGGTTTGAAATACTGAGCTTTCCAGAAAGCTGGTAATCGACTACGGGAGTCTGGTAATTGATTACCACTGATACTTTTAAATATTGATTTTTCCAGAAAGTGGTAATAGATTACAGGAGTTCTAGTAATTCAATTACGACCTGTTCTTTTATCAGAAAATTGATATTTTTCAAACCAAGGAATATTCTAACACTTATGAAAAATATTTTTCTAATTCTTTGAAAAACCTTAAGCCCATTTTAAATTTTAAAAACAATTTTTATTTAATTCAATTTTAATAGCCAATCCTACATTTGAGTCTTACAAATAATCCTAAGACCAAACTTAAGCTATATACCCTTGAAGTTCTTCTCTTGGTCTTGGATGATCTTTCTTTGATCTTGCTCTTTTCATTTCTCAATCAATTGCTTTGCTTTTGTTGCTCATCATCAAAATTAATTTCCTGAAAGTACATAGCATCCACAATAGGGGTTAGTCATCTTGCAATAAATGCAAGTAATGATGATTATATGTAAAAAGACTAAAATACACTTGATCTTTAAGTGAAACTCCAAGAGTGTCCCTACGTGAATTTTGACCAAAATACCCTCTAAATCTACTTAATTTCGTGCAGCCCCTCCACTAAATCAAACTCATTTCATTTTGATTTCATTTCATTATCTTTCTCTCAAAAACCCTAATCGGGTAAACAACGGAACCAGACACGAATGTGCAGAGATATACCAGGTGAATAAAACGACGAGTCGTCCATGATGACTAAAGAGGAATGAGTCACCATAATGACTCACCATAGCCATTAATGTGCATTTATGACAAGTAAATGTGAAAAGACTAAAATACCCCTAACCTAACCTATGTCTAGTTAACTTCAACCAAGGTTAGCCAACCATGATTTGTAACTAAAAATATCTTCTTCCTTCTTGTGGTCCAAACTTAGCCACACCACCCTTAGAGTACCTCCACCACATATTCATTTCATAGCATAATGATTACTTATATGTGAAAAGTCCAAAATACCCTTAATATTTTCTTGTAACTCCAAGTTTGCCATGACAACATTTTTGACCCTTTGGTCCCTTGAAGCTACGGCCTCCCCTCTATAAAGGGCTATCTTCATTTCATTTTTGCTCCTTCACAAGTGTTTCATCTTCACTTCATCTCCATTCTTCTTAAATCCATGTTTTGTTCAAGAGCAAATTTCTAGATCTAGAACTTCAAAAATCTCTAAAAAATCATAGAAAAATCATTTTAATGTGAGATCAATTTCTATGATCTCCATATAACTTCTATTTTCATCATCCAAGAGCTTGAAAAATTTAGATATCTCTAACTATTTCTTCTTGACTTGGCTGAACCTATGATCAATGGGTTAAGTAGAATTTTTTTCATTCTTTAACTTGATTTCTTGTTGGTTGTTCATGGCTAGGTTTTGTGGGTTAAAAACCTTGTGATTTAGGCGAACAACATCCTTATACTACTTGACTTTCAAGTGATCTACAAGACGTAAGGGGGGAGATTACTACTATCCTACCTTAATGTAGATATGTATGTGGTTTAAAGTATTTTTATGTTGTCTTATAAATCCTAAGTGTTAGGATTATGTATTATTGATTTATATGTGTGTGATCCTCTTGGAGGATTTGATTTGATGTTTGGTTGTGGTATGATATGTCATATGGTTGTTTTGATTCCAATGACCTTAAGTTGGAATCAAGATTGTTGTTTGCTTGACTTATTAAGAAAAATGCCTAATATATTTATTTAAGGCCATTCTGCCATAACTGATTAATGGGGTTTCAAGTTGAGTTAATTTGTTTGAATAATTTTTATAAGGATTGAATGAATATATAAGAATATAGAAATTGGTTTGGATTGATTTGGATGTGTATATTAAAAGATATGATTTTATAAGTCCTTAGGGACTAAAATGCAATTTCTGAGAATTTCAGTGGCTTCACTGAAATTCATGTTCTTGTGTTTTAAGATTGTAGTCCTTGATGAGACAAAACCATAGAAATTGGTTGGGTGTTAATTGGATTAATACATAAAAAGTTATAAGTTTTTTTTTGTAAACAAGGACCTTTTTGCAATTATTGTAAAATATTTGGGGGCAGAATTGTAATTTCTGGAAATATGAGGGTAACTGAAAAGTATTTATAAATAAGTTGGTTTGGTGTGATTTCAAGTTATAAACAATAAGTTATAAGGATTTAAGTGAATAAGGATCTTTTTGCAATTAATGAAAGTTTAGGGGTTAAATTGCAATTTTCGAAAATATATTTAACTGGACAGTGAGAGACTGTTTTTCATTCCTATCAAACTGTTCTAAAACTCCAAAATAAATCATTGAAAAAGGATTTACGCGATTTACAAACTTAACGACGTTCGGTCAAATTTTTAGGAATTTCGTATAAATGGAGAGTAAGATGTAAAATCAGTGTTTCAATATTTTCATATGAGTATTATAACCTAGGAGAGTAACATATTTGAGGTGAAGAAACATATTTTCAAAAGTATAGCTTTTGGGCCTAAAACCAGTAAAAAACAGCGAAACCTTCGTCAAATGTTTTTAAAGATTTTTGAGAAAACAATGATGTAGAGTTTGAAATTAGTATTCTAATACTTTAACATAAGTATGGTAACTTAGGAAAGTGAAGGATTTGAGAAAAATAATTATATTTGTGAAAATATGGAATTTAAGTTCAAATACAATAAAAAAACGGTAAAACGGTATTTTAAGAGTTTCGATGTTTTTAAAGAAACTGTTTTGAGGAATTTAGTACTTATGTCCTTTAATGGAATCTGATTTCAAAATGGTTTGGGTTTAACCCAAGGTTTTAGTTTTAAGACAAAAAGAATTTTAGTCTTGAAGACTAGTATTTCAAGTAAATGGAAAAACCTAAGTCATGAATGACTTGGTGAAAATACAAACGTAATAATTTATGATGTGGGGTGGAACATGACCTTATGTCATAAAGTATGGATAATTCATTATCCATATTCCATAAAATTTAGTGGACTAAGAATGATTTGTTTTCTTGGAAGCCAAAGAAAAATGCTCAATTAGGAAAGTGCAGAGAAATAAATAATTGGACTTGTGTTCCAATCTCATAATGCGTTAGGACTTTTAAATAAAGTGTTTTAAGATATCTTTACACAAAGATGGAAGGTTACTTGAGAACTTCAGTTTGATGTTGAGAACATCTAGCATTTGAAAAAGCACATTGAGAGAATTCTGATGGAACCAAGATGTCATCCAATGGATAAACCAGAAGAACGCATTTCCGGTAAATTTTACCTAAACACATAGTGAAACTATGTTCTGCAAGGCCATTGTGCCTAGGAGATTGAGCTAACACGTTAATGCGGGTGTGAATTCCGTAGGGCCGATCTGGTTGATGCTTGGGGATGTCGGGGTTATGAAATACTCACATAGGCCCAGTGGGTTGCTCCTCTGTGGCATGGTGATCTGGCAATACACCGACATACTTGAATAGACGCTACGTGTTTTCTGGTAGCGTAGGATGTTCCCGAAAAAGCCTATGACGTGCACGCCCTCTCCTATTTACGCATTCTTTATTACCCAAGGCTGGTACCTCAAGAACAATCCTCCGAAACACTCTCTCCGACTGTTCGTAAAACCATGGTATAGGAATTCAGAGGTCATTCCTCAAGTCTTAGATGTCTTCTATCTAGGAAAATGCGGTGCTGTGGTCATGTTTTTGTGAAACATTATTGTTTGATATGAGTGTAGATATGATTGATAATTGATAATTGTACATACCTGAGAGTCGTACCATTGCATGTCTACCTTATGTGTAAGATAAATGGAAATCTCACCTTATTTTTATATTGCCTATGTCAGCTGGCTATGTGTCTCTTGTACTCTTTTGAGAAGATTGAGATGTCAAGATGTCGCTTGGCTGATGCATCGTAGAGATTGAGCTGGTTCGAGCTTGCGGACGCTATGGTGGAGTTTCTAGTGGACGTCTTCCAGACTATCGATGGTTCGTAGACCATGTTTTTCCTCTTGGAAGTGGAAAGGGCTTAGTTCGAGAGTTACTATTGTAGTAGCTCTAGTAGTGTCTTTTGTGACGACATCGGTAGTGGACTCAAATAGAGTTTCCACTAGATCTCGTCAGTTGGGTTTGTCTTTCTCACGATGTATGAGAATGGATTGTCTTTTCTATTTTAATTTGACCAGCGGGGTATGTTTGCGAGTTAATGTAACTGTCTATGGAGCTGTGACTCCAAGTATCTTATATTTTAGGTGCTGCGTCTCCACATTTTTATGTTGAGTCTGTACATTCTATGATTTCTGTTAATGAGTCGGGTTGGGTATTATGTAAATGATTTTCGAACTTATGATCCTAATTGTGATAATGGAATATTTGATTGTCCATTCATTTAAAACAAAGTAGTTATATTTACGACTTATGAAAAAGAAAAAAATTACCCTATTCTTTTATAGCCAATTTTAATTAACTTACTTTTCGGCCTTAAAATGTCACTTACTATGTAGCGCCCGAGAAGGGTGTTACACTGGGCACCGGCTTAACCAACTTGTTATTCTTGTTTATCTTAATTAATCTTTAATTAAGTTATCTAGTTGTCTTTGCCCGATTGGTGTATTATCATATCATTGGGGACATTTGGGGTGGAACACCCCTTTAAACCTTTAATCTCAGATTCTGTCCTGGAGGGGAAGCACGGGCATGCTCCCTCTAAGCACGGGCGTGAGTCCAATTAAGTGAAGCACGGTCGTGCTCCTGTTCTGCACGACCGTGCTTAAAGTACGGCCATCTTCCAGATTCAAACTGGGAGTACGGGCGTGCTCCCTGTTCAGCACGGCCGTGCTCATGAGCATGGCCATGCTATTCTGGGCATATTCAGCTTATGTTCTTGGGGCCTAAACTCCCTGATACTCTCAAATCAGATCCTAGGGTCCTTAGTGTAAACCTCACATCTCACTATTAATCCATATTTTATGAGCACGTCAGGGGAATTATTCCCTTAACCATTATGTTAATTAAGAGTCCTATTTTAGCCAATTTGGGTCTTATTAACAACCAACATCATCATTCAACAGTCATTCAGCCAATCAACATCATAACAACATTGGTCATATCATTCATAACATAAGTATTCATACCACTCAATTAATAATCATGTCATAAATAGATTAACCAATTTGACATACAACAGAGTAATTATAAACAATAGGCATTTATGACAGGCATACTCATCATCAACCAAACAATAATAGCAAGTAACCCAAATGAACATATAATCAAATAATCATGGCCTTGGCAACAGTTAATAACAACGGGGCTATGAGAACCCCTCATCTTATGGTACCCCCTTGCCTAATGGTTACACTATCCTTCTCCCTATACCTGGTATGAAGAAACTTATAGTGACAACACAACCGGTAAACCACGCGTTCCTCGAGCGGCTCAGTTAGCTTTCCAAGCCTTGGTCAAACAGAAAGAGTTAACCAATTAGTTCACAAATCCAAAATAATAGAAAAGGAAACACTAAGGAGAGGAACCATTACCTATAGGGATCAACACCGACGAACTAGACGTTCCCAAGAGTCTTTAAAGCTCCAACAATGCAATGGGTTTAGAGAAAATAGGGAGAAACAGAGGTGTAGCCACACTAAGATGGCTGTTATGCCAAAATAGGGTTAAAACTTGAACCCTCGGTTTCTATGACATTTTATAGGCTACAGACCTAAGCACGGGCGTGCTCACCAATTCTTATACGACCATGCTTCCCATTAAGCACGGTCGTGCTTATGATCCAAATGGTTACAAGACACAGCATTGAGTGAGACGCCCTGACGTCCCACTAAAGAAAACCCATAATATTTAGGACCTAAACGTAGTATTATCGTTATGCGTATATATTAAAAACGACGGAAAATTAAAACTTAAAATATATACAACATATGTAAACATACATACAACACATAACTATAAATATATACATACTTGCCAGTACTGCTGTCAAGGGTTTCCATCTATAGGATCCCGATATATGTACAAACTGGTAACATCAACAAAATACATCAAAAAGCCAAAAGAAAGAGCTTCATCGATGCACTCCAGACCCCGTTCCCTCTCAAAATACAGTAAAACCTCACTCACACCTACACGGACGGCACTGGCCTGAGCCATCACACACTACCTCCCTCATCTGCATCCTGGGGTCCGGCAGGTCCGGACACTCCTCCGCTATCACTAGAAGAGCTCTTGGTCGGCTGCCCCTGAAACTTCTGCCTGTAGAGTCTGCTATCCCGAGGATGTAGCTGTCTAGAAGATACCCGCAAAGACTCAAACCGTAGCACGGACCTCTGGAGGAGCGGCTATCTCAAGAAGGGGTGCTAGGTCCTAGGCGGGGGCAACAGGGTCCTCCTCCGGAATAGGTGCCAACTCGGGCTCCGGCGCTGGTGCGGGTGGGGTGCTGGTGCAAGCCCGGGTACAAGTACCTCGAAGGGAACCGGGGCCATGCCTGACATCGGTGGCATGGGCGGTACATGTCCATCCGGCTGTCCAATCCGGAACGGGAGTGTAGTACCAAAGCGAAATGTGCCGGTAAAGCCTATGGACGGTCCCTGTCCTAGCCCAGAGGTAATGGACATCAGACCCGTATATAACACGAAGCAGGTGACTAGGTCCACGAGCCACCCGTTTGGATAGATGCACTCGTCCTCAAAGGTTCCCGAGGTGGGAAACCCCGGGTCCTGAATCATCCATGGGTGATCCCAGTGCGCCATCAACTATATCTAGATCTGTGATACATAGTATATATATATATACATGACACACAACAAAAGAAAAGGGGATAATAAGCCATATAACATCAAATGTGGAAAGGGTTTAGCAACATTTAATTAAATAACGGCACACTAAACATCCTTCTCCAAAGTATGAATATATATATATATATATATATATATATATATATATATATATATATATATATATATATATATATATATATATATATATATATATATATATATATATATATAACACAATCATCCTCATTCCACATCTAGGATCGTTCCTCTACCCTCCATCATGATACAATGCAAATACTGTATGAATAATCTCATCAGGTATCGGCCATATCCGGATATCACATCAATATAATCGACACGTCCCAGAGTCCCCGGCGCACACCCTCGTCTGCGGATGGAGGGTGCCCACCCAAAGCAATGGCACTATAGCTACACAATCCGGTGCACACCTCTGGACCACCATCAAGGGTGCTTATGCAACGCATGAACTATAGTTGCGACTAAAATGAAATCATGTCTGGGATGGTCGGCCGTTAGCCTAAACCCCGGGAATTCTCCCTCCGAGGAATAGACCCCTACGACCATGTTTCAGGTCCACACGACCATGTTTCAGGTCCACCATATCACAGACCATGTTTCAGGTCACCCTCCAGTGCCCTAACCGCTCATCATAATATCATAAATAACCTCAATAATAATCTCATCTCGTCAATCTCATCCTCATATCACGATAATCATCTCGGTTAGGCACTGCTATCACATATCGTATGCATTCCCCAATACATCATCATGTCTCAACATAACTTATTATTTACTCAACCTCTAAGCACAATCATAACACTCATCATATCATCACAATCATCACCATGTTATCCAAAATCATCATCATATATCATCATGTCATAATATCATTTCTAAATATAATAATCATCACAACAATATAATAATATTAAATATAAACATAGTCTCAATACTTCTAACACTCATAATATCAATTACCAATACCATATCAAACAGTCAAGCAGACAATCACCAAATAATAAAATAATCATATATATATATATATATATAGCGTAACGACGATAAACGTACAATTTCTATATCATCATCGGTACCACTAAGTAGTCTCCAATGTGGTATAGACATTGTCCATTACTCCCTCTCATGGAGGCTTTGGGTCACCTTACGCCATTATCGAATTAAATGTAACCGCGCAGTTTTCGATGTTAAATAGTTTCTTTCCCCACCCGGAGAGTCGTACGATGCCTGAAACGAAGCACAACGAGACGTCCTCTAATCTCCTCGATTCTGACCTGTACGATTCTAGGGCCTCGGAGCTTCCAATAATTCACCTAAGCATCATATTACGAAACGCACGTTACTAGGAGATCATATTCGAAAACGGAATTGAATTCCGACAAACGAAACGAAAGATATTACGAGAAACATGACCGAACGAGTTTATATATAAACGAGGATAATTTACCTTTTGTTTTAGAAGAAAAGGAGATGAGAACAACGTAGATATCATCGATACGAATGCAACGATGTAACCGGAATCGCAACAGGAGGACCGAGCACTTCATTCTCACACTAGAACTCCTCTCTCTCTAGATTTTCTCTCTTCCTCTTTCTAAACTCTCCTCTCTATTCTCTCAGTTTATCTCAACTCACTGCTCTCTGTTTTTCTTCTTCTAATGCCTAAGTGACTTAAGTCACTTAGGCTTATATTTTTTGCAAAGTCACGCAGCCACGCTCAAGTGTGAGGAATTGCCACGCTTGAGCGTGGGAATTGCCACACTTGAGTGTGGAAAGCCATCGTGCCATGCATCCACTCACAGGCTGCCACGTAAGCCCTGATGACACATGTCAAGTAAAACCATGACCTTTGTCTGGTTGACTTGGGCACTTGAGCGTGGATACACCCACGCTCGAGCGTTGACTTCTGACAAAAAGTCAACTCTTTACGTTCAGGGTCCGTTCGACGTCCGATTGCGCTCAAATTTGAGATATAGACTCATTAGGACCTAATAAACAACCTAAAACCATCAAAAAGGTCTAATATCAACTCTAACTCCAAAATTCTTATTTCACACTCAAACATCTCAAAGACGCTAACTGGGAAACCCTAGTTTTGTTCCTACGTTCCAACTCCCTCGATAAGGCTGCGTACTTGCCATGCAAAAGTCTCTAAGCCTCAAACAACATCCCAGCTATGTATTCCAAGTCCTAACCCTAAATCTCATACGTAAACCATACATAAAATCACGGATGTTACATTGAGCACGGGCGTGCTGAACATGAGCACGACCGTGCTCATGTACCAGAAAGGGATTTAAGCTTAAAAATCCCACCTAGCCCCTCAGTAACAACTCTAAGCTAAGTCCTAAGGCTTAAACAAGCAAACAACATATATAAAAGCACTTAACTAAAAACGGGGTGTTACACAGTTTGGTCTCTTAACTTTTAAAAGATTCAATTTAGTCCCTTAATTTGTCTCTGTTGATCCAAATTAGTCCTCTCCCGTCAATAAAGTCAGTAACAATGTTAAATGAGTTTCAATTTGGTCCCTTATGTTTTAAATGCGTTTCAAATTGATCATTTAAATTGTTAACTTGTTTTAAAGTGGTCCTTTAAATTGTTAACGAGATTCAAACTGGCCCTTTAAATTGTTAGCGAGTTTCAACCCGGTCCTCAAAAGTTAACACTATTACTGACTCATTGATGGAGATGACTAACTTAGGTCAACAGACACAAATTAATGAACCAAATTGAACCTTCTAAAAGTTAAGGGACCAAACTGAGTTTAAAAAAATAAGTTAATGGACCAAATTGAAACTTTTAAAAGTTAGGGGACCAAACTGAACCTAAAAAATAAGTTAAGGGACCAAAATGATATTTTAACTTGATTTTATCTTGGTTATACAATGGGATCAAATGTCGAAAGTTACTTCCAAATGAGTAACCCTCATAACTAAAATAATTTAAAATTAATTAAAATTAGACACTTGACTGGAATCCTTTTTTATGACGAAATGTGATAAGTAATATTAAATAAATTTAAGTGCTTACTTTTTCATTAACAACAACAATTCCCCACTATTTATTTGTAGCACATTCAATAAGTCCGAAATTTTCCAAAGACTTACCACACAAGTATTATTATCCAGTTAATCCTCCCAAAGACAATGTCATCACGTAATGTAATCTTTGGTGTCATCCTTCAATTGGATAAAAGCAAATATTCTATTAGATACGTACAATGAATGACACAAAACTCATCACACAAATCTTATCACCGTGTTCAACTGAGATTTTAAAAGACGATAAGTCAGGTGCTTTAGCCTTCACTTTCTAATTTGTCTTATTTCACTCTATATAGTCTAAAGTACTACTAGAGTTGAAGTACTAGTCTAGAATCTGCAAACATTTCGCTTTCTTAAAAGAAGAAATAAACATTAAATCCAATGCAAAAGTTGTGCAATGTTCACCCATAACAGGATTGATTAATCTTTCAGCACTTATATAATTTGAAGACAAATTAGTGATAAATTAGTAAGCTTAGACTAATAAGTAATAAAAATAGCAGCAACTATGTAGAAAAATTACAGCAAGAAAGATAAAATAAAATGATAAATATGCTTTTTGTGGTCATTTCTTGACGATTTACGTAAAAAGCAACCAATCTTAAGCTTGTCTTTGCTTTTACCTCAATCTTGGACAGATAAAAATAGAATTGCAACAAATTAAATATTAAGAATTAAGAATCATAAACAATCAGAAATAGAATACTAAACCAGAATTTCCTCTTTTTTATAAAAGCACAAAAACATCAAGAATGATCACTGACTGACAAAGCAGCATGTGTGTTACTCAAATTTGCCTCATTCATGATTCATTTTAATAATTGAATATTTTGGTTTACTGCCCACTGATACAACCCGTTTGGCTCCTGCAAGCAATTCTTTTATGCTTGCAGGCATGTTTCAAGGTTACAGCCTAAAACTTGTGAACACTTTCAACAAGTTCAGTGTATAAGCTCTACCAAATGCAATGTAAGAGTGAATTTATAGCATAATCATGCAATTTAATCCCACAAAAAGTTTTAGTATTGGATTTACATATATAATTTTTGTTTTCCTAAAAAACCTTCAAGAAATACTCTGGACTAATTATATCATTTCTTTTCAATGTCCTCTTTTTTCAGTGCTTTTAATTTTCTTTGAACCGAAACTATTTTCAGAATTACCAAATGACACTACAAAAAAAAGTTTGTTTAGCGACCAAAGAATTCGGTCGCTAAACATACTAAATTGGTCGCTGTCCTGTGTAGCGACTGTGACACCCTTAACCTGAGCATCACATTAACTACTATACTTAAAATAAAATAATCACTTTTAGCGAGTTGCCGATTTACTTTAGGAAAATTTAAGATTTTTAACTTCTTTTCAAAAAAATAATTACTTTCTAAACAATTTAAAACATAAACGACATACACAAATAACCAAAGTAAGAGATATTGAAATTCATCATGTTCATTAATTCCTAAGCCTTCGTACCGACATGCTTTTTGACAGAATTTTTACAGGGTGAAAATTTGTGAAATCCACTACATAATTCCAAGTTAAAGTTAAAGGATTAAAGAGTCATAGATAAAACATCAATTTTCAGAAATAAATTACACCGTCCAAACCACACCACCCCAAAAAGTTCCTATGAGTTGGCCAAACCTAATGGTACCCGTTAGGGAGATCTTGATAATCATCCCCGCCTCTGGGAGGTGTAGCTGGTGCTGCCACCTCCATCTCTACTCCTTCACCGGGAGCGTCATCATCGATGTCATCTCCAAGAGGATGATATTGGGGCTCCTCCTCCATCAGCTCTACAGGATCCTCCTCCACTAACTCCTCAGGATCCTCCTCTATCGGAGAAGCGGGAGCTACCTCCGGTTGAGGCTGAACCTGGGGAAGTTCAAGATCCAAAAGACCCTGGTTTGTCAGGTGCTGCAAGTAAATCTCCATAGGTGGGAGTCTGATGTGGACAGTCTCAAAAGTGTGAACGTATCTCATGGCTACTGCCTCTGAACCCTCTACAGTGCAAACATCCCGCGTAAGTCGCCGCGCGGGATCTTGGGGCAAAGTCCACACAGCGGGGTTGTCCCCATTCTCAAATAGCAGGGCCCGAGACCGGGAATGCGCCAACTGAATCATCGCTTGGTCCATCTATTCTGAAGTGTTTAATAGATATACATATAACACAAGAAAGAGAAAACAACAAAAATGCAAGGGTGAGATACCCATATATGGATGAATTATGAATACTACACGCCCAAACAGAGAACAACAAATACAGACAAATATTCATATTCAACATAGAAATTTTCACAAATAAGCATATCATTCAATAATCATCGTCGTTTTTGAAAACATGGCACTTTTATATTTCATCATTCTATCCTAGTCTCTAGAGACCCCAACTCCATGCAGTTTTTCTACAAAAAAACAGTGAGCTGATCAGGCTCAAATAGCCAACACAAGTACATGACACAACTTAATTCCCACAACAACTGTCCAACTCAAGGCACAGTAATCAACGCATATGGGTTCCAGAGCACACCGTCCTACACAAGGCCTAGTGAACAAGGCCCATGGAAATCATGGTCCATCAAGGCACCAATGATACACCGCCGCATGAGATACCTCTCTCTTCGAGGCATTCACACAAAACATTTTGGGCACGTCTGCCAAATGCATGTAAAAACATTTTATTTTCGCAGTTTTCCTTTGTATTTCATTCTTTCCTTGCCGAGGCTCAAAGGCTCACAACCACCCGTGAATTTTAAGTGTCTTAAAGCTTTTATTGTCGACACAGGACGTTAAAGTTCGAGTGTCCAATCACAACGTTTGTAGGACACACAGTCCACAACAACGTATATAGGACACACAATCCATAACAATGTGTGTAGGACACACAGTCCACAACAACGTTCATAGGACACAGTCCACAACATCGTGATACGGATTATAGATCCACATGCTTTAAATCTCTAGTAGCCCGACGTCTCGGTTATTAGGTTCACTTTTCAACGTTATTTTTCGTTCAGTGAAAAACAAATACAAAAAAAACCAAAATTTTTCATAACTTATCCAAGTTATCGGACATTTCTTTTTGAATAAAATCTTTTTAAATAAAAAATTTTCTTTTGAAATTATTTTGTTTAAAACTTTAAGTTTTTGGAAAAATCCATTTTTATTTCCATAAAACCATTTTATTTTAAAATCTTATTTTTCCTATAAACATTCAAAACTTCCAAATGAATTCTTTTCTAGTTCCAAAATAAACTTTTGTTTTCTTCAAACATTTTCAAAGAAATTGATTTTCTTTTAGTGTAAAATCTTCTAATTTTTAAATTGAATTTTCTTCATAAAAATTGTTTTTATTTTCTAAAATTTTCACCAAACATTAAAATTATTTAACTTCCCCTTTTTATCAAAACCTTATTAAAAGAAATATTTATTTGTGATTTTCTTTGTAAATATTTTCTTAAAGCTTTTATCTTCATTATTTGAGCTCCAACCAATGGCTAGGCTTCCATGCAACAATCACAACACATATACAACAATTCCAACATATATAAGCAACATTCATATTTTCATAAATCATCAACTAAGGCATATAAATCATCAAATATATTATCAACACATCAAGAACTGAAAATTTAACTAAAACAACCACAACAACGACAACATCAAACAAACACATCAAGACAAGCACACATGGCATATAATGATCATAAATAATTATCCCTCGGGCTTTCTCCCCTTACCTTCGCTTGATGAGTAAAAATTCGTAGTTTTCCCGTGTTTTAAAGGAACGAACTTTGGTATCCCGTTACGCTTGCAAATCTAAACAAAATTATGCATAAAATATAAGTTAAAATTTCACAAAATCATCCCATTTCCTCATGCATGCATTCGGCCCTATCAAGAAATTGATGATAAAAATTTTGGATTTTCACAAGCTTTTGGAGTAATGATCCTTAAGCATCATAGAGACAAATATTAAGACTTAAAATAAAATTTTTATCCCCCTACTTAATGCAAAGTAGGTTTCGGCCTACACATATAGTTAGGCAAAAATTTTGATTTTTAATTTCATAAGAACATGCATGCAAATAAAATAGTGATTTCAACCAAATGTTCTTCTTAAAAAATAAAATGAAATCTCTTCAAATCTCACAATTTGGTTTTGATCAAAGTAAGTCAAATAGAAATAAAACTCATTTTTGTTCAAGATCTCAAAATGCATAAATTAAAGAACTTCAAGACATGCATGTATGTTTTGAACCAAAAACACCAATAGGGAAGAAAACTTAATTTTTTTTTATGAAGCTTAGAAGCTTAAAAGATACATGCATCAAGGTTTTTAAGTCATGTATGTCAAAATAAAATGAAAACACTAATTTTCCTATATATAGGGTTTCGGCCACCCTTAGGAAATAAGCTTTGGAAAATTTTCTTGTAACATGCAAATGCACAAGATGATGGTAGAGATGAGTTACAAGAAATTGATTTCATGCTAAAAAGATTTTTCTAGGTATTTTTCTTGAAATTTTTGTTAAAAATCATAAACATGTAACATAAAAAAAAAACATGCATGTTGAAAATAATTAAAGATTTGAGAAGATGAAGTGATATACCTTTGATGAGAGAAGAGGATGAGCAAGCTTAGATCCTCTCAAGAATAGAATTGAAGAACTTCAGTGAGTTTTGTGCGTAGAAAGCAAATGGAGTAAGTAGTAGAGTTTGAGAGCAAAATGAAGGAAAGTGAAGCTTGGAGCTGAAGAGAGGTATTTATAGGAGAATGGGGGAGGGGGCGCAGCTGAGTGGAGAAAATTGGGAGGGATTTTTAATTTTTTTTATAAATAAAAACTTGAATTTGCCATTAAAAAATGCATTACTCGTATATATGGTTAAAATGATGAAAGTAATAAATGGAAGTACTATTCACATCAAATCTTTCAAGGGGTTTTCACATCAAGTCTTTCAAGTCTGCACCAATGTAATTTGTATAAAAATTTGTTTCATTCCGATTCCATTAATTTCCCGATTGTGAAAACCGATCGTGTCTTTGCGAAATTTCACCCGAAAAATTAATTTTTTGCAATATTTATAAATAAAAAAATTAAAATCATGGGAATTGTTGTAAATATTTTAGGAAATCTACAATTTTATTTTTCGAGTCGAAATTCGTTTTCTAGATTAGTAATGTCTTGCTGATAGCGAAAACATAGACCGTTTTCGTCTGAAATTTCAACCGGAAATTCAACTGCAGTTTTCTAAAATAAAATAAGCTATGAGAATAATTTTTTATTTATCAAAATAATTTTCTCTAAATTAAATTAATAATTACACATACACATACATAAGCACAGATCATTAAGAAACAGAAAAATCGGGGTGTTACATTACTACCCCACTAAAACAAATTTCGTCCTCGAAATTACGTACCTGAAAATAAATCAGGATACTGTAATCTCATCTTATCTTCTACTTTCTAGGTTGCTTCTCCAGTTGTTTAGTCCCATATAACCTTAACCAAAGGAATCTGTTTTCCCCTGAGTTGTTTAATCCTCCTATCCTCGATCCGTACAGGTAGAGTCTCAAACGATAGGTTTTCTCTTAACTGTATGATATCAAGTTCAATAACATGTGACTGGTCGGGGACGTACTTTCTTAGTTGTAAGACATGAAATACATCTTGGATATTTGAAAGAAAAGGTGGCAAAGAGATTTGATAGGCTACTGGACCGATACGATGAAGGATTTGGTAAGGTCCAATGAATTTTGGTGTAAGTTTTCTGGATTTTATAACCCTACCTACCCCAGTAGTGGGTGTGACTCTCAAATACATGCTCGCCCTCTTGAAATTCAAGAGGTTGTCTCCTCCGATCAGCGTAACTCTTTTGTCTACTTTGCGAAGCCTTCATCCTTTCACGGGTCTGTTTCACCTTTTCCGTTGTCTACTGCACAATTTCAGGCCCTAAAATTGTGCTTTCTCCATCTTGATACCAAAACAACAGTGTTTGGCATTTCCTTCCACATAGAGCCTTATAGGGTGCCATCCCTATACTCGAATGAAAACTGTTGTTGTATGTGACAATAAGCGGCAAGAGATCATTCCAACTTCCTCGATCATCTAGGACACACACTCTCATCAAGTCTTCTAGCGTTTGTATTGTCCTTTCCGTCTGTCCATCGGTTTGCGGATGATAAGCCGAACTTAACCTCAATTTGGTTCCCAGATCTTTCTGTAAACTTCCCCAATAACGTGAAGTAAACTTCAGGTCTCGATTCGAAACAATACTAGAAGGTACTACGTGAAGTCTAATCACCTCTTTGATATACACCTCAGTTGGTCTTTCCACCGTATAATTAGCGTTGACGGGTAATAAGTGTGCCGACTTTGTCAGTCTTTCAACGATCACCCAAATTGAGTCGAAACCTTTGGAGGTCCTTGGTAAACCGACCACAAAATCCATGGATATACTTTCCCACTTCCATTTAGGTACATCCAGAGATTGTAACATTCCACCGGGTCATTGATGCTCTACCTTTACCTTTTTATAAGTCAAGCAGGACGCCACATATTCTGCTACTTGCTTCTTCATGCCTGGCCACCAAAATCTCTGCTTTAGATCTTGATAGATCTTGGTTGATCCGGGAAGAATACTTAGTTTGCTCTTGTGTGATTCCTCGAGGATCATTGTAACACCCTGTTTTTACTGTTTTTCATTATCGGTAGAATTTTTAATTCTATATATTTTATCTGAGATCTAGAAAAATATTTTTGATAAAATAAAATCATAATTTTACTCTACCTTACGGTAGAAGGTTACGGTAAAAATTTAGGTTTAAAATTCAGACGAAACCCAGTCTGCGTTTTAACTGCCAGTAAGATTTTACTGATCAGAAAACCTAATTTTGACTCATGAACTAAATGGTTAGATTTTATATTCTATTTCCAACGATATGGGGTATTTTTAAAATTTTCAAAATAAATAAGTTATTATGCTTTGTTTGGGCGCAAAACCTAAATCGGGTAACCGACGGAGTCAGGAACAGAGCTGCAGAGATAAGGCGGGTGGATGAGGATGATGAGTCATCTTGCCACCTAAGGCAGCGAGTCACAGGGGTGAGTCATCAAACATTTATGGCGCATTTATGACGATTCCTAAATATCTAGATATTTTGTGATAGACCAAAATGTCCCTAGTTTTCTATCAATTCTCAAGTATGCCATAAGCTTTTTGTGGTCACAATTCAGTCACATCTCCTTCATTCCTAGCCACTCAGTTGTCATGATGACTTTTGAGTGGAAATGACCATAATACACTTGGTCTTAAAGGAAATTCCAAGTTTGTCCCTATGCGCTATTACCATTTTCTTCCCAAGACAATTTTAAAGGACATTAATACCCCCTCACTTCCTTAATTTCGTGCAGCCCCTTCCCCTCACACTTAGTCATTTTTATGACAAAACTCCATCTTCTTCATCACTTTCTCTCATTTTCTCAAGAACACAAAGAGAACTAAGACAAACTCTCCTTACTCATCCGAAACTGTACCGGAATTCTGACCCTTTTCAGTTCTGAAACTCGTAAAACTTTCTACATGATAGTTGTTTCTCTTCCTCTCTTCTTTCCAACGAGCTAAATATCATCAAAAACGGATAAGTAGATTGGGAGATGTGCCCAAATTACTGAAACAGATCAAAATCTTCATCTTCCTCACTTTTCTCTCATTTTGTCTCAAGGACATTTAGTGATTTTTGTGAAGAACTTGATCATATTCATCACTTATTCATCAACAAGAGGTGGAATCTTTCTCTCCATGATCAATCATGACTTCTCCTTCAATTATTTTAGTTGTTTAAGTCATGAATCATGATTTTCCATCTTCATGAAGCTTTCTTCAAAAATCTCTAAAAAATTGTAGAAAAATCTATTAGACATGAAACCAATTTATATGATCTTCATATGAGTTATATATTCATCATCCAAAAGCTTGAAAAATTTAGAGATCCCTGGCTATTTCATTTTGAGTTGACCGAATCTGTGCTCAAATGGGTTTAGGTGATTGATTCAAAACCATTTGATTTAGGTGAACAACATCCTTCTCCTACTTGAGTTTCAAGTGATCTACAAGAGGTAAGGGCGGAGATTACTACTATCCTACCTTAATGTAGATATGTATGTGGTTTAAAGTATTTTAATGTTGTCTTATAAATCTTAAGAGTGAAGATTATATATTATTGTGTATGGTTGTGTGATCCTCATGGAGGAATTAATTTGATGCTTGTGATTGTGGTATGATATACCATATGTTTGTTTTGGTTCCAATGATCATAAGTTGGAACCTTGATTGTTGTTTGTTTGGCTTGATATAAAAGAAATTGCCCAATATATGCTTATAGGAAGGCCATTCGGTCATAGCTGTATGAGGTTGTTCTTCATTGATTTAATTTGCCTAAATAATTTTTATAGAGATTGAATGGGTATATGAGAATATAGAAATTGGTTAGAAGTGAATTGGTTAAGTATACTGAAACTTATGAACTATTGAAGATAAAAGGACTAAATTGCAAATACTGAGATTTACAGGGACTGTTCTGAAAAATATATTCTTATATGTTGGTATTGTAGCCCTTGGTAATATAAGATTAAAGAAATTGGTTTGACGTTATTTGGATTTATATATAAAAAGTTATGAGCTTTTTAATAGTTAAGGACTTATTTGCAAATATTGAAAAATATGAGACCCAAAAATATAAATTTTTGGAAATTTGTTGGAAACTGAAAATTATCTCTAAAGAAGTTGGTTTGGTGAGATTTGAAGTTGTAAATAAAAAGTTATAAGGTTTTAAGTAAATAAGGACATTTTTGCAAATAATGAAAGTTTAGGGACTAAACTGTAATTTTAGAAAATATATTTAATTGGACAGTTATGGACTGTTTTTCATGCCTAAATAAGTGTTCTAAAAATCCAAAATGAGTTTTCGATCATTAGGGTTTAAAATCGTTGAAAACGGATTTACGCGATTTATAAACTTAACGACGTTCGGTCAAATTTTTAGGAATTTCGTAAATATGGAATGGAAGCTGTAAAATCAGTGTTTTAACATCTCAAAATGAGTATTATAACCTAGGTTAGTAATAGATTTTAGGTGAAGAACGATATTTTCAAAAGTATGGCTTTTGGGCCTAAAACCAGTAAAAAGCGGTGAAACCGTTGTCGAGTGTTTTTAAAGATTTTTGAGGAAACAATGATGTAAAGTTTCAAATCAGTATTTTAATACTTTAACATAACTATGGTAACTTAGGAAAGTGAAGGATTTGAGAAGAATGATTACATTTATGAAAATATGGAATTTAAGTTGAAATACAGTAAAAAGTGGTAAAACGGTATTTTAAGAGTTTCGACATTTTTTAAGAAACTATTTTGAGGAATTTAGTACTTATGTACTTTGATGGAATCTAATTTCAAAAGAGTTTGGTTTTAAGACAAATGAGTATTTTAGTTTTCAAAGTCTAGTATTTACATTAAAGAGCAAAACCTAAGTCATGAATGACTTAGTGAAAATATGAACTTAATAATTTATGACTTATGGTGAAGCAAGACCATTTGTCGTAAAGTGTGGACAATTCATTATCCATACCTCCATATGATTTAATGGACTAAGATTTATTTGATTTCTTGGAAGTCAGAGAAAGGCTCAATTAGAAAAGTTGATACTATGTTCGACGAGGCCGTTGTACTCAGGAAGCCGAGTTTCAGTGGTAAAGGTTTCATAAAGAGCTTGATGTGTCATAGAGAGTTTGAGATCACATGTGATTATGATTGTACATACGTTATGATTTAAGCCTTGTGTGCGTAACACGAAAGCCACAATGGTGCCTGAGGTGGGCGGAAGTGAAACCTATACTGACCATTCATTTCCAAAATATCAAATTAGTTCCGATGTTAGAATCGGATATTCCTTGAGGCTGTGTAGGAATGAGACTATACAGTTTCAATCAGTTTCTCTCTATTCCTGTCCTCCGATGGACAAACCGTGTCTGGTATGCTTGATAAGCTTACTGCCGAGTTTGGTATAGAATATTCTTGGAGTTTTGAGTTGCAGAATTAAAATGGGAGATAAAAGAAATATAGTACTGTTGTATTATGTACCTGTGAGTCGTACCACTGCACGTCTCCCTTTTGTGTAAGATAAATGGAATCTCACCTCCTTATTTTATTTTGCCTATGTTGGCTGGCTATGTGCTTTCTGTATTTTGTTGAGAAGATTGAGATATCAAGATGACGCTTGACCGATTCATCATAGTGGTCGAGGTTCGAGCATGCAAACATTATGGAAGAATATCTAGCGGACGTCTTCCAGATTTCATAGGGTTCAAGACAATGGTATTAGGGTTTCAGTTATGCCTAACCTTTCCTTTCTTGAAATAGGCATGATAGTCAATAGTTGTAAGTTATGGTTTTTCCTTGGAAAGGGAAATGGCTTAGTCTGAGAGTTACTTTTGTAGTGACTCTAGTAGTGTCTGTTGGGACGACACCGGTAGTGGACTCAAATAGAGTTTCCACTAGATTTTGTCAGTGGGTTTTCCTCATGATGTACGAGAGATGATTGTTTTTTCCATTTTAGTTTGGCAAGCTGGGTATGTCTGGTAATTAATGTTACTACTTATGGAGCTGCGACTCCAAGTATCTTGTTTTTTAGGAGCTGCGTCTCCATATCTTTATACCGAGTCGGTATATTTGTATATGTTATGTTTATGAGTCGGGTTGGGTAATATGTAATTAATTTGCGAACTTACGACCTAATTATAATAATGGAATATTTTATTGTACATTCACATGAATCAAAGCAATTATATTTACGACTTATGGAAAAGAATCTTTTATATCCAATTTTAATTAACCTACTTTTTGGCCTTAAAATGTCACGCACGATGTAGCGCTTGAGAAGGGTGTTACAATCATCTTCTTCATCTCAGGATTATCAGGTACACAGACTCGTCCATTGCACCTCAGGATGTTGTCTGATCCCAAACTGAATTCTGGGGCCTTTCCTTACTCCATGAGTTCTTTCTTCTCTTGAAGAAACACATTGGTACTTTGTTGCTCTCTAATTTCTTCCATCAATCCGCTTGAGATCTTAATCATTCCAACACTGATCCTTTCCGGACTTACTTCTATCATCAAATTGAGATCGCGAAACTTCTCAACCAACTCTAATTCTTTCACTATCATCGCTGAGACATGTATGACTTTATGGCTCAAGGCATCTGCTACAACGTTCGCCTTTCCAGGATGATACTGTAACACGAAGTCATAGTCTCTCAAAAATTCCATCCACCGTCTCTGCCTCATGTTGAGTTCTTTATGGTCAAACAGATACTCTAGGCTTTTATGATTGCTAAAAACATCGAACTTAGCTCCATACAGATGATGCCTCCATATCTTTAGTGCAAAGACCACCACAGCTAGCTCAAGATCGTGTGTCGGATAATTTTTCTCAGGAGTCTTCAGTTAACGGGACGCATATGCTACGACCTTCCGGTGTTGCATGAATACACAACCTAGACCTTGATATGAAGCATCGTAGTACACCTCGTAAGGTTCATTGGGTTCAGGAAGTATCAACACTGGTGAAGTTGTCAAATGTTCTTTTATCGTCTGAAAGCTTTCTTCACATTCAGTGGTCCATACAAAAGATTGATCTTTCCATATAAGCTGAGTTAACGGAGCAACAATCTTGGAGAAAGCTTCGATGAATCTCCGGTAGTATCCAGTCAAGCCGACAAAACTTCGAATCTCAGTTACTGTCTTTGGTCTTTCCCAAGAAAGCACTGCTTCCACCTTGGTAAGACCTACGACAATCCTATCTTTAGAAATTACGTGCCCCTAAGAACTTCACTTCTTCAAGCCAAAACTCACACTTAGAGAGATTTGCATAGAGTTCCTTCTCGCGTAAGATATGTAGGACTTGTCGCAGATGTACTTCATGTTCTTCATGACTCCTAAAGTAGATGAGGATGTCATCAATGAACACGACTGCAAACTTGTCAAGAAACGGTTGAAAAACTCAATTCATGTAGTCAATGAAGACAGCAGGTGCATTTGTCACTCCAAAAGGCATCACAAGATACTCATAATGCCCATAACGGGTTCGGAATGCCATCCTTGGAACATCTTCAGTCTTCAACCTGATCTGGTGGTAACCTGTCCTCAAGTCTATATTTGAGAAAACAGCAGCTCCTTGTAGTTGATCCATCAAATCATCTATGCACGGTAACGGGTACTAGTTCTTAATCGTTACTTTGTTACGTTGTCTGTATTCAACATAGAGTCTTGAACCTCCATCCTTCTTTCGTACCAAAAGAACAGGTGCTCCCCACGGAGAAACACTTGGTCTTATGATCTGTTTCGACAACAAATCCTCTAGCTGAGCCTTTAATTCCACGAGTTATGTCGGGGACATCCGATACGGAGCAATCGATATCAAACCGATTCCTGGAACAAGATTGATGGAGAATTCAATATTCCTCACTGGTGGTAATCCGGGTACATCATTTGGAAACACCTTCGGAATGTCCTTCACAACATGTATCATACTCACATCAACTTCCTCCTCGACTTCTAAGTTAGTCAGAAGCAAGTATTTCTGGCCCTTTTTTTCGAAAGAGTCCTCACTTGTTTGGTGGACAAAAATCCAGAAATCTCAGGGTCAGGAAAAGTTAAGGTTTTGTGAGCACAATCTAGAAGAACATGATTGGAAGATAACCAATCCATGCCTAAAATCACATCTAGCTGTACTAAGGGTAAACAGATCAGATCAACAAGGAAATGTCGATCCTGAATGACGATAGGAAAGTTTAAGCACAATGTATTAACAACAACAGGTTCAGCAGTAGGAGTTGTAACAATAAAATCATACGACAAAGAAGAAATAGGTAACTCTAACAGTTTCACACAATCCACTGATATAAATGAATGCATTGCACCCGAATCAAAAAGCACAGTTAAGAGGTTACCAGCTATGTGACAACTACCTTTTATGAGGTTTTTGGAGTTTGAGGCTTCAACACCATTCATGGTAAAAACTCTCCCTCTAGTCGTTGGTTTACTGACCCTTGCACTGTTGACAGTTGGTTCCCGCTTTGGTTCCTTACAATCTTTTACGAAGTGTCGCAACCGACCACAATTAAAGCACTTCATTCCCCCCGCAGGGCATACATCGACGAGATGGTTTGGGTCTCCACATTTATATCACCTCCTTCCTTGGGCTTGGCTTTGGCTTCTCTTATTCCAGCTTCCAGTAGCAGAAGCAATGGGACGATAAGATTGTTGGCTCTGATTGCTTCCAACGGGTCGACTGTATGGCTTCTTTTTATTTTGTCTCCCTTTCCGATTCTGGTTCTTGGATCGGGAGGGTCCTCCAACATTCCCTCGGTTGTCTCTTCCCTTCATCATCTGTTCCACTTTTCTGCATTTTTCTACCAGAGCTTGAAAATTCCTAATCTCCAGTGGCAATACCGATTCCTTAATCTCGTACCTCAATCCTCCTTTGAACCTTTCACATTTCCATCTCTCATCCGGGTTTTCATGGAAGAAGCGAAAATACCTGGCAAGTGATTCAAACCTTGCCGCGTGTTCTCCAACTGACATCTCCCCCTGTCGCGGACGCAGAAATTCCTGTTCCTTTTCCACTCGAGCACTCTGTGGAAAATATTTGTCCAAAAATGCAGTACGGAAAACGTCCCAAGTAATTTGTTGTTGATCCGCCTCGAGTAGTTGTCTGGTGCCTCTCCACCAGTACCCAGTATCTCCCATCAACGGGAAAGTGGCATAGGGCACTCTAACTACCACAAGACTGTGAATTAGTTCGAAAATCTTCTCTATCTCTTGAATTCACAAGTCAGCTTTTGTGGGGTCAGCATCACCATGAAACTGTGGTGGATTCTGACGTCGAAAAGCTGTCAGAGCACGACTTTTAGCTGCTTGCTCAGCACGAGCTTGCTCCTGTTGGTGTTGTACAGCCATAGTAGCAGTCTGTTGAGTAATGGCAGCAGCAACGATTGCCATGGCTTGTGCTGCATAGTCCATTCCACCACCTACAAAACCACCTCTATGACCTTTTCCGCGACCACACCCACGTCCAACATCTAGTTCTATAACTGACCTATAATATGAAATCAGTTATATGGAAACCAGATAAGAAACACTTGACTTCTTTCCAACACTCATTACTTCCAAGGAAGTAATTCGAACAAGCCTACTCAGAGATCACACAACAAGAACACGACAGGCCTATTCCCAAAGATTCCCGAAAGACTCGACCAGCTCTGATACCACCCTTAATGTGACACCCTTAACCCAAGAATCACATTAACTACTTTACTTAAAATAAAATAATCACTTTTAGCGAGTTGCTGATTTACTTTCGGAAAATTTAATATTTTTAACTTCTTTTCAAAATATAATAATTACTTTCTAAACAATTTAAAACATAAATGACATACACAAATAACCAAAGTAAGAGATACTGAAATTCATCATGTTCATTAATTCCTAAGCCTTCATACTGACATGCTCTTTGACATAATTTTTACAGAGTGAAATTTTTTTGACATCCACTACATAATTCCAAGTTAAAGTTAAAGGATTAGAGAGTCATAGATAAAACATCAATTTTCAGAAATAAATTACACTGTCCAAACCACATTACCCCAAAATGTTCCTAAGAGCTGGCCAAACCTAATGATACCTGTTAGGGAGATCCTGATAATCATCCCCGCCTCTGGGAGGTGAGACGCCCCGACGTCCCATTAAAGAAAACCCAAAATATTAAGACCTAATTTCGTTATTGTCGTTAAGCGAGTATATTGAAATAGCGAAAAATTTAAAACTTAAAATATACACAACATATACACCTCAAGTCCTGATACAGTACAGTAGAGGGAATCCCATCAGTTAGATCCCAAAGTGTACAAACTGATAATCAAATAGAAAATAAAAAACATCCTAAAGAGACGAGACGCGTTGGTCATAGACTCTGTACTCAACTATTAGGATCCACTGCTCGTCCCCCAACGTCTGGCGCATACGAGGTCCCATCAAGCTCCTCCATAGTTGGCTCCCCCGTAGGATCTTCTCATCACGATCACAAAAAAGAAACATATACAATATAGAGAAGACATGGATAAGAAACCATATAACATCAAACGTAGAAAGGGTTTAGCAACATTTAATTAAATAACGGCACACTAAACATCCATCTCCCAAGTATAAATATATGTAACATAATCACCCTCAATCCACATCTAGGATCTTTCCTCTACCCTCCATCATGATGCAATGCAAATGCTGTATGAATAATCTCCTCAGGTATCGGCCATATCCAGATATCACAACAATATAATCGACACGTCCTAGAGTCCCCGGCGCACACCCTCGTCCGCGGCTGGAGGGTGCCCATGCAAAGCAATGGCACTATAGCTACACAACCCGGTGCACACCTTTGGACCACAATCCAAGATGCTCATGCGATGCATGAACTATAGCTACGACTAAAATGAAATCATCTCTTGACAGTCCGTTGTTAGCCTATCCCCAGGAATTTTCCCTCCGAGGCATAGACCCCAATCGACCTTGTTTCAGGTCCACTCGACCATGTTTCAGGTCCCTCATATCACAGACCATGTTTCAGGTCACCCCCTAGTGCCCTAACCGGTCATCATAATCTCATAGATAACCTCAAAATAATCTCATCTCATTAATCTCAACCCCATCTCACGATAATTATCTCGGTTGGGCAGTGCTATCACATATCGTATGCAATCCCCAAATACATCCTCGTGTCTCAACATGACTTATGATTTACTCAATCCTCTAAGCACAATCATTACACTCATCCTATCATCATAATCGTCATCATGTTATCCAAAATCATCATCATATATTCTCAAATCATAATATCATTTCCGAACAATAAATACCGAAATATAATAATAATAATGAGAATAATGACAATAATAATAATAATAATAATAATAATAATAATAATCACAGTAGTAGTAGTAGTAGTAGTAATAATAATAATAATAATAATAATAATAATAATAATAATAATAATAATAATAATAATAATAATAATAAGTATAAACACTTCTAAAATAATTACCACACTCATGATACCATATATCAAGTATCAAGTTCACATCAACCAGTCAAACATAATGAGAATAATGACAATAATAATAATAATAATAATAATAATAATAATAATAATAATAATAATAATAATAATAATAATAATAATAATAATAATAATAATAATAATAATAAGTATAAACACTTCTAAAATAATTACCACACTCATGATACCATATATCAAGTATCAAGTTCACATCAACCAGTCAAACAGGCAATCATCAAGTAATAAAATAATCTATGTATGTAGCGTAACGACGATAAACACACAATTTCTATATCATCATCGGTACCACTCCCAATGTGGTATAGACATTGTCCGTTACTCGCTCTCGTGTAGGGTTTGGGTCGCCCTACACCACTATCTAATTAAATGTAACCGCGTCGTTTCTGACGTTAAATAGTTTCTTTCCCCCACCTGAGATGTCTTAGGCTAGCTCTGGAGTAACGAAACGGACACTCCCTATACTCTCTCAAATCTGCTACGCACAGTTCTACACCCTCCGGGGTTCCAAAAATTCACCTGAACACATCATTTTGAAGCACATGTTACGTATAATCCAAATCTGAAGACGGAATTGGAAATCGATAAATGAATTGAAAGATAACCTCAATACCGTCGCCAATGGCATTTAGGCATAAAAAGGACATAGGCTTACCTTAGCCTAATCAAGAAAAGAAAGATAGGATAATGAAGTAGACGTCGTGAGGATCACAACGGTATAATCAGAATTTTGATATGACGAACGGATTGACCGGAACTATCTCCGAAATTTTCTCTCTCACTCTCGCCCTCCTTCTTCTCTCCCTCTATCTCTCTACGCTATTTCTCACTCTCTCTCTGATTTCTTCTTTTTGTTTTTCTTTCTTTTATGTTAATGAGCTAAGAAAATAGAAAGCAATTCTGCAAGTTTGGATGATGACTCACTTAAGCTATAATTGCTAGACCCTGGGAGTTGGCGTAAACCTATGGAAAGGAAAGAAATAAAAGTCATAAAATGGCCAGCAAGTGACGTGGCTTAGGGAGGATCAAGAAATGAACTTACCATAACAAAGAGGAGATGTCTTTTTGTGATCATGCACTCAAATTACTCAAGCTGGAGGTGTCCAGCCGTGCACTCATTTCATAGGGTTAAGAATTGAATTGATTTTAGTTAATTTAATTAAGTTAAAAATAATAACTAGAGTATAGTTAATTAGATTAGTGCTAATTAATCATGATGACTAAAACTGGAGTAAATTGATTATAACTATCTAGCTAGCTATGAATAAGATCTATATCTATGGCTAATTATCTTTTAATGTTGTTAATGATAAACCACCTAATTAAGGATTTAAATTGAGGTGCTTGCCTAATGAAAATTTTGAGTTGCATAAATTTTATTTTGAACTTGCATATGTGTTTGGATTCTTAAATAATTTTAGATTTATCTAACCCTCATTCCCATCCCCCTACTTAATGCAAAGTAGGTTTCGGCCTACACATATAGTTAGGCAAAAATTTTGATTTTCAATTTTATAAGCACATGCATGCAAATAAAATAGTGATTTCAACCAAATGTTCTTCTTAAAAAATAAAATGAAATCTCTTCCAATCTCAGAATTTGGGTTTGATAATAGATAGTCAAATAGAAATAAAACTCGTTTTTTGTTCATGATCTCAAAATGCATAAATTAAAGAACTTCAAGTCATGCATGTATGTTTTGAACCAAAAACACCAATAGTGTAATAACCCACTTGGGCATTACTCGTAACACATGCGGAAATAACTAAAAAGATATTTGCTAGTTGCTTCCGGAACATTTATTTATTTCAAGCCAGAAAATTCAGGTGTAAAAATTTTCTTTGGTGAGAAAACTCTGGAATACTAAGATACATACTTTAAACAGTAAAATTATATGGTACATCTGCTCGCACAAAGAAATAATCATACTCATAATAAGGCCGCCACGGCATACATCTTTTTCTCAAGAAGTTGAAATTTTCAAAAGAAGAAAATTAGACCGAAAACTCCTAAGTTGGTCGCCTTACAAGACATCTACTGGAAAGACCCCGTGGTCATTTCCAATACCAAACAACTCTTTGTGCCTCTAGATCTAAGTCTCCGAGTGACTTGGAGAACTCCTCCGCATCATCTGTACTAGTACCCTAAGGTAAAACAGCAAATACCCGAAGAAAACTTGATATGTTTGTAAGGGTGAGACGCCAATATATGAATTTAACACAATAACTACTTGTGCGACACAAAAGAAGATATATACACATATAATTTTTATAACAGCATAAGCATTCATAATAAGGCAAGTAGTTTATCAATGGGTTTCATACCCTAAACATCATCGTTTGAAAAACTATGCATGAACACTTCAACTTTCAACGTCTAAAATGCATACTTAATCTCATGGGATATCCCAACGTCGAGATGAGTTGATCAAGCTCGATGGACAAATAAGGCACTCGTTAAATACCATAGCACACTGTCCATAAATACAAGGCACAATGATCACCATATATGGTTACCATAGCACACTGTCCAATTTAAGGAGCAGTGATCACCGAATATGGTTTTTCATTGTCCAACCAGGGCACAATGTCACGTCGATTCATGAATATCGCCATGATATCATGATTAACAAATAGGCACGTCTGCCTAACATGCATGTAAAACATTTTGTTCTAGTCATTTTTCTTCGTGTTCAATCTTTCCTTGCCGAAGCTCAAAAGTTTTCGACCATTCACCATTTTCAGTATCTTTAAGATTTTCATTATTAACACAGGACTCAAAGTCCAAGTGCTCAATCACGAAACCCATAGACCGATGCATCAGGCTTAGGTTCGTGGTAATAGAAAACGATATTCACTTTGAATAACGTTATTTACACCGTAATTAGGACACAAAGTCCATAGGACACACATTCCAAAACACCGTAAGAACACTAGTACCCCGACATCGGTTACTAAGTTCAATATCACCATCTACACCGTTGGCGTAAAATTTGACTTCGGAAAATCATTTCAAATGGGAAATTTTTTTCATAAAATCATCGGTTACTAAAATCCTTTCTGAAAACTTCATGTTGCAAAAAGAGAGTCACTTGAGGCTCAAACTTAGTTTAAAATACGTACTGCCGCTTTAGAATTACTTGCCATCAATACATTTCCAAATTGCCATCAATTAACATTTTTAAAGTCACTTAAGCCAAATCTTAGCTTTTTCCACTTAAATAATTTTATAAAATCATAATTAAGTTATTTTCGAAGATTAATTTCATAAAATAACTTTTTATAATATTATGGAATTTCTTACATAAAAATTTACAGTACAAAAATAATTTCACGTTTACGTCCTCACTGTGACTCATAAATTACTTTTACAATAATAAATCATTAAAATAATAATATTTTCAAATAATCCTTATTTTCTCAAATAATTATTTAAATCATGATATCTTCCAATATTTCTCAATTAACTATTGAATATTCCTCTTAAAGTCTTCTTAAAGCTTTTATCTGATTAATTGATTGGGCACTGACCACTGTCAGGCTTCTCAAACAGAAATCAACAACAACTTCATAGAAATATTCCTAGACAGATCATGCATCACAAAATCATAATATATAACTACAAGTAAACACTTAACTGCAGATAAATAAACACAGATATAAATAACACAACTTAAAACAAGTTAAGAAAAAAAACCACAACCACAGATAAATATACAGACCAACAATAGATAGCACGTAGCCATCAAAAAAATCCCTCAGGCAATCCCCTCTTATGTAACACCCCGATTTTCACTGCTTTCTAATATCGGTAATAAATATATAAACATATATATTTTTATCCGAGACTTAGAAAATGATTTTGGATAAACCAAGGTCATTTCCATGTTATACTTATTTTCATAGGGTTTAAAGGAAGTTTTTGGTTGAAAATTCAGACGGAAACCGGTTTGCCGTTTTTTTGTGTTTTCACTGACAGTAAAAGTTTACTGCTCAAAACCTAATTTAAATTCGTTAACGAGATGAAAAATGTTTTTATCATATTTGCTACGATACTGGAATTTTTGAAAAAATTAGCGTAAAATTAAAATATTATATTTGCTGCGGGCGAAAACGTCGAGATATCTCTAGGAAATCCAACGTCAGATGAATCAGGGAGTCAGCAACGGAGCTGAGGTGACTGATGTGACAGGCATTTATGACGATCCTATCCGAGTCATAATGGCCATAATGGCGCATTTATGACAATTAGATATTTTGGCCTGGAAAAGACCATTTTACCCCTAGCTTCACTTGATTTTTACAAGCCTTACTATTGGGATTTTGGACCAAATTGCCCCTAAACCCACGGCTCCCCCTCTTTAGCAACACACTTAGGCAAATTTCTTCATTCTTTCATGTCATCTTCTTTCTCCAAACTTCATGTTTTATTAAGAACACATAAGAACTTCATAGGTGTTCATACTCGCCAGATTTTGAACAGAGATTCTGATCATTTTCTGTTATAAATCTCGAAAAACTTTCTACATGAAAGTTTCCTCTTTCTCTCTTATTTCCAACGACATAAGGATCATAAAAAATGGACAAGTATATTGAGAGATATGTCCAAATTACCGAAACTGCTCTAAATCCTCATCATCTTCATCTTTCTCTCTAAACTTCACAAGAACACTTAGAACATCAAGGTGATTTTGTGAAGAACATCATCAAAATCATCATTTTATTTGATCATCAATAGGTAAAAACTCTTAATCTTGTCATTTAAAGCCTTTCTCTTCACAACTTTTATGGATTTATGCTTGTGTTCATCAAGTTCTTCATTTCATTCAAAGTTCATGAAGCTAACTTCAAAAATCCATAACTAACTCTAGAAAAATCCTTTTGACATGAAACCAATTGCTATGATCTCATAATCATCTCTATGTTCATCATCTAGAAGCATATGATCATGAGAAATTTCCATCCTAATTTTCTGAGCTGGGCCGAATCCATGACAAAGTGGAGTTCATGGGTTTTGTTTCATTTTCATGTCTTGGTTCATGATTCAATCTCTTAGTACCTTGATAGTTATTGTATGTAAGTAAGTAGAAGATCAAAAATCAAACCCTAACCTATTTGTTTCATAAAGGCCGAAACCCTAGCTATGAATATTGAATGGATTTTTGATTCAAATGTTGTTTTGTAACACTTGAATCCAACTCTAGGTTTTGTATGTTGATTAAATCCAAGAGTTGAGAAAATTTTAAAACCTCTAGCCTATGATCTTGAGAAAAACCGATATCCTAGTTCTTGGAACTAGATGAGTTTTATTCCATGTTCTTAGTTCATGATCTTGGTTTAAGTACTTAATCATGTTTAAGTTACTTATGGATTATAAATCCCTAAGTTAACAAATTTTTGACTTTCCTAACCTAGAAAATTTGTTGAGGCTAAAACCTAACCTTCATGATCCAAGTATGTTATTGTTTGATTTGATTTATTTTGGTTGCAATTTGTTATGAAGGAATCATTCAAGTTAGCTTGACTTAAGCTGACGGAGGAGAATCGGACCGGGATAGGGAGATTACTTGAATCTGCTAGTTCGAATCTTTAAAAGGTAAGGGGAGTATGCATGAGGAGTTTAAGATAATCACATGCTTATTGTTGGAGTCATTTGTTAATTTTCTATTGAAAATATTTTATGATATTACATTGTTTGCTGTTAATTGCTGGATTGATTAGATACTTACCTGAGTAATTGAGTTTATGTGATATGTGGATTTACATGATTATAATTATTTGGTTATATTATAATTGTGATGCATGTCATGAATTGATATATGTCATGCTATTCTGTGATTGAAATTTTATCTGCTGTTGAGTGTTGGACTGAGAAACCTGACATTGGTCATTGTTTAAAATTAATTTAAGGATAAAAGCTTAATAAGCTTGGATAATTAATCAGAGTGATTAATTTGGAAAATTTTGAGAAAAGTTAAAAAAATTATTATTTTAATAATATTTTGTGGAAACTGTGTCAATAAGCGACAGTAAGGGTGAAACTGTGAAATTTTTCACAGGCTCTAATTTTTACAAAATAAATTCAATTTTATTATAAAATGTTATATAGAAGACAGAACAATTACAACTGACAGAGGAATTATTTAAGTAATACACAGAATCTTATTGATTTATTTTGAGAAAAATAATTATTTTATTATTATGAATTTATGAGTTGAATTAGTAAATACTTTCTGGAGTTAACTTTTATTGAAACTTATTTTCAAAAATGAAATAATTAGAGATAAAAGGAATTTATCAATGATTTTCAGGTTTTATCAACTTTTTAACAGAAAAAGGATTTATGTAAGAGAATTTTATTCAGTGAAATCATTCCATTAAACTTGGATAAGTTTTCGGAGTTTTTGTTTTGTATTTGTTTTTCACTAAGCGAAATGTTTTATAAGCAGATAAATGAACCTAGGAACCGAGACGTCGGGGTTCTAGTGTTCTGTGGACACGTAGATCAAGGATCTGTGTCATGGGACTGAGTGTCCTGCAATGATTTTATGGACTGTGTGTCCTAAGTTGATGTGGAAATTGTGAGTTCCATATCCGCGAGCCTAAGATTGGTGCATCAGTTTAGGGCTTTGCGATTGAGCACTTGGACTGTCTGTCCAATGTTGAGTTTAAAACATTTGGACTGTGTGTCCTGTGTTTGTTTAAGTGAAAAGTCTTAATGTAAGATTAAGCATGGTCGTAAGCTTTGGGCTTCGACGAGGAAAGATTATTATGACAATGAAAACAAAACGAGAATAAAATTTTTTCTCATGCATTTTTGACAGACGTGTCATGTGTTATGATCATCGAGTCTTGAGTGGATCAATGTATCTGTTATGGACTATGTTTCCATTTGATCATTGGGGTTATGTGTGGACCAATGAGTTACCATGTGTATGACTACAACAATAGTTGGATAGTTGTCACAAGGGGCCGTATGATTAAGGTACAATAGCTGTTTGAGTGGCTATCATACAAGGTCAGATAGTACTTGTGCATAGCTGCAATAGCTGTTTGAGTGGTTATTGCACAAGTGACTCTGTACATAACTGCAATAGCTGTTTGAGTGGTTATGTATCTGTGTACAACTGCAATAGCTGTTTGAGTGGTTGTCACAGAGGGGTCGTGTGAACAATTGCAATAGCTGTTTGAGCAATGGTCACATGAGGTTGAGGTGGATTATCCGACAGTGTAATCTGTGTACAACTGCAATAGCTGTTTGAGTGGTTGTCACAGAGGAGTCATGTGAACAGTTGCAATAGCTGTTTGAGCAATGGTCACATGAGGTTGAGATGAACGTGTTTTTGAGCCTGATCAGCTCATTTGAAAGAAGTTGTGATCTCCGGAGACTAGGTATTAAAATAGAGCCTAAATATTGAAGTGTCATACATTTTTATAAAATGACGATGACTGTCGGGTATTAAACCCTTTGAATTAAATTATTCTACTGTTTTGAGTAATTTTAGTATGCTGTGAATATATGGTATATGCTATTTGTGTGTCGTGCATGGGGTTGTCTTATCAAAAATCATATATTGGAAACTCACTCTTACAAATATATCAGGTTTATTCTAGACTCAGGTAGTACTTTGGTACACTAGTACGGATGAAGCAAAGGAATTCCCTGAGTCATTCGAGGACTTAACTTCTAGATGCTTGAAGAAGTATTCGTTAGTGGGAATGTCACGAGGGTATTTCCAATAACTGTCTTGTAGAGTGACCAGCTATAGGACTTTTGGTGCCTTATAAAGTAGTGGTACTTGGTTAGTCTGGAAGTTTGGCTATTGAGAGTCATTCCTTTGAGTTGTGATTCCAGATTACCGCTAAGTTATGATTCCGTCTTCATTTTCTTATGTTATGATTTTGGAGATGACCTGTTATGTGAAGGTCTAAGTGTAAATCTCTTATGATACCTATATATGTTATATAGTTGTATATTATGTTAATGGTGTTGGATTGTATATGGAGTAAAAGAAAATGAAAAAAAAAATTTATCACCAATTTTGAAAGGGATAAGTAACTAGAAAATTATATTTTTCGAAAGCAACCAACATTATTTTATTGAGTGTATTTCCACAAAAAGTTACTTAAATGTGATACCCTGAAAAGGGGGTGTCGCATCTTACCTCTCGAAGAACTTAGTTTCCAATGAAAACTTTGTCGTGAATCTGTAAACCGTCAATGCACGTACACGGTACAAGACTTTTATCCTTCAACAAACCACAATCAACCAATCAAAATCAAGCAAATACATCACCTATACACTAAGAAAAGGTCACGGCCTCAACAAGGTTTTGTGGCTAAAAATTTGTAAAATTGCTTAAGTCATTGGATTAATGATCCGAAGTACTTAAGACAGTATATTAGTGATTAATCAACAAGGTTTGAATCAAAAACTTCTAAACTTCCAAAGACCTAGGATCGGCCATGATTGGTAAATGAAGGAAGAGATTTTTGTTTGATGAAATAGCTGGGATTCAACATGAACACATACTAGAAAGATGATATCCAAGATTATTTATAAAATGAATGAACAAAATCTTCCTCCAACCAACCACATAGGGTTCGGCCATGACAATTAAAATGAGGAGGAAAACTTTGTTTACAACAATCTCTTGGATTATGAACATATGTATGATGACAAGAACATAGAAATTGGTTTCATATTTTTAGGATTTTTCTATGATTTTCTAGAGAATTTCAAACTTTCTAGATCTAGAAATTGAAAAGGATGATCAAAGCTTTAAATCATGAAAGTAATTGAAGAGACTATAGCCTAAAGATGATGAGGATCATAGATTACCTCTTGGAATTGAAGAAATGTGCAAGAACTAACCACTTGCTTCACAAACTCAAGAATATGGAGTTAGAGAGAATAAGAACAAGGATGAAGATAGGAGAAGAAATGAGAAGCTTGGAGAAGAAAATGGCATCATCTAAGTTGATGAAGCAAATCCTCATGGGCTTGGGCTTGGGCCTGTTGGAACCAAAGTGGTTTTGATTTAAATAATCTCTATGTTTTGATATTAACAAAAGGATTAAATTTGCTTGGCAAAGTATTAGTTGAGATCTAACATGTGCTTTCAGTTATGCAGGAATATTTATAATATAAGTAATGGAAACTTGGGATAAGTTTTCGTGGGAGTCCTTGAGACGAGGCACAAATGTTTACCAGACGGAAATCAAGTAATTGAGTAGACTGGTTTCTTTAAGTTGACGAGGCACTAAATGTTTACCAGACGGAAATCAAGATAACTTACTTAGATACAACAAGTCCAAAGACTTGATAGTAGATGTGTCTAGCTTGCCACATCAGCAGACAGGAATAATGGGTAGAATTGAATGAATTGAAAGATAAAAAAAATCAAGTAGACGAGTTCTAAGTGCCACATCACCAGACGGAGATTATGATAACTCATTAAGGTATAGCAAGTCCGAAGACTTGATAGACGAGAGGATATGCCACGTTAGCAGACGAGCAAAATAAAAAAAAGTGAACAGACTTAGTCTCACATAAGTAGATGGAGTTCTTAAGTAGACGAGCTCCATCTATTGAATGAATAAATGCAATCCGAATCTCTTAAATTTATTTCAAATGATTGATATTTATTTCTATAGAATATTTGTTCTTCACATTTGTTTTATCTGCTTTAATGTTTTACCTTGTTGTAAAAGAAACATAGTGCCATCAAAGAAATGCAAAAAGCAGAATCGTACAATGAGAAACTGCAAAAGATCTGTACGATGACAACTTTATGACTGGAAAAAGCTGAATTGTACACAAAGGAGGAACAAAAAGTTTCCAAGCTGCAATGCTCAGAGCTGTGAGCCTCCATTTCGTGCTACCTCGATAACCAAGAGTACTTTTCAGCATTGCCATAATCTACCTATCAGTCACAACGGATATCATGCATCCAATGCTATCTCTAAACGGGACTATTCAAAATAACCGTTGAAGAAATACAAGTGAAGAATAAGGTCGCTATAAATAGAAGACCTCAAGTTCTGAAGAACAACTTTTTGCCAATCGATAATCACTCATTCTAATTTCCTTTTAAAGGGCAAGAGTCTGTATTCTTTAGTTTGAATATTGTTGCAATATTCAACTGATCTTAAACTTTCATATCCTCACACATAGTGATTTAAGAAGATCATAAAGGTTGTTTTTGAAAATTATTAACAAACAAAATTCAACCCCCCTTCTTGTGTTTGCTTGTGTCAACTTCAGTTGGTATCAGAGCTCAGCCTCGAAAGGGTTGAGCATCTAACAAGTGCTGAGGGAGTACGATCCAACAACCATGGATGCAGAAGGACAAGCTATCAACAGACCTCCTCTCTTTGATGGAACAGATTATGACTACTGGAAGAAGAGGATGATTGCCTTCTTGGATGCAGAGAATGTAGATATTTGAGAGCTGGTTGAAACCGGCTACACAGAGCCAAGAGATGAAGCTGGAGTTGCTGTTCCTAGAGCCCAATGGACTCAAGAGCAGAAAAACCAACATCAGCTAAATCTGAAGGCTAAGCACTATCTCATGGGTGCTATTACCAGATCTGAACATGACAAAGTTCACAGCTGTAATACTGCTAAAGAAATTTGGGATACTCTTGCCATAGCTCACGAGGGTTCCTCACAAGTAAAGGAATCAAATATCAGCATGCGGGTTCATCAGTATGAGCTGCTCAACATGGGTGAACATGAAACAATAGGCCAAATGTTTGGAAGATTCCAAACCATCACCAACAGTCTCAGATCTCTTGGAAAAGTCTATGAAAATAGAGATCATGTTAGAAAAATCCTGAGAAGTCTATCTAAGCAATGGAGACCCAAAGTTACTGCTATTCAGGACGCCAAAAACCTAAATACACTCTCTCTGGAAGAGCTACTTGGATCTCTCAAGGTTCATGAACTTGAACTTAATGAAGAAGAAAATTCCAGAAAAGGAAAATCTATTGCCCTAAAGGAGAAGAAAGCAAGGTCATCAAAGGTTCTCAAAGCTACTGAGTCATCAGATGAGTCTGGATCTTCTGATAATGATGAAGGATCAGACGAGGATGAAATGTACTTCATCTCCAGGAAGATTCAACATATGTGGAGAAAGAAAGGTGGTTTCAGAAGGAAGCAATTCAACAAAAAGTTTTCCAAGGAGAAGTCAGACTCTAAAGAAAAAGGTCCACCCATGTGCTTTTAATGCAAGAAACCTGGTCATTTCAAAGCTGACTACCCTGAGCTAAAGGATAAAAAGAAATTCTTCAAAAAGGAGAAAGGCTTAATGGCTACATGGGAGGATCTTGATCTGTCTTCATCAGATGAAGAAAATGAAGCTAAGGAAGAGGCAAAGATCTGTCTCATGGCAAACACTGCATCAGAAAGTGAATACACCGATGCTGAGGTAATGGACTCTGACCCATCCACTCATCAAAAAGCTTTTGATGAATTGTTGCATGAGTCGTCCATACTATCACGAGAGTATAGCAGTCTCAAAAAGAAATTTTCTAAACCGTCTAGAGAATATGATAGGGTCTGCACTGAGAAACAAAACTGTAAAGATGAAAATGACATACTAAAATTAGTGAATGTCAGTCTAGCTGACAAAATGGAGTGTGAGCCTGATGTTTCTTGTGAAGTTGCAAAACTGAAACAAGATGTAACATATTTGACAGACTCTCTGTCAAAGCTTGGTCTCATTTTAAGGTACTCTAGGTCACCTCTTGATAAATCTGGCCTTGGATATGACAAAGAGAAGCAAGAAGCATATCACAAAAAGTCAAAACCACATACACAACATAGAGCTTCAAAAGTTCCAGATAAATATGCTAAAGCTAAGTCTAGCACTACTAGAAAACATGGATTTTCAGACGGAATTTTCGGACGGAAATGATTGTCTGAAATGACATCAAGGTTTCGGACGGATTTGGGACGGATCTGAGAAAAATTAAATATCAAACTAACTCCATCCCAAATTCATCTCTACTCCATCTGTAAATTTGACACTACCAGCGCGCCAAAAAATTTTCCCACAGATTTCGGACATATTTGTTATTTTTTTTATGACATGGATTCATCCGCAATCCGTTCAAAATGTTGAGACGGAATATATTATCAATTTCCTTTTTATTTTTTCAAGTTAAAATCATCTGTAATCTGTCTGAAATTGGAGACAGAATTAAAACATACTTTGTACTCTCATATAGATTAGGATGATTTTTTTTAAAAATGTTTTTATTTTATTTTTAATTTGTTAATTTTCATTCCCTCTCTAATTTATTTTTTTTCCCTCTCTAATTTCTTTTTTCCCTTCTCATTCTCTCCCAATTTCTCTTAATCCAAGAAACTCTCTTTTTTTTTCCTTCTTCACTGTAGCCGTGTAGCGCCTCAACTCCACTAGGTACGTAACCCTCTTTTTCTTTATTCTCTTACACACTCCACTGTAGCGCCTCCACTACTCCCATTGTAGCGCCTTTATTCCCTCTCCCCTCTTCATTCTGTAACTAATATTTTCTTCTTCACAGAATAACGCTTTAGTGAGAACGACCCATGGCAGACAACAGAACGGCTCGCGACGGAGTAGCACAAGGCGGAACAACGCGTGGCGGAGTGACGCAAGGCAGAGCGGCAAGCCGCAGAACAGCGAACAACACAGTAAGCATACTTCTATTAAAATATGTTTGTTGTTCTGCAAATATTTCTTTTATCAACACAATGAGCAAATATTTATTCTATTAACACAGTGACCATTCCTTCTTCAAATGTTTCAAAATATGTTTGTTGTTCTGCAAATATTTCTTGTTTTATATTGCCTTGAGTCCAATTCACTTTTCCTACATGATTATGCTTGATCCTATTTATATGCACAATATTGCCTTTCCCTGATTTGGATTTGTTATGAGAACTTTTTTTTGCCTAAAGAGACATACTGTGATCATAGGTATTGTAACCCTATGATTAAAGGGTCACATTTAGATATGGTGAAGAAATTGATGACGTTTAAGAGAGTCATTGAGGACATATAGTATCTGTCATGTTAATGTGTTATCCATCAATAACTCTTTAGCTAGAATAGAAATTTTCAAGGTATCCTGTACACAAAAATGGGTTGGAATGTTGTTCTTATGTTGTACCATTGTTCTCCAAAATTGGACCTCTTGTCATAAACTTTTATGATTAATTAGCATTTGGATGTGTTGACCTGGTTTATATATAACATGAACTATTTTCGATTATATTCAATGATACATGTATGTCTTGTTAAATATTTTTAAATGATACAGAATATGGAAATTCCCGAGCATCGAAAGTGGATGTATAATAGACTTCTTCCAAATCGGGGGGGATTAAGAAGGGAATTTGTAGAAGGTGTTCGAGATTTTGTTAACTAAGCAATTAGGCAACCTCAGTATTCTCTTAATGGTAGTACACTTAGGTGTCCTTGCAAAAAACATGGAAACAAAGCTTTCTTAACTCCGGATGAGGTTATGGTTGATTTGTATAAGCATGGTTTCAAGCCAAGCTATTGGTGTTGGGATTCACATGGAGAAAGTTCGTTGAGTTCAATTGATAAAAATGCAAGCAATGTGAACGAAGAAGGTACATGTAGTCACCCGTTAGGTGCTGAGCCACAAAGAAATCCATGTGGATCAATGATTTTTGATGCTGTTGGGCCAGAAATTATTGACCACTCAGAATTATCTAAGGCAGTTAGAATGTTGAATATTAAAGTTGAAGGGAATATATCACAACAAAGCTTTGATGATATACTTCAAGCTACGAAGGAAGGTATTCCTAAGGATAACTTGCTCATCCCTAATTTTTATAGAGCAAAGAAGTTGGTATCAAAACTTGGGATGGGAGGTAAACAAATAGATTGTTGCATTAATGATTGTATGTTGTACTACAAAGATGACCTAGTAAAAAAAGAGTGTCCGTTTTGCCAAGCTCCATGGTACAAGGTACGATGGTAAGGAGGTGACTTTAAAGCGTATGCATTATCTACCACTCACACCCAAGTTAAAGAGATTACATGCTTCTATGAACTCTTCACGTCATATGGGATGGCACTATGAGCATCAACAAGTTCAAGGTGTCCTCGAACACCCATCTGATATAGAAGCGTGGAAGCATTTTGATCAAATATATCCACAATTCTCTTCTGAATCACGCAATGTGAGACTTGGATTATGTTCTGATGGATTCACTCCTTATGGTCAATCTGGTTCACAATATTCATGTTGGCCAGTAATTGTGACTCCTTACAACCTTCCTCCTTGGATGTGTATGACAACTCCTTATTTGTTTTTGACCATGATCATTCCTGGTCCTCATATTCCCAAAAGTAAGATAGATGTGTATTTGTTGCCTTTGATTGATGAGCTAAAGTTATTGTGGGAAGATGGCACTTTAACCTATGATATTTCCATAAAGCAAAATTTTGTAATGAGAGTTGCACTAATATGGACAATTAATGATTTTCCTGCGTATGGAATGTTGTCAGGAGGGATGACAGCAGGGAAATTGGCATGTCCATATTGCATGGAACACTCAAAGGCATTCTGACTGAAGCATGGTGGGAAGGCATCATAGTTTGATTGCCATGGACAATTCTTGCCAAATGATCACATTATTTAGAAGAAATAAAGATGCATTTTGCAAGAATAGGGTTGAGAGATCAGAACCGCCTCCTAGGTTGACTGGGGAGCAAATATGGCATCAAATTCATATGAAACCAAAGATAACCGACTTTGCTCAAAAGGCAAGAAGCATTGTAAAAACTTTAAGAATTGTAAAAACTTGGCCTATTTACTTTGTGAATGGCTTCAAGTTTCACACAAAAGCACATTCAATTGGAAAGTCTAATATGAATTGTGGAGTATGTGTTAAAGGTACAGGATATGGTGAATATAAAAAAGACTTCTATGGCCAACTTGAAGAAATTATTCAAATTGAATATCCTGGATTACCATTAAAAAGGGTTGTGTTGTTCAAATGTGAGTGGTTTGATCCTACAATTGATAGAGGAACAAAGGTGGATAAACAATATGGTATCGTTCAAGTTCGACACAATAGACGTTATGGAAAGTATGATCCATTTATTGTTGCACAAAAGGCAATTCAAGTGTATTTTGCTCCACATCCAATAAGAACTAGGAATAATGCAGATTGGTGGTTTGTAATCAAAACCAAAGCTAGGGGCGTGATTGAGGATCAACAAATTGGTGACTTTGCATATCAAGAGGATTTCACAAATCAAAATTTGGGTCACATCTCAATTGACCTTGATATACCTATTACTTTACTAGATGATGATGGAAGATTTGATGAGGTTGATGGATTTTATGATGGTAGCCATGAATTAATCGATGATCATGATGATTATGATGATGACAATGACGATAGTGAGGAGGAGGAGATGATGGATGATGTGCTATAGATGAAGATGAAGAGTTTAGTGATCCAAGTGACAGAGGAATAAATTTATAGTTGTTCTGCTGTACTGGTTTTTTAATGGTCCCGTATGTATATTTGTTGATGACATATTTCTGGTTTGGGTATAATAACTATTTTGGTTAATCTTTAACACTTGCGCTTAAGTTTTGCTCTTTTATTCATTAATAAATATGCTTTGCTTATCATAAAATATTATATATGTAAATGTATTTGTCATTTTAGATGTCAGGTAGAGGTAGAAATAGAGGTGGAAGGACTTTGTCCTCTTGAGGTCGATGCTCATCTGGTAGAGGTGGAATTGCTGTACAAGTTGCACCTATATTACCACCAACCATACCATCTACAGAAGTACCCACAAATCCATCATTATCACATGTCTTACCTACACCATCACCACATGTGAACACTACATCATCACCATCACCATCACCAACCCCAACCCCAACCCAAATACTATCACCACCACCTATTCTACCTCAAACTTCTGAACAAACTTTGCCAAATACTCAATCATCCACCATCGAATCTCAGGTTGATGGACATGTTAATCAAGAATGTCTTCCAGAAATAAAGCCTTATGGAGATGAGTAAGTACAACAATATTATTAAGCAAAAGATATCAACTTATAGTTTTGTAAAGTATGATTAACGTGCATATATTTCTTACAATGTCTTTTACACTAACAAGTTTAATCCATCATCAACTGTTCGTTTATTAACTGCTGCCATTAAGAGCAACTTTGATTGGTTTTGTCCTACTTGGGGACATTCAACTACTGATATGCGAGATTTATAGTTTAAAGAATATAAGGTAAATATGATATTAGATAATTAATATATGTCATTAATATATTGTATCAAAGATGGTTTGCAGAATTTATTGTTTCTTACATATCATATCAATTTTACTTTCTTTTGTAGAAGAACTGTATATGGGAACCAAAATATGATGCAAGGATTCGTCAAATTTTTTACATCAAGGGAGAAGCTCGATTTAGGGGTATTATGTATGAAGACAGGAAAAAATATGAAAAAAGTCAAGAATACAAGCCAAAGTACATTCCTATACCAATATGGAATCAACTAATACATTATTGGGCATCGGATAAGAAGTTTAAGAATTTGTCTGGGGCAAACACTGCAAATCCCGCTTCAAATGAAGGTAACTCTATGCATACTAGTGGTTCTATATCTATGGGTGAGCATGCACGTAGAATGGTAAGACACTTGAAATTGCTTGCTTGAGTATTTAATTTTATGAACTATTGTGAATTTTCTCATTGAAGTTATGACAAAGTGTAGGAGGTAGCTACACAAGTCAAACCTTCCATAGAAGAAGTGTTTGTTAAATGCCATTTGAAAAAGGACAACTCAGGTTGATAATAGATCTGAGAATCTATGGTATGTGGTGTTAACTTTAATTTTTCTATAACTTTTGTTACATGCATAGTTCAAAATTGTTTGTTAGTGAAATGACTAACAAAAGTCAAAATGTAATGTTTTGTAGGGAAAATTTAAAAAGAGAAAAACAGAGCTTTCAGAATTATCATTGTGTCAAGATGAGGATGGTGACGGGTTGTCTTGTGAAAGCCAAAATATGCCAGATGACTTGACTATTTGGAAAGAAGTAGTTCCTAAAGGCAAAAGAGGGACATTATTTGGTCTAGGTTCTATAGGAACAAATATCTCTTCAAAGTATACTGCCAATTCATCCTCAAATGCATCTAAGGACACAAACACGGAACAAGAGCTAGTAAAGTGGCAAGAAAAGGTTAATGAGAAAGAACTTATAAATCAAGCGCAAAAACGTAAGTTGGAGGAGCAACAAAAGAGGATTTAATCAACTAAAAGTTTGGTTGTTGCTTTATTTGGAATGTTAAATATGCCACTACCTCCAAACTTTGCTTCTGCGACAACTATGCAAGATGGATAAAATGAGACTAGTGAGCCCTCTACTGGCAACAATGATGATAATTTTAATGTTGATTGATGGCTTTGATCTAGATTCGCGAGTCCTTAAATGTCTCTAGTTTGTTTTGATTTAATATAGATTGATGAACACCTTGATGACACTAGTTAGTTTTATGTTGTTTTAGATCGATAAACATATTACTCAAGTTTGTGTTATTTTGCACGTTGTCCATATTCCGTCCGCAATCCGGCTGTAAATATTTTCGGACAGAATTTAGGACGGATTTTATAATTTCCAACGAGGCTTTTTTGGATGGGTGTTGTTTCGTCTGAAATCCGTCCAGAATTAATTATCCGTCCGAAATTCGTAGGAAAATTGTCCAATTTTCGTCCGAAATATGTCTGTGAATCTGTCCGAAAAAGACGGATTTCTAGTAGTGTAGATCGTCCAACACCTTTTGTAAAGTGTGTGGAAAAAGTGGACATATTACATCTAGATGCATACACAATAAACATGCTTAGCATACTCGTCTAGTGACAACTAACAAGAAAGGACCCAAGTCAGTTTGGGTACCTAAAGATAAGATAATATCTGTTGCAGATTTGCTTAACAACAGGAAGAAAACAGACGTCTTGGTACTTGGACAGTGGCTGCTCATGTCACATGACGGGAGAAAGGTCTATGTTCCAAAGCCTTAAGCCCAAAGATGGTGGCTGGGTCACTTTTGGAGGAAATCAGAAAGGGAAGATCATTGGTATAGGTAAAATTGGTAAGCATCATTTTCCCTCCATTGATAATGTTCCTTTAGTAAATGTCTTGAAGCACAATCTGCTGAGCATAAGTCAATTATGTGACAGTGGATATGCAGTTTCTTTTGATAAGAACATGTGTATTGTCAAGAAAGATGATGGATCAATTTTATTCACTGCTAAGAGGTAAACCAATCTTTATAAGATTGACTTGGAGGACCTCTCAAATCAAAGTATCTCATGTCTAGTGTCCATTGAAGATGAGCGATGGATTTGGCACAAAAGGCTAGGTCATGCAAGCTTGAAATTAATTTCAAAGCTAAACAAGCATAACCTCTTGAGAGGACTACCAAACCTTAAGTTCAAATCTGATGCTCTCTGTGATGCATGTCAAAAGGGAAAACAAGTCAAAGGTTCTTTTGAATCTAAGAATGTCGTTAGTACCAATAGACCACTAGAGTTGCTACACCTTAATCCTTTTGGTCCAACAAGGACTGCTTCTATCAGGGGTAAGAAATATGGTCTTGTCATAGTAGATGACTACGCTATATGGACATGGGTTATGTTCCTAACTCACAAGGATGAATCTTTCAAGGTCTTTTCTGTATTTTGTAAACGTGTACAGAATGAAAAAGGCATGTGTATCACTTCAATCAGAAGTGACCATGGGGAGAGTTTGAAAATGAGCTATTTCATAAGTTCTGTGAAGAAAGTGGTATCCTTCACAACTTCTCAATACCTAGAACACCACAACAAAATGGTGTGGTAGAGAGAAAGAACAGATCTCTTCAAGAGATGGCTAGGACTATGCTCAATGACAATTCTATCCCTAGACACTTTTGGGCTGAAGCTGTTAACACTGCCTGCTACATTCAGAACAGAATATACATTAGACCTATCCTGAACAAGACTCCTTATGAACTGTGGAAAGGACGAAAACCCAACATATCTTATTTTCATCCTTTTGGTTGTAAATGCTATATACTGAATACTAAAGATCAACTTGGTAAGTTTGATGCTGAAACAGATAATGGAATACTATTAGGATATTCTGAAACTTCTAGGACTCTGATGGTAGAGGAAAGTATTCATGTCAAGTTTGATGACAAACAACCTGATAAGAAATTATCAGAGCTAGATGAAGCTTTTGCAGATATTGATCTAAACATCTTAGGAGACACACCAGAGATGAAAGCCGATGATCAAGCAGACGACCCCACTCAACAACCAGAAACCTCTACTTCTCAACATGATGTAGTTCAAAAATCTTGGTACATGAAGAATTACAATCCATAAGATCAGATCATTGGAAACCCAATGACAAGCTAAGAACCAGATCGACTTTCAAAGAACAAGATATTTTTGCACTAGTCTCTGAGTTTGAACCAAAGACAGGAGACGAGGCTCTACTGGACGATGGTTGGGTTCTAGCTATGCAAGAAGAACTGAATCATTTTGAAAGAAGTGAAGTTTGGACTCTGGTTCCCCTGCCAAAGACAAATTAGTGATTGGAACAAAGTGGGTTTACAAAAACAAACTTGATGAAAAAGGTAAGGTAATAAGAAACAAAGAAAGACTTGTTGCTCAAGGTTTCTCTCAAGAAGAAGGTATAAATTACACTGAAACCTTTGCACCTATTTCTAGATTAGAAGCAATTATAATTCTAATTTCATTTGCTGCACATCATAGTATTATGCTTTTTCAGATGGATGTTAAAAGTGCTTTTCTAAATGGCCTTATTAATGAAGAAGTTTATGTTATGCAACCTTCGGATTTTGAGAGTGAAACCCATTCTGAATATGTATATAAGCTTAAGAAAGCTTTATACGGCCTTAAACAAGCCCTAGAGCTTGGTATGACAGGCTAAGTTCATTTCTTATGGAAAATGGCTTTAATAGAGGAAAAGTAGACACAACTCTGTTTAGAAAATCAATTAAGTCTAATTTCATAGTTGTGCAAATTTATGTTGATGATATCATTTTTTATGCTACTAATGAATCTCTTTGTAAAGAATTCTCTAAGTTAATGCAGAAAGAATTTGAAATGAGCATGATGGGAGAACTCAAATTCTTCCTTGGACTTCAAGTAAAACAAACCTTGGACGAGGTGCTCATCCATAAAACTAAGTATACAAAAGAGCGTCTGAAGAAGTTTAAGATGGATGATTGTAAGCCAATGAATATCCCTATGCACCCGACTTCCATACTGAACAAAGATGATAAATAGAAAAAGGTAGACCAAAAGGTATATAGAGGTATGATAGGATCTCTCTTATATCTTACTGTGTCTAGGCCTGATATTATGTTCAGTGTATGTTTGTGTGCTCGATTTCAATATGATCCTAGAGAATCTCACTTATCAGCAGTTAAGAGAATTTTTAGATATTTAAAAGGTACTACTAATCTTGGTTTGTGCTTTAAGAAAAATGAAGATTACAGATTAGTTGGTTTCTGTGATGTTGACTATGCTGGAGATAGAATTGAAAGAAAAAGCACTAGTGGAGGATGTCACTTCATTGGAGCTAATCTTGTCTCTTGGTCAAGCAAGAGGCAAAGTACCATTGCCTTATCAACTGCTGAAGCTGAGTATATATCAGCTGTAAGTTGCTGCTCACAATTTCTTTGGATCAATCATCAATTGGAGGACTACAATGTGTTTGTAAGTAGTATTCCACTTATATGTGATAATACTGCTGCAATAAATCTATCTAAGAATCCAATTTTGCATTCTAGAGCTAAGCACATAGAGATTAAACATCATTTTATTAGGGATTGTGTGCAAAAAGGTGTGTTTGATAATCAATTTGTAGATATTGACTGTCAATGGGCAAATATCCTTACTAAACCTCTTACAGAGGACAGATTTATCTTTATTAGAAAGCACCTTAACATGATATGTGTGGATTGATTTAGGCGTCCAGCCTTGAGGAAATTGTTTTGATATTTCTGCGTCTATTGCATGTTGTGTTGTGCGTCCACTATATGTGGCGTCTACTATTGTTGTTTACTGCGTCCATTGTATAATTTCATAAGCGTCCACAACTGCTTGCATCTAAGCATATTCTTATTAAATGCATTTATTTTGTCTTACAAGACATATATATCTAGTACATTCTCTTTGCTGAGTCAGTAATTTCCATCAATCCCATCATAACCTTTTTATGGTTTCAAAATAACAATGTCGTTTTACTCTTAATGACATGTCTTGTCATTAATTTTTCTTTCCAATTATTTTCAAAGAAAAACCTTTGAAATTCAGAAACCTTTAAAGCAACTTCTCTTCCCTCGGAAAAACTTTTCATTGCCTTTGAGTTTTTTTTTTCACGAACCTCTGTTTCTTTGCTTCTTTGAACCCTAACCTTCATACCTAAAAAAAAAAAAAGGCGTCACCTTCACTCCCTGTCCATGCCTACGTCTCTGATTCTCTGAACTTAGCGGTTGAACACCACTTTAATTTTGAAGTCCTGGAGGAGTACAACTTGAATGTAAGCAAGTATATAAATGCAGCTGGATAGGACGGCATGTTCTTAGAGAAAGTATCAATCTACCCCAACCTCATTAGGACCTTCTGGAGGAAACCTACAATCACTGAAATTGAGATTATTAGCTTCGTGCTGGGAAAGAAGGTGATTGTCTCTGAGAAGACCATTTCTGATGCTATTGCTTGTGCCCAATAGGGTTTGGTGATTACTGATACCTGGGAAGAAGACTTAGGTGATTCTGAGACCATTGCTGTTACCCTAATGAAAGAAGATACTGTAAGAACTCATTCCTGGAAGTCTGCTGAGATGAAAGATGAAATCAGAATCCTCCATCAGATTCTGAACAAGGATGGCTCCAAGGACAACCTCTCTGCTCTCCACAAATTCTGCCTGTGCAATCTCTTCTAGGAAACCAAAATCAACCTTCCCTGGATTCTGTTTAACAGATTCAAACAAGCTATGCAAAATAGATAGAACCTCTCTGCCATTCCCTACACTCAACTTCTATCAAAGATTCTCAGGAATCAAGGTGTTTATGATGTTCTTGCTGCCATGTCTGAAGAAGATCAGAACAAAATTCTATCTGAGAAAGGAATGTCCGCTGCTGATTTTGGGAGAAGCAATCTCTCATGCGTACAACTAAGTACTTATAAACAAATTGCCTTGGCCAAAGCAGAAGAAGCTATGAAAATCAATGAAGAAATGATTGAGGCCAACAATGCTGAAGTCCCGGGAATAAAAAGAGGAACTAGGCAAAAGACCACTGCAGCAAGGAAACCTGCCCCCAAGAGGCCAGCTGGTGGCATTGTAATTAGGGAACCTACTGGTGCTCCTGCTGTGAAGAGGCAAAGAAGAATCATCTTCTCACACAATGAGGATAAGAAAGATGATGAGGACAGAGTTCCTATCAGTACCTTCCTGAAGAAGCATAAAACTTCTGCTGTTACTGCTGTTATCACTGCTGTTGAGGCCTTTGTGCCTATCTCAACACAAACCAGAAGGCAACCTGCAAGAAAGGATAGAACAACTATGAACTCTAAGGTAACCATCTCTGCTAGTGATCCTGTTCAAATAGCAGTAGACGCCTTAGTGTCTAGTTTAGAAAATAGAGATGATACTCTCCCTGCTGCTATTGCCTCTGTTGAAAATGTTACTGTCTCTGCTCCAAATGAGGTGTTTAACCAAAACATAACTGACAATGTTTATATTCCATCTCTACCCTCACCCCAACCAACACAAACTGACCAAACCATAAATTTACCTACACATTCCCCTGCTCACTCACAAATAGCCTCCTCATCTAGACCACAATTTCAACCAATTATCCTTGTTGATGATCCCTGGTTCAATCAACCAGATGCTGGCATTTCCCCTGTTGCTCCCTTCCCAAAACCTTTAAGAATTTTATTTCTTTTCACTCCAATTTCTGTTGTTTATGATGGCAAATATTAGGATTGGGCTAAAGTAAAGAGAGATTGGAGAGTTCTATTTCTCACTCACCAGCCTAAACCTGAACACATCCTTGATAGGTGGTACCCCCTACCTGAGTATGAAGAAGAAATAGACCCACCAGTTGAACCCTACCATAAACCCCATCCTGACTGCAAACTAGTCACAAATGTTCCTTCACAGATGTTCAACAACCTTGGACCCTTAGTCACTCACTTGCCCCAGAAAAGATTCCCTCCCAGGAAAATCTATCCTAATCTTGTCAAAAATCCACCTCTCATACCTTTCACTGACGGAGTTCAGAGACATGTGATAAGTGTCTGGGAGACAGAACCACTAAGGAAGAATCTTCCTACCCTCCCGGAAAGAAGAGCGAGATCCTCACAACATGTCCCTATGATCATGGGCAGTGACACAAAATGGGTATCCTTCAAGCATCCCAGTGTCTATGGGAGGGCCTCTGATTTCTTCAAGGATCAGCTCATCTATGAAATACTGAAGTGGGAATTCAGTCATTTCAGAGCAGACAGAGCTGCACATTTTGTCCCTCCATCATGGTTGAGGCATAATGTAGAAACAAGAGTTGGAATCATACCCTATATGACCTGTCCAAGACTACAAATGATTGATCTAAACAAGGACAAGGACAAGAAGCATAGAAGATTCAAAGGAATAATGCCACAAGCTGAATCAGTAATGCTTGATCTGAATCAAGAAACCTTTGACTACTCCTTGCTGGACTATTATTCGAAATCTGAGTCTATTGGGATGATTAATGAAAAACATGATGCTGACTTCTAGAAATCCCACATCATTCATTGCACAAGAGAAACATCTTCCTCTGGTCTGACCCAAGAAGAGAAAAAGGCCATTCCTAAAGTCAGAGGCAAATGTGGACTTTGAAACTTCAGATACGTGATCTACAAAGATCTCTGGGGACTTCCTATAACAAGTAGGAATGTGGAATTCTCCTATCCCATTAAATGGGCAAAGGAAATAGCAGCAACCACTTTACCCCTTCTTGTAATTAAGCTTGCCCCTCCTTCACCTCCTTCGGAGCACACAAGATGAAATTGTAGTTGAAGGACCAGGCATGAATGCCACTATTGTTGACTTAGGGGGTCATTAGGAAGAGGTTGCCGAGTCCATTCCCAAACAAAGCACCTCTGAAAAGCACACTTCTAAACCACAAGCTCTGGCTGTGGTTCACCCTTCAGACCATCCTGAACATTCCAGAGCATTAAACACCTTTCAAGCACCTGCTCATTTCCAAGAATCTGCTGAAAGTTTGAGACAACATGCTCTGCCACCAAATCTTGGAGATGTTCTTGGCAAGATAGTTGATGAAAGAGTTGGCAAGCTGGTTGAAGATAAGGTTGAAAAGATGACTGAGAAGATCATTGTGGAAGTCTCTCAGAGAGTACAAGTATCTATGGCTCCAACCTTAGAGGTTGTGAACAAAATGCTGGAATTTTTGACTGATTTCAAGAAAACCCAGACTTAGAATCAACCTCCTCCACCACCTCCTCCTGCCTCACTTTGAGTTTTTTTTGTTACTAACAATGATGGTCCGCTCCCTTCACCTTTTTGTCTGATGACAAAAAAGTGGGAGAAAGGAAAGAAAAGAGAATTTTTTATATACAAAGTCAGTTTTGAAAAGCTCATATTTGTTTGCATATGCATATTCTGTTTATAACTACTCTGAAGATATCTGCTAAACTATGCTTATTTATTCTTTCATATATACTCTAAGTTTGATAAGCAGTTGCATTGATCTGATAGCTTATATGCAGTTTGTCTCATATGCTTTTACTGTTTAAATATCTGAATGCTAGTCTTAGGGGGAGCTTTGCAAGCACTCTTAGACTTTGCTTTTCAAATTTAATTAAGTTTTTGTCATCATCAAAAAGGGGGAGATTGTTGGAACCAAAGTGGCTTTGTTTTAAATAATCTCTACGTTTTGATATTAACAAATGGATAAAATTTGCTTTGTAAAGTGTTAGTTGAGATCTAACATGTGCTTTCAGTTATACAGGAATATTTATAATATAAGTAATGGAAACTTTGGATAAGTTTTCGTTGGACTCCTTGAGAAAAATACGCATCCACCCTTGTAGACGACTGCTCTAATATTGGTAAAGTTATTTATTTATTTAATTGAGTAGACTGGTTTCTTTAAGTAGACGAGGCACTAAATGTTTACTAGACGGAAATCAAGATAACCTACTTAGATACAGCAAGTCCAAAGACTTGATAGTCGACGTGTCTAGCTTACCACGTCAACAGATGGGAATAATGGGTAGAATTGAATGAATTGAAAGATAAAAAAAATCAAGTAGACGAGCTCTAAGTGCCACGTCACCAGACGGAGATTATGATAACTCACTGAGGTATAGCAAGTCCAAAGACTTGATAGACGAGAGGATATGCCACGTCAGCAGACCAGCAAAATAAAAAAAATGAGCAGACTTAGTCTCACATAAGTAGATGGAGTTCTTAAGTAGACGAGTTCCATCTCTTGAATGAATAAATGCAATCCGAATCTCTTAAATTTATTTCAAATGATTGATATTTATTTCTATAGAATATTTGTTCTTCACATTTGTTTTATCTGATTTAATGTTTTACCTTGTTGTAAAAGAAACATAGTACCATCAAAGAAATACAAAAAGCAGAATCGTACAATGAGAAACTGCAAAACAATCTGTATGATGACAACTTTATGACTGGAAAAAGCTGAATTGTACACAAAGGAGGAACAACAAGTTTTCAAGTTGCAATGCTCAGAGCAGTAAGCCTCCATTTCGTGCTACCTCAATAACCAAGAGTACTTTTCAGCATTGCCACAATCTACCTATCAGTCACAACGGATATCATGCATCCAATGCTATCTCTAAACGGGACTATTCAAAATAACCGTTGAAGAAATACAAGTGAAGAATAAGGTCGCTATAAATAGAAGACCTCAAGTTCTGAAGAACAACTTTTTGCCAATCGATAATCACTCATTCTAATTTCCTTTTAAAGGGCAAGAGTCTGTATTCTTTAGTTTGAATATTGTTGCAATATTCAACTGATCTTAAACTTTCATATCCTCACACATAGTGAGTTAAGAAGATCATAAGTTAAATCTCTTTGTTAGAGTTAGATCCTGGAGAGGCTTGGTAAGAAAGGAATACTTGTAAGCCTGGAGAGGTGTTGAATACTTGGTTGTAATCTATTTGGAAAATAGTGGAGAAAAACCTTCAAGTAGAAGGGACTGGACGTAACTCTTGGTTGGAAGAGAGTGAACCAGGATAAAACATCTTGTGTGAATATTCTATCCCTAAACTCTTACGGCTTTATTTGTTTTTACTGACTGAGGGGTTTTGATATTGCTTTTGTTAAAGCTTTTTAAAAAGGATCTATTTCTTTGTGCTTGCTTCTGATTTAATCTTCTTGTGTGTAAAAATAGTTTTTAAAAATGCTCAAGTCTTAACCAATGCATAGGAAAGTTTGTTTGTGTCAACTTCAGAGCCATGTGAAATTTAGGCTTGTGAAGTCCAAGTCCATTACTTGATTTTCAAGCATAAAAATGCTCAAGTCTTAACCAATGCATAGGAAAGTTTAAGAGTGCAATTTGGCTTCATGGAAATTCATTCATAACCATGGTATTGGGCTTTATGGCCGCAACCCTTTATGGGTTTGGATGGCAAGGAATTGGCCCAAAAGCTAATGACAACTTGAAGAATTAACTTAGGACTAAAAAAGTAATTAACAGAAAGTTTAAGGACTTAAGTGCAAAATCCTTAAAATGTCATCTTAATCATGTGAAAAGTTAAAGAATTCACATGTGTGACTCATCCACATGAAACACCTTAAAAATATAAGATAAATTCTTTATCTGCTCCTAGAAACTCCGTATTTCGCTCCGTCGTTTACCCGATTGAACACAACGCCCGATTATAATATATTATTTCACTTTTTGTGAAATAATTAAAAAAAATACACAATCGTAGGAAATAAAATAAAAACCTTAAGTTTTTCATTCACGAGTTAAAATTAGATCTTCTGATCAGTATAAATATACTGTCAGTGAAATTCGCAGGCCGGGTTTCGCCTGACTTTTCAACCAAAATTTTAATCGTAACTCTCTACCATTAAGTAGAGTAGGAATAAGGTTTCGTTTTAATTAAAATATTTTTTGAAGTCTCAGATAAAAATATAAACATATTTATATAAATTTCTGATATTAGAAAAACTCGGGGTGTTACAAATAGGGAAGAAAACTTTTTTTTTTTATGAAGCTTAGAAGCTTAAAAATACATGCATCAAGGTTTTTAAGTCATGCATGTGAAAATAAGATGAAAACACTAATTTTTCCTATATATAGGGTTTCGGCCACCCTTAGGAAATAAGCTTTGGGAAATTTTCTTGTAACATGCAAATGCACAAGATGATGGTAGAGATGAGTATGAGTTACTAGAAATTGATTTCATGCTAAAAAGATTTTTCTAGGTATTTTTCTTGAAATTTTTAAGTTAAAAATCATAAACATGTAACATAAAAAAGAAGAAGAAGACATGCATGTTGAAAATAATTAAAGATTTGAGAAGATGAAGTGATATACCTTTGATGAGAGAAGAGGATGAGCAAGCTTAGATCCTCTCAAGAGTAGAATTGAAGAACTTAAGTGAGTTTTGTGAGTAGAAATCAAATGGAGTAAGTAGTAGAGTTTGAGAGCAAAATGAAGGAAAGTGAAGCTAGGAATTGAAGAGAGGTGTTTATAGGAGAATGGGGGAGGGGGCGCAGCTGAGTGGAGAAAATTGGGAGGGATTTTAAATTTTTTTATAAATAAAAACTTGAATTTACCAATAAAAAATGCATTACTTGTATATATGGTTAAAATGATGGAAAGTAATAAATGGAAGTACTATTCACATCAAATCTTTCAAGGGGTTTTCACATCAAGTCTGCGCCAATGAAATTTGTATAAAAATTTGTTTCATTCCTATTCCATTAATTTCCCGATTGTGAAAACCGATCTTATTTTCTTTACGAAGTTTCACCCGGAAAATTAATTTTTTGTAATATTTATAAATAAAAAAATTAAAACCATGAGAATTGTTGTAAATATTTTTGGAAATCTACAGTTTTATTTTTCGAGTCGAAATTCGTTTTCTGGATTAGTAAAGTCTTGCTGACAGCGAAAACTTAGATCGTTTTCGTCTAAAATTTCAACCGGAAATTCAACTGCAGTTTTCTAAAATAAAATAAGCTATGAGAATAAATTTTTATTTATCAAAATAATTTTCTCTAAATTAAATTAATAATTACACATGCACATACATAAGCATAGATCATTAAGAAACATAAAAATCGGGGTATTACAGCGACCGAATCTGGGGGGTAGCAGAAACCCTGGTCGCTAAATGTTTAGTGACCGAATTTGTATTTCGGCCGCAAAATGACGACCGATAATTCGGTCACTAAAATATATATTTCGGTCTTCGTATAGTTGGTCGAATGCTCAGATAACCAAATTTCGTGACTGATATTCGGTCGCTATTCATGAAAATAATATTATTTTTTTAAATTTTTCCTGTAACTTAATCCTACGGACTGAATTTTGTTTTTCAAAAAATAACACCATTGATTTTTAATTTCTGATATAAACAAAGTACATCAATATTTTTTTTTTTTGGATAAATAGAAAACATAAATATAAAACACTAACGATCCAAAACACCACAGTCATATGACCAAGAAAACACATACATTAATTAACACAAGTTTAATAATTGTTTATCAAAATAGATAAAAAAGTTTAATAATGTACTAATTAACGATCAAAACATTAAAAACACCACAGTCAATAAGTAATAATCAAAACATCAAAACTCATCAATCTTCCAAAGGGATGAACATGTAGAAGCGAGAACCCCCAAGGTAGTTAAACTTTGCCAATGCACCAGTGGACAGCAGATACAACTCCCTGATACTCTTTGTGTCCGTTGCAAAATATGGGCGATCCTCATGGATTACTATATTCCCATTGAACAGATTCCCGCATTTGTCTTCAATAGTCACAACACGTGGTATTCCTTGCCCCCAACGATGGTAGAATGATCACGGAATTGAAATCAAATCCTGCAAATACACACAAACAATTTAGTAATGATTAGTTTATGCCTTAATCATCATTACGTGAATTTGATCGTTATTCTTAAGTTGATGAGATACTGTACCTGGTCTAAATGGATGGTTGTCTCAAAACATTTAATCGGATCCATTTTATGATAAAACGATAAGGAATACAAGTCATATGTCTAAACTTCATCAAGTGATAATAAGCAAAGATGGAAAGATCCATGTAGCAGACTAGCATGTTAAAATAGAACAAAGAAATGCAACTTCACATGCAACTTTACAGATTAGCAAACATAGTAGTTTTTAGGAAAGCAATTGCTTTTACGTGGTTTTGAAGGATAGTCATAGAGAGGACTTTTCCTACCGAAAGTGCCTCGATAACCTATTAAAGGAGAAGTATCCAGACATCGTTGAATCATTCATCAACAAGTATTTCATTACAAGTGACACACTCCAACTCCATTGCCTAGTGAAACAAATGAGTAGAAAACCATATTTGCTTTCATAATATTGTGTCTAGAGCTACTTTCTAATGTGCATGAAGGAAAGCTCTTCAAACTTTAGAATGAAGGAAACATCAGACTCAAGAAATGAAAACAACTATATTTCATTGAGAATAGAAATTTGAACCAAACTTAATTGATACAATATTGACTGAAAAAATTAACTGAAGGGTATGAGAGGCATGTGAAGTCAATAAACTGAGTCTAGACTTTTCAATTCCCATATGTATGTGTGGTTGTATACCTAAGCTATGATGGACCCTATTTAAAACTAACTTTCCAAAACAAAAGAGGAAAAGTCTACACAAGACAAAATTTACACATATTTATTCCCCAACACAAAGAACTTAACATTTCATCTATCAGCGAGTGCAGCAAACAAACCCTTACCTTATTTCAATATATTTACAACTCAAACTAAACATGCACCACTTTTAGTGGATATTCTATCTCACAACTTTGCTAATCTATTTTTTATTTTTTTATCTTTCTCACCACCAATAGATTTAAAAGAAAAAGCCAAATCAAATCACAAAGAGTTCTACATATTAACACACTCCATCCATCAAATTATCATCTATACCCACAATATCCAATAAATTCCAAAACCTACTATTCGAAAGTTTTTTTTTTCCTACATGTTGTTGATCTCATGGTCCAAACATAAAACATGGTGTTAAGAAATGGCAATGCCCACTTAAGCCACCCAATGCAATAGAACTATTCTGCACACTCAAAAGGGAAGAAAGTGAACCACATTATGCAAATGAAGGTACATGGCCTAATTCATTCATAAGAGAATGCGTTGCAAAATATCAAACAATATTTGTATCATGCATATGACTTATTCAAACAAGTCAAACAATCATTTGAACTCATTGGCAATATATCTTGGTATTTCATCAAAAAAAAAAAGTTTAAAGATTTAGCATAACTCCTCGGACTCTTCACAGGTAAAAGATAGGCAGACACTTTTAGATCTAAAGGATTTAGATATATATTGTTCTCTTCTTGATGTGTTTCTTTCCATGATGATGTAAGAGAATGCAAATTTCAAGCTCATCCAACCACTTAAACATGATTCAATTGAAAAAAAAAGTGACATTTATAGATTTCCAAAAAAATCAAATTGTCATACCTTTTAACTTCTTATAGTCCAAAAAAACAAAAGGGGGAATAATACACTCAAACCAACAACAACCAGACCAGTTTAACATAGCATCCAAACAATATATGCCTCAAACAAAAATGGAATTAAAGCAGTTGGTCAATACAAGTCATACCAATACCAGTTTGCTTCAAATCAGATCAAAAACCCAACAAGCAGTTTTCCATACAGAATGGAGCACCAAAAAAATTCAAAAGAATCCCTTACAGGATGCCATATGTGAACACATAAGGACCCCATCTCCCAGCATTCTCAGTTATATCAACCAAAACAAAAACATCACATAATGGTTACAAACATACACATAAGGACCATGGAGACAGAGGGTAACTGTAAAAGATATATAGTCACCCAAAAAATAAATAAATAGAAATATATATACTGGCGAGGAGGAGGACGGCGGCGCTGTTCTGGTGGTGTTGGTGTAGCCGCACGAAGCTGGTCGGAGGAGGGGGTGGTGCTCGAAACTTGACCTAGAGAGAGAAATTGTTAGAAACAGAGAAGAGAGAGAGAGAGAGAGAGAGAGGAGAGAGCTTACCGTGATGGTGGTGGTCGGAGGAGGGGGCAGCGCTTGGTACCGTGGTGGCCGGAGGAGAAAGAGAGAGATAGAGTGAGAGAGAGGAATAGAGATCGCGAAATGAAGAAGAAAAGGGGATTCTGCGTTTTTAGGGATTTAAGTTTTTAGCGACCGAAAATTTCGGTCGCTATTTCGATCGCAATGTTTAATTTTTAAAAACGGTCGCAAAATCGGTCGATATATGGTACCATTTGGAATATTATGCATCATAACTTAGAGACCGAAATGAATTCGGTCACTAAATGGTGCAGTTTTAAATTGTTTTGCAACACATTAGCGACCGAAATTTAATCGGTCGCAATGTAATAATAAATTGAACCGTCGGAATATTATCGGTCGCAACTTCGATCACTAATAGGTTAACAAAAGTTGATTATATTTTTTTCTTTTTTACCGATCGAACTAGCGACCAAATTTTATCTAATGTATGTTCGGTCGTTATTTCGGTCGCAGAACAAATAATAACTATTGTTCTTGTAGATTCGAATATCGGTCGCAATTTCGGTTGCAAATGGCAACTGATAAATTTGATTGCTATTTTTGGTCGTTATTTCAAGTATTTTTTGTAGTGTGATCCATACAATTATCATTGGCCAAAAATTCTATTTCTATTGCAAATCCATTTGTGTGTTAAATTAAGATCATGGGGGTTGCACGTTGATAGCATACATTGGTCAAAATTTTAACACATATTGGTGATTATTGAAGGTCTGATATGTAATTATGTGAAAATGTTAATAAGGAAAAAATGTCACTCTTGAATTCTCATTCTGCATTTTGTCACTATGGAGTTTACGTGTTTTACAGGTTATTTAAGATAGATCGTAAAATACAATAATCACGGTAAAATGATGTTGCAATTATGGACCTGTTTGGATTGACTTATAAACAAATTATTTGGATTTATTTACTGACATAAACACTTGTCAAAGTATTTGGGAGAGCTTATGACATGTCCATAGGCTGTTTTCAGCTTATTTTGATAAGCTCTCCATGATAGCTTATAAAAACAATATATAACTTATATGAAAACAGATTGATTATATTTTCTCTTTAATTATAGAAATAACTTATACATAAACACTTATATGATAAGCTCTTAATTAAGTCGTTTACTCAAATAGGCCCTATATGCTTAAAATAAACAATCTTTTCAATATCATTTCCAATAAGTTTATAAAAATTTAATTATATCAGTATTTTAAAATTTAGAACACCCAAACAAAAAAAAATCATACAATGATTTTTCATTTCAAGTAATACACAGATACTTATTTGTTTCTCTTTTAATTTGTTATTTTCAATATTTAAAAATAATTATAATTATTAAATAGTGTAAGATCTAGTTGTTCATTTAAAGAAAGGGTGTATGGAAGACATTTCTTGACTATGTTATAGTGGAAAGGAAAATGATTTTTTGACACAGAATTTGGGACAACATACGGTAAACATCAGTATGAGCCGTCTGACAAGACGACAAGTATGAGCATGCATGCAAGATCAGTAGCACTTTTTTTTTTTAAAATTTAAATTTTTTTTGTAAATAAATTTTTTGATTAAGTATGTGTCAATATCTGATGAACGAGATACAAATATCTGGTGAATGCCTTCAAATATGTGGTGAATGCCCATACTAAAACCAAGTTTTGGATGCCTTAGATTATCTGGTGAACGTAGTTCAATTATCTGGTGAATGCCTTCAAATATGTGGTGAATGCTCATACTAAAACCAAGTTTTGGATGCCTTAGATTATCTGGTGAACGTAGTTCAATTATCTGGTGAATGCCTTCAAATATGTGGTGAATGCTCATACTAAAACCAAGTTTTGGATGCCTTAGAGTATCTGGTGAACGTAGTTCAATTATCTGGTGAATGCCTTCGAATATCTGGTGAATGCCCATACTAAAACCGAGTTTTGGATGCCTTAGATTATCTGGTGAACGTAGTTCACTTATCTGGTGAATGCCTTCGAATATGTGGTGAATGCCTATACTAAATTAGCTTGTGGATGCCTTAGATTATCTGGTGAACGTAGTTCAATTATCTGGTGAATATCTTCAAATATGTGGTGAATGCCTATACTTAATCAAAAAATTTATTTACAAAAAAAAAATTAAATTTAAAAAAAAAAAAAGCGTCTTCTGATCAAGATAAAGATAAATTCTACAATGCCGCATGATCAGACGGCATTGTTCATACGGTGTACGTATGTTGTCCAGCATTTTGTGTCAAATTAGCAAACCTGTAGTGGAAAAAGGAGACGTATAAGGATTTCCATATAGTCAGTAAACGAAGTCAGAAAGGCTGTTTTATACATAGAATTGCACCATCCAAAATTCATTTTAATAATCCAAGATATATTTTCTCCAATGTATCAATAGATAATCAAGTACAAAAGCATAATATTTTTTTCTCAATCATAATAGTTTTTTTTTTGGAATATTCACTCACCGATATATGAGAGATTAATTTTTCTAAAATACAATCAGTTGCCTAAGCAAGGACTCTCGCAAATTTTTTTTATAACCGAAGATTCCTTCCATCAATATTTTTTTATACACATAATTTCAAAGATTGAATCCAGAATCACATGTTTAAGATAGCTACGTCCCTTTTACTTATGGGCTAGTAATTTAATTATGGGCTAATTTAATTATGGGCTAGTAATTTACTAGCCCAGTCCTCTGCGAGCTGCGGGCCAAACGAGCTGGCCCATGATCCAGTACGTTTCGGTAAAGATAAAAAATTAGATATTTTTAAAATTAATAATATTATAACATTCAGTAAATTATAAATTTAATTTTAATTTTGTTAAATTTTTTTTAATTTCTCTTCTTTAATATTGAGAGTTAAACTTAAAACACGTCTATTATATATTACTACAAATATTAAAGTGTTAAGTTACATAATTAACTACGAGAAATGGAACAAGCAATACAAATAGAGAAGTGTATGCTAGGCATTAAATTACGCGTTTTAATCCAAGAAGCATGAGATAGAGATTTTATTATTTGTATAATATCAAGATAAAATTTTTCGAGAAATGTATGTTGGGTAATACAACATCTTTTATTCTTTTAGTGAGTAAGATGCCATCTTTTTTTTTTTCAAAGTTCAGGTCAGCGAGTCAGCTCCCATCACGAGCTAGTCCATGTCGGGCCAATTAATTTTCGAGCTGGATCGGGTTGGGCCAAAATTATTTAGGGTATTAGTTTTCCCACCTCTCATATTCATCCCCCCACCTCTCTTTTCTTTCAATTTTCCTTCTTTTTTCCCCTAATTAGTAATTACCCCTCCATTCCCTTTCCCTTCTGATTCTTCTTCCCCACCCCATCCCCTTCTTCTCTTTCTTATCCCCATCGTAGATTAACCCACCAAACCCAGACCCATATTAATCCTCCCATAGCAAAGACGGACAGAAGGAGACGAAAGTGACAAAAACACAGAAAATTATTAAACACACACGGAAACTAATTAAACACACACTAGGTGAATTTAAGGACTGGAACCATCCAGAGTTTGGTCCTCGACCATAACAATGGCTTCCAGAGAAAACCCATTTGATATGCTCAGCTGTGGAAATAACTGGAATAGGGAGAAAAAAAACAATGAGGCAAAAGTAGGAAAACGATTCTGAAAAAACGAATCCGAGAAATTACTAACTGCAGAATCACGTGAAAAAAGGCTATAATCTGATTGTAAAAAACAATGAACAAATATTCGGGTGTAAATAGATCTAAGAGAGAAGGAGAGGAGGGGACCTGGGGCGTTGTCGAAAGATGAGAGTGTGGGTATGTTGTTGATGAAAAGATTGAAGGATGAAAGAAGAAGAGGAAAGAGGTTTTGTCGAGAAGGGGAGGTAGGAGGGGTCGAGGAGAGTATGGAAGAGAAAGGTGCGGACTGTGTAACGAGAAGAGGGCATTTGGGGAAATCAAGCGACAAATTGGTAGATGGGGGTGGGAGGATTAACTTTAACAGGTATGAAAATTAAAAGCCAATTATTTAAGGACTACATCTATGTTTGATGTTAGGCTACTGAGGCCAACCCATTGAGCCGGACTGATTTTAATAGCTCTACTTTTACTTAAACCAAGACACATTCGTCATAGTATTATGTATATTGTTAGAGCACAACTGCAATAAATAAATTTGTCTAGAAGCTTCTTTATATATAACGCTATGTCTAAACCTAAATTTGAAATTTTAACCAAGCAACTATCAAGTTAATGTAGTGGCTCATCATACTCCGGTCCTTATTATAAGAGGCAAATGACTACTTTTTTTTGGTCCAAAATATAAGAGATATGCCTGTATTTTGACAAATATTAAATGTTCATTTCCAATTTTACCCTTATTTATAATAGAGTTTATATTTACGAGACGGTACAATTTTCAATATAAGTATGATTGTTCATTAATTATTAGAAGAGGTAATTTTGTAAATTTATATGAATATTAATTACAAATAGTTTATTTCAATACATTTTCTTGATCCATGTGTTTTAAGATTTTATCTCTTATATACAGCAAGAGGGAGTATTTTATAAGGTGTAGTACACCATGTGCTTTACTATATATTGTATCATTATCGTTATCTTTTCTCACACATATATATTCTCATTAACTTACATGGAAACTTCTCTTTTTGACTGGTCATGTCCAATGTGATTGCTCATTCCTGCACCAACAAATTTGTGGTTCCATGCTATGTTTATCCCTATGCTAGTTGATGAATCCAAAGTCACTGCATAAGATGCTATGAGTATGTCAGATAGATCGAGATGCCACAATTCCCCAATTATACACTGATTATTGGAAGTTTGAGATCCGAGAAATCCCTTACTTTCATGCAACAAATTCACATGTAGCAGAAAGAAGAGAGAGCAGAAAAAGATGATGGTCTTCTATGTATAAAACAGCAGTTCTAGCTTTATTGCTTTTCTCCCTCTCTTTTTTACTCTAAAGACTGCAAAAGCTCAAGGTGTAGAAACTTTGTCTCCATGCCAATCCTTATCTGCCACTATCTCCCTTCCTTCAAAAGTTTGGGGTGCTGTGGGTTGTCTTGGATGACACAGCACTGCAATATATATATTCAAAGAAAAGATGAAAAGTTATATTGCCTTTAAAGAGTTTGAACATTTTGAATGTTTATAAGGGCTTAATGACCCCTAAAAAGAACAAGTACAGTGGGTCATGAGTTTCTAAAATTCTCTTATTATTTATTTTTTTGTGTGTAATGATTGTTTAGATATGTTCTTTAAATATCTTTGTATTTAAAGAACTATTTTTTTATAAAACAAAGATGTATGAGAAAAAAAAAAAGAGAACCTTTTGGTCAGGATGAGTTCAATGATAAGTTTTTCTTATGAACAACGCAAAATAATAATAAAAATGAACTACAGTACCATCAAACAGGACATTTGAAACAAATTTTATTGATTTTGTGACAATCTTCACCAAAATGATTGCTTTCACTACATCAGATTCAGTTTTTAATAACACACACTTAATAGCGATTTTGAAAAGAAACACTTCAAAAAATTCACAAAAGATTTTAATAGAACTTTCTAAGAAGAAACGCTATTAAAAGATATAAATTTAAAAGTGTTTCGCCCAGGAAACATTGTCTTTACCATATACTTCCTCTGAACTCAATTATAAGCAAAAAGAAGTATCTATATTTTGTGGACTCAAATATAAGCAAAATCCAACAAATTCAACTCTATTTAATGCTAGTGTTCCAAAAATACCCTTGGTTAATTCTTCTTTTACTTTTCCAAGAGTCATTGCACACTCCAGAGGTGTAACATTATAAGTAAGGAATAGTTTAATAATTGTAACTCATTTTTTACATAAATCAAGATAATTAAACTAAACTAACTAACTTTCTTAATAAGGGTGAAGTTAGTTAATTTTGCTTATAACTGAGTCCGGAGGGAGTACATTAATTATTTTTAAAAAATGGGCTCTCAAATATTAATAGTACTTTACTAGGGAAACGTTATCATATTATACACCTTTAATAGAATTTATTCAAACAAGCATTGTTGAAGCTATAACTATCATAGCTCTTGCAAGAGGAAATTAATGCTACCTTTCCGTCGTGTAACATCCCGTTTTTTTGATTAGGGTGTGGGACAGGGATTAAACATGTTTGAAGGCTTAATCATGTTCCTTAAGTGTTCGTGAGATTATCTTTCAAATTTGGGAAGAATCGGACTTGAAACGAGCTCTGAACGCATCGAAACGCGTGAAAGTTGAGTACCGGTAGCATGCTCAATGTTTGAGCATGGAAGAGCTCAACGTTTGAGCGTTGGAATGTTTGAACGTGTGTTATTGGACGTCTGGACGTGGAGAGTGCTCAGACACGTGGGAGCACGTGTAAGTTGCATGCAGCACATGGCATAGCAGAGGCCACGCTCTAGCGTGGGAAGTCCCAATGCTAGAGCATAGTAACGTTCTGGCGTGGAGGTCCAGCACGCTTAAGCGTGTACAGCTAGATCCAACCACTTAAGTTGTTCCTTCACTTTTCTCTTGGAACTTCATGCTCTTCGTTTGACCTGTGAATAAAGAACTGTTGAGAGAGAGAGAGAGAGATGTTCTAGAGAGTAAGTTGAGAATGAGAGCAATCATGATATCGAAACACAATCCTGACTATAACCATGTGATCAGGGCAACGAGTACTACGCAGTTACGTGCTCGATTCATCAATTAAGCTGAGGTAATGCTCGAATCCCTTAAAAGTCGGCATGTTGATATTGTCGATATTAGTGTTCTTAGTCATTTTCCCTAATTCTTTAATCGTTTCTTGCTTCGATTATGATTTTCGAGCAAGATTACGGTTTATGATTATGTTTACATGTCGTCTCTATGTTAGGGAGAATTTCAGAGCATTGAGGAGTTCCCTGGGAGGACGTGGCAGTGACTGTAAGGAGAGGGAAACATGATTTACAAAGCTTCGAACAAGTGTACGAGTGTAGCCATGGCGAGGAGAAAGTAACCGACCTCGTCGGGGAGACAACGTAGTATTGCATGTCTTTCTGTATGTGTGGGGTGCCCCAGACCCTACTAGTACTCGAATAGTCGACAATTCCTAAACCCTCATGAAAATGGTATTATGATACTAGTTAGTGTTTAGTTGTTGTAGGTTTATCGACATTAGAGCAAAACCCTAGGTTAGATGAGTATCGATTGGGGTTGTTTGCAATTTATGTTGTATGATGCTATGTTTGGTTGGTTGATTGATGTGTTATTATTCATATGCTGATATTGATGATACATGTGTATGATGTACATGTTTACATATGTATGCTGTTATTGAGGTTGGTTGTGTTGATGTGGTAGAAACATAGTTGATACCCTGAGGGTATGCTGAATGGTTCTGTGATGAGTTTGTGGTGCCCATGTATCGAGATGAGTTATGGATGTTCCAGGTATCGTGATAATGGTTAGTGTTGAGAACGTACTGGTGTTAACATAGGTTGTATGTGCATTGCATAGTTTCCAAAGTGGCTGGCTGCGTGATTGCAGGTCATGCGAGGTTGGTGTACCCGAGTGTGGGTACGGAATGTGTAGAGGGACGGTTCTGGGAACCTTGGAGATGTAGCCTGGTTTGGATTGATCTACCACCAGTAACTTGCACCTATTGTATCGTGATCTTTGCTGGAACTTGACTATTCCGACGTCTGGCACTGAGTATTTCAGTCGTAGGTGGACCTTTCGAGGCGACCAACATACCCCTATTGGAGTTGAGCTCATTGGGGGATGCACTCTTATTGGTCACGGCGAGAGGAACAATTACCTGGACAAACCAACTGACATTCTCTGAGTAAAGTAAGACTCGAGATAGAGAATGTCTGGGAATCAGTATTCCCTGTGAATGAAATCGACTGACATGCGTAGGAGTGTGACTCCTTATAAGAATGATCCTAGATATGTGAATTGAGGATGTTTGTGTTAAGTATAAGTTTTTGACATCTTTAATTTTTATGAATCCAAATAAAGAATGATTTTAACTGAGCCTTTTGAAATCTTATAATATGTGTATTAAGTGTACATATCATAAAGCAAAAACATTCTGGCAAAACAACAAGTCTAAAGATACGTTAGTGTTATGATAACACAATGCGTCCGAAGGAAGACTCGGTATCTTCAAGCTATGAAAATGTTTCTGACCCTACAAACTTGACGGGAAGTCTTTTACTCCTCTTATATTCGAAAGTCAAGAATATCCCCTTGCATTTTCAAATCAAGAAAATCGAATTCAGAAGCTTAAAGCATCAATCCGTGTTTGAAATTCCTTTTGTTGCAAAAGGCAAAATAACCTTTACTCGGTCACAGACCCGTGTTGCACAAATAAGGAAAGTCATGCTGCCCAAGTCTGAAAAGCAGCAAACACTGCTCTGAATCAAGTTGCACTCTGATAAAGCAATGCCAACAAAGACATTCAACTTGCCTTGCAACTCTCCAATGATCATAAACATTAAATGAAAGCTCAGAACAACTCTTTGGCATTAATGGATGAAGAACAAAAATTTACTCATATGAAGAACTCTCCTCAACGGATTTATTACTGATGAGTATAAATAGAAGACTTTGAAAACTGTTGAAGGCACACACTTGAACTTAATCACTCAAGCATTCAATACTCTCTTCGCATTCAAAGATCTCTAAGTTCTTCTCCTTAGAATACTTCTCTTCTCAATCATTTGTATTTATTGAGAAGTCATTACTGCCGTCATACCAACCAAAATATTTATTCACTCATTGAGTGTTACTCGGTTGACTTGCAAAGTTGTAAATCTTGAAGCTGCTGCTTCATAAGACTTTGAAAACTGTTGAAGGCACACACTTGAACTTAATCACTCAAGCATTCAATACTCTCTTCGCATTCAAAGATCTCTAAGTTCTTCTCCTTAGAATACTTCTCTTCTCAATCATTTGTATTTATTGAGAAGTCATTACTGCCGTCATACCAACCAAAATATTTATTCACTCATTGAGTGTTACTCGGTTGACTTGCAAAGTTGTAAATCTTGAAGCTGCTGCTTCATTCAACTCTTACCATTTGTAGAGCCTGAAGAGGCTTACTGAAATATTACTTGTTTGAGCTTGGAGAGGCTAGGTGTGCAAACAATACTTGTTAGTTGAGCCTGTGGAGGCTAGGTGTACAAACAATACTTGTCTGTAACCTGATCAGTTATAGTGTTAATATTTGGTGAAACCAATACTGGACATAGCCCAAGGTTTGGGGTGAACTAGAATAAATCTGTGTCAACTCTCTTTCATTCTTTATTTAAGTTTACTTTATATTTATTGTGCTAACTCGGTTAATAGTGCTAAGTTTTCATTAAATGCTTTTTATATCAGATGGATCCTTGTGTCTGATCCCTTAACTGGATAAAACATTCTTATTTCCCAAAAAAGTTAACTAAAACACAATTCAACCCCCCTTCTCTTGTTTTAATATATTCATTTTAGTTAGTACAAGAGCTTAACCTTTAGGTTGAGCACTTAACAGTGTTAAGGAAATATCCTGTTGAACAGAAATCATGACAGCCGAAGCTAGCACAAGAGGAAGCAACTCTGGGATGGAAGGAGCATCCATGACCAGACCTTCCTTAGTTGATGGAGAAAACTATATTTATTGGAAAGAAAGATTACAATGGTTCATCATGTCCACAAAACTCAGATATATGGGAAATCATTTATTGAAGGTCCCTATACTCCAAAGAATGCTGATAACACTGACAAACCTAAAGCTATGTGGACTACTGCAGAAAAGACCAAATGGGAGCTAAGTCATAACGCAAGGTATTCCTTGATGTGTGCCCTAAGTCAGGAAGAATTTGAAAAAGTTCATGCATGTGGATCTGCTAAAGAAATATGTGATACTTTAGAAGTAACTCATGAAGGTTCAACAAAGGTGAAAGAAACAAAGGTAAATATGCTTGTACGAAAGTATGAGTTATTCACCATGGAAGATAGAGAGAGCATTGCTTAAATGACAGGAAGATTTCAGACCATCACAAACATTCTGAAATCTTTGGGAAAAACTTACACCAATGCTAAGAAAGTAAGCAAAATTCTAAGAAGTTTGCCTAAACAATGGAAACCTCTGGTTACAGCAATAACTCATGCCAAAGATCTCTGAAATCTTCAAATGAGTGATCTTCTTGGAAATCTTCAAGTTCATGAGCAAGAGCTTAATGAAGATAGCTCAACAAAGAAGGGAAAATCCATTGCTCTCAAATCTGATAAGACTCCCTCAAAGGCTTTAAAGTTTGAGGAATCAGATTTAGAATCCGATGCAGCTGAAGAAGATTCTGACAGTGATGATGAAATGTCACTTTTGACTAGAAAAATGAGGAAGTTATGGAAAAAGAAGAATTTCAGGAATGATAGACCACCTTTCAAGAAGTTCAACAAAGAAAAGTTCTTCAAAGAAAGCAACAATTCAGATAAGAGTCCTATAGTATGCTATGAATGCAAGAAACCAGAACACGTTACATCTGAATGCCCTCAGTTGAAAAAGAAACCCTTCAAAAAGTTCTACAAAAAGAAAAAGAAAGGGATGATGGCCCCGTGGGAAGATCTAGATGGTAGCTCATCAGAGGAGGATACAGAAAGTGAAGAAGCAAATCTATGTCTCATGGAAGATGCTGATTCTGATTCTGAGGTAATTTATGATCTTAAGGAATTGCAAGATGCCTATGATGAATTGATTGATGAATCTAACTGTTTAACTATGGCTTTCAGATCACTTAAGAGACAATATGTGAAACTCTTAAAAGAGAATGAACATAAGACTCAAGAGTGTGACAGATTGTCTGAGGAAAACAGTAAGCTAAAGACCGAAAAGCCTAAGGTTGAGATCATAGTTGAGACGCAACAATCTAAAGAAGTTATCAAGCTTCAACATAAGGTAGAAGAGATCACCTCTGATCTTGCTCATTTTGTCAATGGCAGAGATAATCTGACTAAGCTCTTAGGAAGTCAGAAACCCTCTCTTGATAAAACTGGCATATGATTCATTGACCAGACGCATCATAAAGTATCTAAAAATATCACAGGACAAAAGCCTAAATCACTTTATTATAAGGTCATTTCATATTCTAACAAGGATAGTTGCAAAGTCTGTGGAAAAGCTGGACATATCATGTCTAAGTGTATTCACACAAGAAAGAAGTTGTCACAAACTTCAAGAACTAACAAGAAAGGACCGAAGAAAATATGGGTACCTAAATCTTTGATTATTCTTGTTGCAGATATCCTTAATAGGACAAAGAGCACACCCTTACATGGTGGAGGTCCATACTTTACAGTGATAGGCTCGTATCACATTTCCTAGAGACTACCATTTTCAGAGATGTGGTATCCGCCTAGACAACGTGAGTTTCCCTACGATATATGGAACAAAGTCGAGAACTTTCATGCCCACAACAGACTAGGGATGGTGTACAGAGGATGATAACATAGGAATAGACGGTACTTAGTGGCTAGAAAACGTCACCACATGTTGATTAGCAACGATGAGTCGATTTGGGAGCGTTGGACATATGGACGCCACTATGGCTCGAGCGAGGGTAGCTCCAGACACTCATACCACTGAGGGCATGGTATTGCCAGTCTACGTATGTAGGGGTGCGTGTCTCTAGGAGGTTAATTTTTTGTTGTATTTTGAGAGGAGGTCGGGTAGTTGTGATAGGACCTCTTCTATATTAGTGACATGTATATGTTTATCTTCTTTTGTTTTATGATCGATTCTATATATGTGATTTTTTTAGGCTTATGTTCCCTTGGTGAGACTTTGCATACTCTAATATTGTACTGTACATATTATGTAAACGGTGGGTATCGCCAGTCCGTGAAAAGTCAATCATCACACTGTAAAAATGGGATAGGTCCTATCTATGGTCATTGGAGCCTCCTAAAAAGATCTACTAAATTCATCGAGTTGTTCCAAAGGATCAAATATTTTGGTTATTAATGGAATTATTCTGTGTGGTTATGTTTGTGCATGTTTCGAATGTTTTGAGTTTCATTATTTAAATATTCTATTATTTTTTACTGTAATAAATCACGCTAACGATAATAACTGATCAAGGTTAGTTAATTAGGTTTTTCTTTAATGGAACATTGGGGTGTCTCATTTTGGTGATATCAGAGCAGTTCGATTCTAATCGATCTGTGAGGTTAAGGTGTGTACTATCATTATTAGTTGGATCCTCATCGGATATCAACTATGCTTAGAAATAGGTAGAATATCCAATGCACGGGTTATTCTTAATGTATGAGAATGACTATTTAAAGCATCTATAAGACATATAATATATATACTTTTTACGTATTTAAATATATGTCTTATGAATGAGAGCTAATAATTTCTTTTACAGGAAATTAAATGGCTCACGAAAATGGAAGACGTGGGAGAGGCGACAAGAACATAGGTGTTAGAGATAATTGTTTAGTTGGAAATTCCTCTTGGACCAGAAATGGCGGAGACTCAAATAACGTTATGCTAGTTGATGAGTGTGATTTCACCTCATATTTTATTGACATTTAGCATACATTTTCATATAGTTTAGGCATTTTTATTTTGATTTTGGTTAATTTTTACCTTGGAACGGGTAAGGCGGTTTTGTGGTATTGTTGTGCAGGAATTAAGGATTAAAATGCTCAATATTAACCATGATGGAGATTGCATGAAGATGGGGCTTGAAAAGTGAAGAAAAATGAGCCAAACAGAGCCCATCACGGCCGGGCCGTGATAGCCATCACGGCCATGGTCGAGCAGGACTGAAAAAGAAAGAACGAAAAAGTCAGAAGCTGTCAGGGCCAGGCCGTGATGGCCATCAGGGCCAGGGCCGTGATGACCATCACGGCCGTGACAGACCAACCAGTGAAGAATTTCCAAGGCAAAATCCGTCACGGCCTGGCCGTGATGGCCGTCACGACCTGGCCGTGATGGCCATCACGGCCGTGACGCGCAATATTTGGATCTGAACAAACTGAATTGATCTGAATTTGTGTTTGATTGGGATTCAAACTTCCGTAATCTATAAATATGGCATCTAGGCAGAGACTCCAGAGGACTTTTGGCTTCTACAATTAGGCAAATTTTTAGGATCTCTCTTCTTCTTCTTCTTCTTCTTCTTCTTCTTCTTCTTCTTCTTCTTCTTCTTCTTCTTCTTCTTCTTCTTCTTCTTCTTCTTATTCTTATTTCGATTTCTTGTTAATTTCGATTTTGCTTTAGATCTGATTTCTATTGTTTTAATTACTCCTAAATTCGGCGGCGTCTTATTTGCGTGACGTAGATACCCTAAGGAGGAACCTAGCAGTGAACTTAGGTGTCGGATTTATAGAATCAGACTTAGGACTTAAATCATGAGAGTTAGAAGCGGTCCTTCGAGGATTCACGAATTGTTACAAAACTTAAAGGGTCCGATCTAAATTCAACTACCACGAGAGTAGGGGTTGGTTTAATCGGGTACGGTTTTTGTAACCCGAGAGGGAGCATCAACTATTTGAGGATAAATTCGCCTTCAAGGAAATTTTGATAATTAACAAGAGGTAGTCAATTTAGTAACATGAACGATCTTGTTGGTAACCCAAATTCCTAGGAATCCCTTTAGATCTGAAAAACCACAAATTGATTTACTTTCTGTTTTACTTGATTGCATTCCTTATCCGATTTTTCTAAGTTATCTCTTATTCCAAAAATCAAAATCCTTTTTTACATAATCCAGTTTTATCGATTTAATAATTAGTTGTGATTTGAGATCACGGTCTCTGTGGGATCGATATCTTTTTATTACTTGGCGACGAATCCGGTACACTTGCCGGAATCTTATCACATCAAGTTTTTGGCTCTGTAGCCGGGAACTGTGCTTCCTCGAATCTCAATTTAATTTTTAAATTGATTTTTATGGCCCTTTTATTTCTCTTTTTAACTGATTTTTTTTATTAAAAAAAATAAATAAATTTTTTTCATCAATCTCTTTTTCTCTTTTTTTTAGCATCTATCTCTCTGTGTTTTCTTTTTTATGCAACGATCACTAAGTCTTGGAAACCTTAGTGAGACCGACCCCGAAGTCGAAAGGACCTTTCATAGACGTAGGAGACTACAAAGAGAGAGAGAGAGGTTGATTCCCATTCCACTCATGACGAATCTACCGAATACGAAACCATTGAAGGACTACGCAGCCCCAAATGCTAGGGGTTTGCGAACTGGGATTGCTAGGCCAGAGATTGAGGCGGAGAACTACACAATACCGCCTATGCTAATTAACATGATTAGGCAACATCAATTCGGAGGACTGCCCTCGGAGGACTCGACTGATCACGTGGAGACATTCTTGGAGTTCACCGATGCAGTTAGAATTCAAGGTGCCCCGGTTGATGCTATTCGTTTGAGGTTGTTCCCCTCCTCTCTTACTGGAAAGTCAAAAGCTTGGCAGAAGCAAGTGCCCGCTAATACCTTGACGACTTGGGACCAACTGGAGCAGACATTCTTTGAGAAATTCTTCCTTCCCTCCAAGACGGCTTACCTTCGAGCCTAGATCACCGGTTTCTTCCAAAAGGACGGAGAATGCTTATCCGAAGCTTGGGATCGCTACAAGGGATTGCTGGAGTCTTGCCCACATCATGGACTCGAGAGGTGGTTGTTAGTTCACACCTTCTACAACGGATTGGATTACTCTTTGAAGGTGTCACTTGACTCCGCAGCTGGTGGAGCCTTTATGAATAGGCCTCTGACTGAGGCATTCAACATCATTGAAAACGTGGCCACCAACTACCACCAATGGGGTTCAGAAAGAGGTAATAACCCGAAAAAGATTTCGGGAGGTAAGTTTGAAATGAATAGCACTGATCTTATTATGTCTAAAATTGACTCACTGAACAAACGCTTTGATCAACTTGAAAGGGCTAACCTGAGTTCAATAGGTGCTACTAACATTGTTTGTGAGATTTGTGGAATGCAGGGACATGACATAATGGAGTGCCCACATGGTATTGCTCATGGATCCAGCGCTTCGGGGGAACAAGTGAACTCTTGTCACAACTTCTACGACGCGAACCCGAAGTTGCCAAATTATGCTCCCCCAAATTCTTACAACCAAGGAAGGAAGAACAGCCCTTACCTCTCGTACAGGAATTACAGCAACACACTGAACCATGAATTCCAAGAAGGCCAAGGTAATAGGAAACCCGCATCGAGGTATCCTCAGGTACAAAAGTCTAAACTTTAGTCTCTTTTGGAAAGTTTTGTTGAAACTCAAACAAAACAAAATGAAGAGTTTAGGCAACAAGGTAGGGCAGTCAATGAGGCAATAAAAGAGCTAGCATCTAAGGTAGATAACTTAGCCATCCATAATAAGATGCTAGAAACTCAAATTGCCCAACAAGCCAGCACATATTCTAGACCTAAGGGTACGTTTCCGGGACAACCCGAAGTTAATATCAATGAACATTGTAATGCCATATACTTGAGGGATGATAAGCTTGGGGTAGCTGAAAAGGATGTGGAATGTGAGGAGGATATAAGCGAAGATGAAGAGATGGAGCCAAAGTATGTCCCTCCTCCACCTTACCAACCCCCAATACCTTTCCCACAAAGGTTGGTCAAGAGAAAGCAAGTAGAAATAGAAACTAAGAGCTTAATTGAGGAGCACAATGTCATGAAAAAAACTAATATGCCACCTAATCTAAAAGATCCAGGTAGTTTCTCTATTGCTTGCTTAATTGGAGAAGTGAAAATAGACCAAGCCTTATGTGACTTAAGGGCTAATGCGAGCTTGATGCCGCTTACTATCTTGGAGAGGTTGGGAACCAAGAAATTGAGTCCATCCAAATTCTCTTTACAATTTGTGGATGGCTCAACTAAAACTCCTCTAGTCATACTAGAGAATGTTCCCGTAAGGGTAGGGAAATTTTTCATTTCTACCGATTTCATGGTGTTGGATATGAACGGGAATTCTAAATTCCCCATCATTCTAGGAAGGCTGTTCTTGGCCACAGCTGGAGCGATAATAGACGTAAAGAATAGCAAACTCTCTCTGAATGTAGAGTAAGGTAGGGCAGATTTTGATTTGACTAACTCATATAAAAACCCTCCTTTTGAGAGTCATGTGTGTAGGATCGATATAAAGTCTCCAGATGTGAAGGAAGAGCCTAACATGGAAGCAACTCCGAAGCTTTACAAGACAAATGATGCACCAAATGGCGACGAAGTCGGAGTTGCTCATCATGTGGAGTTAGAACTTCCGCCGGGAGGGAGCAAGGCCATGAAACTCAGAGTGAAAAGAGCAAAGTGAAAGCGCAATTGGCCATATGAGAAAAATCGGCTCTTTGAAGGACTCCCATGGAAGAGAAGTGTTCTTGCACTTCTAGGCCCAGCCATCCCCGGTTGATTGAAAGAAGTATGGTCAAGCTTAAGACCGTAAATAAGCGCTTCTTGGGAGGCAACCCAAGTTTTCTTTCCCTTTTCCATTTGTTTTTGAATTTTGTTTTGAATAATTTGAGAAGATAAGAAAAGAAAGGTCAATAATTGATGGATTTGCCAAGTATTTTCAGGTTATTAAGGAAGGAAGAACAAAAAGGCAAGGACAAATAAAGTCAGAAATCATCATGCCCAGGCCGTGACGGTGGTCACGGCCGTGATTAGCTAACCAGAGAAGACCAGAAAGGATCACGGCCCAGCCGTGACATCCATCACGGGCGTGATGAGAAGGACCCTGAAGATCAGAATGTATCACTGCTAGGCCGTGATACACATCACGGCCGTGACATATTTTTCCAGCATCTCTTTGACTGGCATGTGAGCCAGCATCCTCTACCACCTCGGTGGGTTGTTCCATTTTTCTCCTCTCTCTGACTTGATTATTTACATTGGGGATAATGTAAGTTTTTAAGCTTGGGGTAGGGGTATTTTTGCAATTTTTTGCATTTTTGCATTTTCATGTTGCATTCATATAGGCATAGTTTTGCATGATCACATGATTAGATTGCCCCTTTGCTTAGAGTATGCATCCAATTGTGAGAACTTAGTGCCAAATAAATTGAGATAGTGAATTTTTGAGCCCAATTTTTTATTCTTGTGATAAGGCTAAAAATAAAAACGCTTGAGATGATCTTTTGATAGTTGATAATTAGCATGTGGTTCCTTAGATTTGTGTTTCTCATTGATTTTAAACTACTAAATGTGAGATTTTTGAGCCAAAAAGGGGTACTCACTAAATCTACCCCATTCTTTGTGATAGAGTGTTTTATTCCTCTTGGATTGTATTCTCTAGAACTTGAAACCGTTTTGAAACTTAAAAATTTTTGAAAACATTTTTGAAAATGATTGAGGCATTAAGTATTTTTCTGGCCTTCTGAACTTTGATTGATTAAATGCTACCCCTTAGTTGCCCAATTTTGAGCCTAAAAGAATAAAATACTTTTCTTGGTACCTTGAAATATTTTGATGAATAATGCTTGATATGACGCCTTTTAAAGTATTGCAAAAAGGGTAAAAAGGTAGTTTGAAAAATAAAATTGTGGGATGAGAAAATTAGAAAAATATTTCTCTTGAATTGAAAATCTCCCATTCTCCAAATAAATAAAATAAAATAAACAAAAAAATGGAGAAAGGGATAACAAGAAGAAAGTGAGAAATAAAAATAAAAAGAAAGAAAGAAAGGTGGAAAAGTGAACTAAAACCCAAAAAGGTAGTTTAGAAGGTGGTCATGCTTTGCAATGTCTGATATTTTGTCTAGCCTTCTTGAATTTTACTTTTCTTGATTTTCCCACCTAACGATTAATCCCATGGCCTCATTACAACCAAAATGAAAGACCTCTTGATTCTTATGTGTTTTCATTAATAAAGTAGAAATTTGGTTAATAGTCAAGCTTATGGTAGAGTAACTTCCTTGAGGAAATTGAACAAATTTCCATATATCCTTAAACACTTGAGTGAGGTGAGAAGAGTGCCCGAATCAGTGAGAATATGAATTTAGGAAATCTAAGCTTCTAATTGGACTTTAAATTGATTGTCTCTTGGTTTCTTATTTGAATATGCTTGTTACTTGGATTAGTTACTCGGGTTCTTGGTTCACTATCCTTGCTCTGATTATTTATATCTTCTGGCCCTGGTAATTGCTTGAGGACAAGCAAAATCTTAAGCTTGGGGTGATTTGATGAGTGTGATTTCACCTCATATTTCATTGACATTTTGCATGCATTTTCATATAGTTTAGGCATTTTTAATTTTATTTTGGTTAATTTTTACCTTGGAACGGGTAAGGTAGTTTTGTGGTGTTGTTGTGCAGGAATTAAGGATTAAAATGCTCAAGATTAACCATGATGGAGATTGCATGAAGATGGGGCTTGAAAAGTGAAGAAAAATGGGCCAAACTGAGCCTATCACGGCCTGGCCGTGATAGCCATCACGGCCATGATCGAGTAGGGCTGAAAAAGAAAGAATGAAAAAGTCAGAAGCTGTCAGGGCCAGGCCGTGATGACCATCACGGCCGTGACAGACCAACCAGTGAAGAATTTCCAAGGCAGAATCCGTCACGGCCTGGCCGTGATGGCCATCACGGTCGTGACGCGCAATATTTGGATCTGAACAAACTGAATTGATCTGAATTTGTGTTTGATTGGGATTCAAACCTCCCTAATCTATAAATATGGCATCTAGGCAGAGACTCCAGAGGACTTTTGGCTGCTACACTTAGGCAAATTTTTAGGATCTCTCTTCTTCGTTTTCTTCTTCTCTTCTCTTAGGCTTTATTTTATGTTGTTGTTAATCAAGCTTGTCATCACCATGGCAATGCTTGAGTAGTAGCTTTATTTATAGGGATTGGGGCTATGCCCAAGATCTGTTTTCATGTTATGAATTGATTTGGATTTCTTGTTATTTGCTTTAGATCTGATTTCTATTGTTTTAATTACTCGTAAATTCAGCGTCACTTATTTGCGTGACATAGATACCCTAGGGAGGAACCTAGCGCTGAACTTAGGTGTCGGATCTATAGAATCAGACTTAGGACTTAAATCACGAGAGTTAGAAGCGGTCCTTCGAGGATTCACGAATTGTCACAAAACTTAAAGGGTCCGATCTAAATTCAACTACCACGAGAGTAGGGGTTGGTTTAATCGGGCACGATTTTTGTAAACCGAGAGGGAGCATCAACTATTTGAGGATAAATTCGCCTTCAAGGCAATTTTGATAATTAACAATAGGTAGTCAATTTAGTAACATGAACGATCTTGTTGGTAACCCAAATTCCTAGGAATCCCTTTAGATCTGAAAAACCACAAATTGATTTACTTTCTGTTTTACTTGATTGCATTCTTATCCAATTTTTCTATGTTATCTCTTATTCCAAAAATCAAAATCCTTTTTTACACAATCCAGTTTTATCGATTTAATAATTAGTTGTGATTTGAGATCACGGTCTCTGTGGGATCGATATCTTTTTATTACTTGGCGACGAATCTGGTACACTTGCCGGAATATCATCACATCACTAGTAATGAGGGACTTAGCTACCACCATGTTATAACATAACGGCCAGTTCATGCAGCGTCAAGAGGAAATGGAAGAGAGACAGCAACAGCTAAATACAGTTAGGGAAGAATAAAATGTAGAAACTGGCCCGAGCGCCTTCATGAAACTCCGAAGTTCCACTAAGAATATGATACCGAGGAGGAAGAAAGTGGATACAAGAAATAGAGAAAATGTTTGTAGCTTTACATTTCAGAGAAGAGATGAAGGTTACCTATATTGCTTTCATGTTGGTACAAGTGGAGAGGCCTGGTGGAGAAATAAGCAAAGGCTATTGGAGGCATAGCGACAAGCTGTGTACTTGGGAAGTGTTTCGAGATAGTTTCTTAGAGATATACTATCCCATGAGTATAAAGCAAGAAAAGGAGAAGAAGTTCATAGGCCTACAAAAGGGGAACATGTCCATTGGAGAGTATGCTATGCGATTCGAGGCATTGCTGAAGTTCTCCCATTTTTACTAGGTACAGAAGGATGAGGCATGTGTGTGCAGAAGGTTCAAGGATGGTCTGAGACCTGAGTTAGGACGGGCAATTTCCAACTCTAGTGGATAAGTGTACCATGTTAGATCTTAAAGGGTCATGATCGCACCAGAGCAGTTCAACCCCAACAAAGGAAAACTCACTTAGAGTTGGGTAAAACTAACATGGGTACGTATGTCAATCTATCCTTCAAATTTCCTCACACTTAGAGTCCCAAACAAAGATCTGACCTTTCTTAGTAAGGCGGGTAAAAGGTAAAGCTATCTTAGAGAAACCTTCTTTGAACCTTAGATAGTACCCAGCTAAACCCAAGAAACTTCTAATCTCCGTCACTGACTTAGGCGTTTCCCAATGAAGCACGTTTTCCACCTTAGCTGGGTCTACGTCAATTCCTCCTTTAGAGATGATGTGTCCTAAGAAACTCACTTCCTCTAATCAGAACTCACACTTAGATAACTTAGCAAAAAACTACTTTTCCTTAAGGGTCTGCAAGACTATCCTCAAATGTTCCTCATGCTCCTCCTTGGTCTTGGAATACACTAAGTTGTCATCTATAAAGACAACTACAAACCTATCCAAATACAGGTGAAAGATCATGTTCATGTAGTCCATGAACACAACAGCGGTATTAGTTACACTAAAAGGCATAACTAGGTACTCATAATGACTATAATGCATTCTAAATGCAGTCTTCGGAATGTCCTCAGACTTGACCCGAATCTGGTGATAACCTGATCTCAAATCTATCTTAGAAAAGACACAAGCTCCTATCAACTGATCCATAAGATCATCTATCCTAGGAAGAGGGTATCTATTCTTAATAGTCACATTGTTGAGCTGTCGGTAATCAACACACAACATCATGCTACCATATTTCTTCTTAACCAACATTCCAGGGGTTCCCCATGGAGACACACTAGGCCTAACCAACTGCTTCTGAAGCAATTCCTCTAACTGCTTCTTCAACTCAGCTAGCTCTAGAGGAGACATTCTATAGGGTGCTATAGATATTGGTCCTGTACCCAAAACTAGGTCTGTGTTAAACTCAATCTCTCTCTCAAGTGGTAAACTATAAACATCCCTTCGTCCTGCTGACTAGTCTTGTTACCTTGAGAACCAGAACTCTTGAACTGAGCAACCCTAAACTTGTAGTCATCCTCAAAAATTCTGCACTTGTTCACCAATGTAGGGAAAACATGGATCTCCTGATAATTGATAGCTTGTTTGATCTATGGACGTAATCCATTCTTAATCTTCACACATTTGGCGTTGTCATCATGACAATTCTGATAGGGCGGATAGTAATGCGATTGCTCCTCAAACTTTGCAGCATACTCCCCGACAGACATACTTCCCCGAGTCAATGCCAGAAATTCCATCTTCTTATTATCACGTATATCTGTAGGAAAATACTTCTCCAGAAACCTATCCTTTAAAACATTCCAAGTGGTAGCTGCACATTCAACTTCCAAACGTTGGAGGCAATTTTCCCACCAATGTTCTGCTTCCTCTGTCATCATAAAAGTAGCAAACACTGCCTTCTACGTTTCATTGCATGCCATAGCCCGAAAAATCTTCTTGAGCTCACGGATCCAAGATGAAGCACCATCAGGGTCATAAGCTCCCTTGAAGGACGGTGGGTTGTTCCTTTGGAACTTATCCAAACCCTAAAATTCAGCTGGTCCTCCAATGTTATTATGATTTTACCGTATGGCACTAGCAAGTAGTTCTAGAGCATCAGCAATAGCTTGATCGTTCCTACCTCTTCCTTCCATAACTTCCTGGATCGTCCAAGGTAAACGACTTAATATAGAAAGTCCAGCCAAAAAAAATCTATATGTACCTAATATCCTATATCATCGTCTACACTAAACATATACAATCATATAAGAGTACACATAAGAGAACACAACAGACACACACCCCGGTCTGTAGGACGTCGGCTCTGATACTATTGAATGTGACACCCATTACCCGTACATGATAATATAAAATATAAAATCATACATGCTCTCAAAATAATGTCAAATTATGAAAAAGCATAACATAGGTAACATGCGTCACATTGTTTCAAAACGTAATCATAACTTCAAAAATATTTGAAGTAAACCAAAGAATGAAAATAACAGTCTTTTTTAAAAACATCACAACTGCGGAAAAGAAATAAAACCTAAATCCCGATGTCACATGATCAGAGTTGGTATCCCAAATATTACATCTGAAAAATAACTAATAACTAAAAATCATCCTATCCACTAGTCGAGCGAATTCCACGGAATCACTCTTCAATGGCCGGCTCGTCCTCCTCTGCATATACAATATACATGCACGAGAAATAACAAAGAGAGGGGTAAGAAACATAATCATGAATACATGTGGACAGTTAGGAATATTAATCAAGATGAACATACAACATACATTCATACAATACATATTATATCATGTTAAAGAATGCATACAATACGATGCAACTTCACTTCGTACGCCTATGGCCATTACCTAACTCAAGAAAGATGAACAAGAATACACACGCAGTTATCAACGTGGATAACCCACCATACCAGATGGCATCCACTGAATAGTATCCCTAATCTTAATAACGTACCATGACTGTCAAAGTACTCAAGTTTGGTCGAGTGGACATTCTGACACGGGTAACTAGCCCATGCCATAATTGAACCTCCACACCTGATTCATGTACCCTCAAGGCTGGGAAAACTCCCTTCGAGGTCCCACTGTCGCGTTTCATCGTTTGCTTTCCGCCCAACATATCATCTTCACTATAATGATGCATGCTATGCTCAATCATGTGCAAACACATGTCCATCCATCGCTTCCATAACCAATCACATTGATTATCATCCATGACCATTAACAATGGCCACTAAAAACGTCTTAGCGTCAATTCATCATTATCGTAGCCAATAACAATTGACTATTAACCATGATCATTAACAATGATCTTTATAACATCTTATCATTAATTCATCGTTATCATTATGAACAGCGTTACTACAAGTATTCCATCTTAATTATTGTTATTAACGACCTCACTCAGATCATAACTTAGTCTCATTAACTAAACCTCGATTCACATCCTTTTATTATCTCCCACCATCAAGTCACATTCGCCTCGCGAGCCCTTGCTCGCCTCGCGAACCCGAGAGCTTGTGATTTGCTCCCTTAATTAGCTGGGTGAACACCCATTTGAGGGGCGAATCTGGACAGACATCAAGTCTTCCAAAATCGAGTTATCTACCAGTTCTCATGGTTTTATCAGTCTGAATTTTAACTTATGTGTTCATACTATTCCTTTGATCATTAACCTCACCCCTCATATCTCACTCATTTATTATGGGGATTCCAGTTACCCTATTACTATGTCCTTATAGTATTAATTAACCTAACATCAGAATCATGGCATGATCACATACTCATTTGTAACAATTCATCAAATATATCATATCATCATAAATTTATCACATACAAACATGTTATATCATCACATCAAATATATTATATCATCATGTATTTATCACTTATAAACATGTTATATCATCACACCATTCATCAATCATGGTCATACATCAAGAACATAATTTCACATACATGAACATACATAACTTACCTTTATTAGGACCTAAAAGAACCAATCTATCCTCCAATTGGAAGATAAAACACCAAAGGATATGTTCTTGATGAAGAACAACCCAAAACAATGGTTGAATGATTGTAAACTTTAGGGAGAATTCAAATGTTTCAAAAGAAATCCAAGAGCATTGAAGAGAGGCAGTTTATCTGAGATTAGAGACGTGTAAACAAGGCTTTAGGTCGTGGTTTTGAGGGTTAAAATGCATTATGGCACGATTTGGGCTTAAATAGAACCCAAAACACGTTTTCTGGTTCTGCACTTCTCGCGGGGCGAACTCCCGTTCACGGGACGAGCCCAAGAACCAATTTCTGTCAACAAAATTCATTGGGCGAACCCGAGAGCGCAATGCTGATTTTTTTTTATTCTCTAGGGGCGAACAAATGTTTACGGGGCGAGGCTTTAAAAGCTGAATTCGGAAAAAAACACCTGAAATAAACTTTAGATAATTCTTAAGCTTTCCAACGCATCCAAGATCACCTCAATCGGACATCTAGAACTCAAGATATGACTAAAACCGTGAAACATGTTACTTGGATTCTAAAAGGATTGAATTTTTCTAAGGCTATATTTCCCCAAACATGAACTTAGACATCAAGAACAAACATAAACATATATAAGCCAAGACTAACACATATTAACATAGGGTGAAATTTAGGGTGATACATTGTGAACCTTGCAGTCAACAATATTGAATCTAAAGGTACCAATACCATTGCCCAAGAATCTACATTATCACACATGAATTTTACTCAAGAGTAGTACCAAGAACTTCTGACCCTTTTATAGCAGTCTAAGATCAAATACCACAGCCCAACTCTACTAACTCAGTATATCTACTCCGTCCTTTTACACTAAATCCCACTTCCACACCTTCTATTGGAGTGTATGTGATAGTAAGAACAACTACAACAAGGTATGATTCTGTTTCTAACATTGTATATTAGTATGTAAACAATTGTTTGCTTTAGCATAATAAGCTTGGCCATGTATAAGGTTTTAGACACAAATGTGTATCATCTCATTTTCCTTTTGTTTCATATCATAATACCGATTTACATTGTGACATATGTCATTTTGGAAACAAAGATAACTGCCTTAATTATCATAGTAGTATTACCAAATCCAATAAATTTTTTAATTTATCACATGCTGATATATGGGGGTCATATGACGTTGATACTTTCATACCTTAGTTGATGATTTTAGAAGATATATTTGGGTAGTTATGATGAAATCTAAAAGTGAGATTAGACAATATCTTATCAACTTTGTCTCTTTCATTGACACTCAATTTTATGCCAAGCTAAAATGTCTAACAAGAGACAATGACAGTGATCAATGTCACAAACCAGCATACACTACAGTAAAATTATTTTTTAGTCGCAATTATTTAGTGGGCATAAACTAATTGCCACTAACTCAGTCTGTAAATCGGACCTTTTGTGACTAATAGCTATCAGCCGGTAGTAAATTGTTTTAAGCTAGTCATTGTAATAAATTATCAGTAAATATTCAATTTACCCTCCAAAAGTTTTCTAAATTTTTTGAAAGTGCCGCTTTACCATTCTCTCTCACTCAAGTCGACCAGTCAACACCATCGTGCTCCCAGAATTCTTCATGCTCGCAGTAAGATTGTGCTCAATCAACATCTTCATGCTGACAGCGCTAGGTCACACAATTTGCACTTATATTCATTTGCTTCATATGTCAAGTTCCTTCAATCAAAGAAAGTGCAGGGTCGATGGATCAGGGTAGGTAGCTAACAATTTGCACTTATATTCATTCATTCTAGTGGATTTAGGATTTGTTTTTTAGTTTTTAATTTTGTTCAATTTGGAGTCTGATTTTGTTTAATGTTATTCTTCCTTTAATCCTGATTTTGTTTTGCATCAAAATTTGCTGGTTTAATATATAACTTGTTTACTAACCAAATTGATGGCTTCTGTAACATCCCTTGGGCATTACTCTGTTACACGTGTGAAAATAAATTAAAAAGTTATTTATTGGTTCCTTTCGGAAATTTAATTGACTTTAGACCAGAAGACTCGGGAGTAAAAAATTTTCTGCTGCGGAAAACTCTGGAAACATGGTACATACATTAAAGCAGTGAGATCATATTAAATATTTCAACACATTCATAACAAGGTAGCCACGACATACACTGTTTTCTCAAAGAGTTTCCATTTTCAAAAGAGAAAATTATACCAAAAATTAACTTACAACACCACATTTAACTACCTTTTTAAATATACAACCCAACCAAAACTCCTAAGCTGGTCACTCTACAAAACACCAAATGGAAGAACTCTGTAGTTCTTGCCACTATTACCGACCTCTTCAAGGATCAAGATTAGTATCCCGAATTGAAGTTAAGACTTCCTCTGCACCATCTACTGCCAGTACCAAGGTATAGCGGCAAAAACGAGTAAAACCTGATATATTGTAAGGGTGAGACACCGATATATGGATATAAGCACGATAACTACATGTGTGTCACACAAAACAGCATATAGTCATATAAAGTCATACGTCATAAACTTCTCAGGAATAACAAGTAATTTACCAATGGGTTTCATCCCTGAGCAATCATTGTCCTTTATAAAAGAGATTAATGACTCTACACGGTTCAACATCTAGCCTTATATCTAATCTCCTAGAGATTCACTCACCAAATAAATGAGCTGATCAGGCTCTTGAATGGCACATTGTCCAAACTCTTGGTACAATGGTCAACAACATAATGGCACATTATCCGAACTCCCGGCACAATGGTCAACAAAACAAATGGCACATCGCCCAAACATCCCAGCATGATGATCAACAAATCAAATGGCACATCGTCCATTAAGGCACAATGGTCAACTCTAAATGGCACATTGACCATTAAGGCACAATGGTCAACTCTAAATGGCACATTGACCATGCAAATCTAAATGGCACATTGACCATTAAGGCACAATGGTCAACTCTCCATTAAGGCACAATGGTCAACTCTGAAACATGAATATCATCATGATACCATGACTAACAAATACGAAACATGAATAACATAGAGATACCAAGATACACTGTAACATGATTATCTTCAAGACATCATGACTAACAAATATACTATAACATGAATATCATCAAGATATCATGACTAACAATTACATCTAGGCCTGAATGACCTAAAGATACCATAATTAACACATACACTGAAACATGAATATCATCAGGATATCATGACTAACAAATCAATTATAACATGAATATCATTAGGATATCATGACTAACAAATAAACCGAGTAAAACTCGTTTACAAAAACCCTTTCTTATAACTTGTTTATAAAACATCAAACCATATTGAAATTCATTTTCTTTTGGAAACTCTTTTTCCCGAAATAACGTCCTATTTTCGTAAAATCATTTCTACTATAAATTCCTTTATTAAATCACTAAGAAACTCATTTTCTTTCTTCAGAAAATCTTTCTCCGAGAAACTCTAGTTCTTAAAAAAAACGATCTTAAAACTAAATCCATGTGTGAATGATTACTGCTATTTTTAAGAATGCGTTCCGTAAATATTTTCGGAATTAACCATCGTTTTAGCATTTTAAAAACGTTTTAAGTCAAAACTTGATCTTTTCTACTTAAATAATTTTCTAAAATCATAATTAAGTTATTTTCGAAGATTAATTTCATAAAATAACTTTTTATAATATATTTGATTTATCCTCCAAAAAATTAATAGTAAAAAAATAATTTCACGGTTACGTCCTCACTGTAACTCATAGTTCCCCTCTTACACCAATAAATCATTAAAATAATGATATTTTCAACTTTTTCTCATTTTCAACCAACCAAAAGCCTAAGTAATATTATATTGCTATTTCTCATCAATTTAAATTCATTATCCCATAAAAACTTTTTAACACTTTAAACCTCTTCACTAACTAAGCACTGACCACTGTCAGGCTTTTCAATCCACAAACAACATCAACAATTTACCAACAACAATATAACAATTAATCTAGGCAGATCATGCATCAAAGCACTATAATACATAACTGCAAATTAGGGGTGTAATCGGATTGGTTTGGTTCGGATTTGAGGGAAAACAGTTTCCGAACCAATCAAAATTGATCGGTTCGATTCGGTTCGGTTTTTGACATTTTCTGTTAGCAGACCCGAACCAATCCGAACCGATCATGTTCGGATCGGATAGGATCGGATCGTCGGGTTCCCGCCTTTTTAAAAAAAAAAAACAACCTGTTTTCTCCTATTATTCCTGTTTCACCTATTTTCGATTTCCATTTCTCCTGAATGCAAATTACATATCCTACATCAAATCTAGTTTACTCCCCCAAAAATCAATACAACATCTAACACAAAAAATCCACAACACCATATGATTCCAGAATGATAGAATTCCAAAACAAAAATCAACACAGCACTATATGATTCCAGAATTGTAGAACTGTGGCACAGCACCGTATGCTGTTATAGTTGTGGCATTACATTGCACAAATAGTCCAAACATAAAAGCAGGGAAATGCAATACTAAAATCAAAGTGTTCACCAAACCAAAATACATAAAATTTAGCCAAGGTGACCAATAGCATTGAAGCTCAACAAGCTATTCTTAATCACATGGCTGCCAAAGTTGGAGTTGTCTTTTTCAACTATAAGGCGTGTAAGGAGTGCAACAAAGCGTGAGAAAAAGATTTAACTTGGCTTCAAGAACTTCAAACCCAAAAGGCTACATTTAAAACAACCTTTCAAGAAGTAACCTAACTCCTGCAATATATGAACACATCAAGATCCAAACAGTAATGTGTCCTGGTCAAGAGGAAAGAGTACCATGAGCTCATCTAATTTCAAATCGAAATACTCATTAAGTATCAACAACTTGTTAAACTAAATTTTGCAATGAAACTCAAGTTGTACCTCTGAACAAAAACTCAAGTTGTCCCTTCAAGAAACGGTTGCTTTGAAACAAGTTGTACCTGAACAAAAAAAAAAGGGAAACACTAAATACATGTTTATAATGAATGAAGTGTAAAACAACAAAATAATAAGTTACCTTAATCCAAGGCCATAAACTGACTACTAGTGTTCCCAATATCCCGATGCAATACATTTATCTCTGGAAGCTCTAATAATATAATAATACAAAAATATATTAGAAAGTCCGAAAGATATCAAATTCAATGATAAAATAATTAATAAACTTTTACCTGAATCATCTTCAGCCATATGACTTTGTAGATTATCAACTTTTTCAGCTTTACTCCTCAACCAATTTTGAGTACAAATCAAAGCCTCTACTATGGAGGGATGCAATGAACTACGGTATGGGTCAAGAACACGACCCCCGGTACTAAATGCGGACTCAGATGACACAGTAGACACTGGGATAGCTAATACGTCCCTAGCCATTCGAGAAAGAACATGATACTTCACCGTCTTACCTCTCCACCATTTGAGAATATCAAAATCATCACAATAGTCTTCCACATCATCTTCAATATATCTTTCCAACTCATTTCTCTTCAGCTCACCTTGCTTCCTCCTTACCTTTCGTATGAACGCACCTTTACATGATATTTCACTCTTGTCGTTTTGACCACCTTGTGCTTGAAGAGTACTATTCGAGGGTTGGGCATTAGAATCACAAGCATCATTGGGAATAGGATACCAAACAACATACTGAGAAAATATTTTTTTATAAGATCTTTCAATTTTTTTAATACTCCCAACACAATAGCCATATCCGAACTGAATACCTGATCCAAACAACACTCAAAATACTCCAATATTTATATCTAGGGTCAAGGAAAATAGCCACCAACAGCAGATAATTCAAATGCTCAATGTCCCAATATTTGTCAAATTTTATTTTCATATTTGATGACATCCTATACAGCACCTCATCATCACTTTGCATCCACTTATTCAATGTAGCTTGGATTTCACATCACTTATCAAAGAAGCCATTAGAAGTGACATGCAATGATGTAGAAAAAGTAAGGGTAGCATCATAGAAAATCTTTAAAAATTTAGTGAAAACACGACCACGATTCCAATCATCAATAAGAGGAGCACCCCCTTCACTATCAACAAATGCTACATAAGAGTGGTCATCAAATTGTAAGCGAACAAATGCCTTTTCATACTTTTCAGCTATGTCCAACATCAAATAGGTGGAATTCCACCTAGTTGGCACATCAAGCACAAGCATTTGACCCATGGTTATGTTTGCCTCATCGACACACCTCTTAAAAGAGGTCAATCTTTGTGGAAATGACCTCACATACTTGCAAGAAGCCCTTATCTTTGAAATAGAACTATCTAGTTCCTTCAACCCATCACTTACAATTAAGTTCAAGATGTGAGCACTACATCTCATATGCAAATACTCCCCTTTCAATATGGTAGTACTTTTCCAATCATTCATGCCTCTAACCAAATATGACATGGCTGTGGTGTTAGCACTAGCATTATCTACGATTCTGATGTAAATCTTGGTAATACCCCAATCTTTTATGCATTTCTCTAAAGCTTTTCCTATGGTTTCCCCCCTATGGTCTGCAATCAAACCAAAACTCACTATCTTCTTTTGTAATTCCCACCCCTCATCAATAAAATGGGCAGTCACACACATATAATTCATGTTTTGAATGGAAGTCCAAGTATCGGTTGTAAGGGAAACCATTTGATAGTTTTGTTATAATAAAGATTTCAAAAGTACTTTCTCACCCATAAAGAGTTGCATGCAATCCTTTGCCATGGTCACACGACTAGGGATTTTAAATCGAGGTTGAGCCACACTCATGAAAGCTCTAAACCCGGGGTTATCAACAAACTTAAAAGGGAGATCACCCATTATTAACAACTTAGCCAAAGCCTCTCTGCATTCATCTTGCTTAAACTCAACAAGCCTTATAGATACAATGTTATCATTCTCACTTTGTTTTCCTACGGCAATCGTTTTTTTCTTCTTATCGGTGTTACTTGGGTTTTTAGTACACTTATTCATATGTTTGTTGAGGTTGGAAGTCCCATGATTACTACTATTACAAGCATAATGTTTGCCACAATAGATACAGATAGCCTTATCACCCTCTCTCTTAAAATGATTCCAAGCCATAGATGGAGGTCTACTGGGTTTTTGTTTGACACGTACCTCTGGTGCAGGCTGTGCAGATTGACCTTCAATCTGAGGTATCTCACTGACACTGAAAGTTGTTTCTGTTGGAGGAGTAGGTGCACTAGAAATTTGAGTCCCAGCTGTATCTTGATTCTCAGTCATTTTGAACCAAACCTAAGGAATTAAGGAATGCACACAGGAAGCATAGATCAGAAAGAAAGAATCAATGATTCAAATAACCATAAAACAAAAAATCCCAAAATCAAAAATTTAAAAACCCTAAAATCAAAAATCCCTAAATGCACAAATTGGGTACCAATCTCAGAGGATGTCGCAGACTCGCGGTGATGGAGTGTGGTGGAGAGGTGGAGGCCGGAGGGAGATGTCGCGGACGCGGAGCCGGTGATGAAGCAACTGACTACTCGAAGACGAAGAGGTGGAGAAGTATCGCAGTGATAGAGCGAGGTGAAGAGGTGGAGAGGTGTCGCGGACTCGCGGTGATGGAGTGGTGGAGGCCGGAGGGAGGTGTCACGGTGCCGGTGATGGAGCTACTGAGCGAGGTGAAGAGGTTGAGGTGATGGAGCGACTGAGCGAGTCAGCGAGGTGAAGAGGTCGCGGTGATGGAGCGAGGTGAAGAGGTGGAGATATGTCGCGTGATGGAGGGTGCTGGTGGCGGTGGCGAGCAGTGCTGGAAGGTACGCCGCCACCGCTGACCTGGATGGTGAGAGGTGAAGTAGGGTTTGAACTGTGTCTGTCGCGGTGAAGACGAGGAGTGCGTGTGAGATGGAGAATTGGACCGAGATCTGTGTCTGTCACAGTGCCTAATATATTAATATATAATAAAAATAAATTAGGGGTTCGGTTCGGTTCTAGCGGGTTCACTTTTCCTGGAACCGAGAACCGAACCAAACCATGGTCGGGTCCATTGATTTTGACCCGAACCGAACCACAAAAACGGATCGGTTCGGTTCGGATCGGCCGGGTTCGCAGGTCGGATTAAATCCACTTACACCCCTACTTCAAATAACTAACCACAGATAAAATCACCGCTTAACACAAAGCTAAACAACCACCATGAATCTCAACCAAATATTACAAATCATACACCAATCACACATATAATTATCGGGAAAAATCCCTCAGGTAAGCTCCCCTTACCTCTTGAAGTTACAGTTTTCCTCTCGAAGTTTTCCTTCCGATTCGTTTCCGATTCCACCTCACAACTTAGTACAATCCACAACAATTATCCTTCACATTAAATCACAACACAACAAGTTAAACAATGAAATCAAATCTCCTCTAACCTATATACTTAGGTTCAACCAACACAGGTTAATCATGCTAGAGATGTCAAAATTTCACATCCTCTTGGATCAATGATCCTTAAGTACTAGGAAGACATAATCAATGATCATAAGTCAAGAACTTGAAGAAAATCCATCTAACTCACATGAGTTAGGTTTCGGCCTCTTTGAAAGAAAATATCTAGGGATTGATTTTGATTTCAAGTTTTTAGATCTAGCAAGTAGAAGTATTGAATAGACTAGATCAAGTGTTAAATGATAGAAATTGAAACAAAACATTCTTCCTCCTATTATACATAGGTTCGGCCAAGCTTGGAAGAATAGTAAGGAAATTTTGTTTGATCTCATGCTTCTACATATACAATATAGACATGATTACAAGATCATACAAATTGGTTTCATGATCATATGATTTTTCGACAATTTTCTAGAGATTTTACAAGATTCTAGATCTAGGAATTTAAAATGATGATCATGGCATAAACTTGTAAAATAAATGAAGATGAAGGTTTAGATAAGTAAGGTGATGAGGTTTTACCTCTTGAAGATTGAATAAATGAAGAAAATGATCAATACAAGCTTGGTTCAAAATGAAAGCTTTTGAGACAGCTTTGAGGATGTGGTGGTTTTGTGAGTGTATCTCACGATCTGCTCATCCAAAAATTACAAACTTTGGCTTGTTGTAAAGATAAGAAGGGGAGGAACAACTTTTTTGTTGAAGGTTGTATTTGATTCAGATCAGAACAGGGGCGTAAAGGGTCTTCTTTCCACTGTTCTCGTGTGATGCTGAGAATTTTGGGCAGTTTTGGTAATTTGGGTATATCTCCCAATATACTTATCAGTTTTTAATGATGTTTAGCTCATTGGAAAGAAGAGATAAATAGGAACAACTTCCATGTAGAAAGTTTTCCGAGTTTCAGCAAGGAAGATGGTCATCTTTTCGGTGGGGTTTTTGTGTTCTTATGAGTTTGAAGCAAAGTGCAAGTAGGAAGAAAATGAAGAAGATGAAGAGAAGAAAAATGGGGAAGGGGCTGCTGCAGTTTCAAGGGGTATAAATAGGGTAGATCTTAGGTTTTGTTTGGTTATAAGGAATTGAATGAATGTGTTTTGTGAATATTTAATTAATATATGATTGACCATAGTTAATAATTAACTTTACTAATGTTACTTGGATAACCATGATTAAAATCACGTGGTCAAGAATTCATGGAAGGTGTGGCTGATTTTTGACCACAAGAACTAACCTTGGTTCCTTAACCATGGTAAAATTTAACTCGACGTCGGTTAGGTTAAACGTAGGGGTATTTTGGTCGTTTCATTTGAAAATTCCTGATCAA